>CM060974.1:59510084-59867584 GCA_030765045.1 Tenodera sinensis | reverse complement strand
ACAACCAGACCATGTCACCTTGCTGGAATCCTCGGCTGTTGGCTTGCCTGTCGTACCGGTTCTTCATGCGGTCGCTCGCCATCTGGATGTTCTGACGAGCCATCTCGTGCATGTCGTGGAGATGGTGTACTAGATTCTCCACATACTCGGTTGCCGGCTGTTTCGCTTCCGGGGGGCTCCCGGTTGTTGAAGTTTTGGGCAGCGTCCCTTGGTCCGGGTAGGGCGGTACAACCAGACCATGTCACCTTGCTGGAATCCTCGGCTGTTGGCTTGCCTGTCGTACCGGTTCTTCATGCGGTCGCTCGCCATCTGGATGTTCTGACGAGCCATCTCGTGCATGTCGTGGAGATGGTGTACTAGATTCTCCACATACTCGGTTGCCGGCTGTTTCGCTTCCGGGGGGCTCCCAAAAGCCAGGTCACAAGGGAGGCGTAGCTCTCGGCCGAACATTAGGCTTGCTGGTGTCATCCCGGTGGGGTCGTGTGTCGACGAACGGTAGGCCAGCAAGAACAGTGGTACCTCGAGGTCCCAGTCTCGCTGATGGCTGGCCACGACCTTCCTCAGGTGCTCCTCTAGGGTCTTGATGTATCTCTCGACCATGCCGTCCGACTGTGGATGTAGGGGTGTTGTGCGGGTCTTGTTCACCCCAAGTCTTTCCAATGCCTCCTTCATTAGGTGCGACTCTAAATTGGTGCCCTGGTCGCTGTGGAGCTCTGACGGGACCCCATAACGGCAGAACAACTGTTCCACGAGGCAGTCTGTAATCGTCTTCGCCTCTTGGTTCGGGATAGCATACACCTCCGGCCATTTGGTGAAGTAGTCCACAGCTACCATCAGGTACTTGTTGCCTCGATCAGACACTAGGAATGGTCCATCTATGTCGACGGCGATGCGTTCGAAGGGCGCTCCAACGTTGTACTGCTGCATGCGACCCCGGCTCCTAGTCTGGGGGCCGCGACTCGCCGCGCACACGTGACATTGACGGCACCAGTTCTCAGCGTCCGCTCGGAGCCTCAGCCAGTAGTAGCGCTGTCGGAGTTTGTCGATCGTCCGGTTTGCTCCTAGGTGTCCACCCGAGGTACAGGCGTGCACTTCCTCCAAGACTTCCGGGACCTTACTTAGGGTAGTACCAACTGCTCTTTCTGGGTCTTCCCATCAGGTGATTCCCATACCCGGAACAGCACGCCCTCTTTGGTCTTCAAGGAGTCCCATTGGGCCCAGTACGACTTGTATGTAGCGCTTCTGGGTGCGATGTCCTAGCAGGTTGGTCTCGTCCCTGCCTGCACTTCTCTCAGGAGTGGCCCCAGGTCGGCGTCCGTCAGCTGCTCCCTCCTCAGGCCCGTACTATCCCATCCATCCGCAGGCACTGCCGTGACCACTGACAGCTGCGGTACGCTCCTTCTCTTCCACTCTTGCGCATTGGCCGCACTCTTCTGGACAGGGTCTTCGGGACATGACGTCTGCGTTGCCGTGGCTCTTCCCTCTGCGATGTTCGGAGGTGAAGTCGTACTCCTGCAACCTCTGGACCCAACCGGCTGTCTAGCCCTCCAGGTTTCTAAAGCTAAGTAGCCAGGTTAGGGCGGAGTGGTCTGTCCTCAGGTGGAATGGCTGACCGTACAGGTACTTGTGGAAGTGCTCCAAGGTCTTCACTACCGCCAGTAGCTCTCGTCGGGTGACACAGTAGTTCTTCTCTGCCCTGGACAACGTCTTGCTGTAGTAGGCTATCACCCGCTCGTGGCCGTTCTGGACTTGGGATAGGACGCCTCCAATGGAATGGTCGCTGGCGTCGGTGTCCACAATGAAGGCGTCGCCTGGTTGTGGGAATCCCAAAATAGGAACACTACAGAGCGTCCTCTTCAGCTGCCGGAAAGCGCCTTCGGCGTCTTCCGTCCACACATAAGGTCGATGTTCTTCCGTCAGGCGAGTGAGGGGTTTGGCGATGCTGGAGAAACCCTTTATGAAGCGGCGGTAATAACTGCACAATCCAAGGAAACTGCGCAGTTCTCGCTTATCCTTTGGGCGAGGCCAATCTCTCACGGCCTGTGTCTTCTCCGGATCCGTGGCCACTCCGGTTGGTGAGACTATGTGGCCCAAGTAGTTGACTTCCCTGCGGAAGAGCTGGCACTTCTTGGCGTTCAGCTTCAAGCCGGTCGCCTGCAGTCTCTGTAGCACCTTGGTCAGTTTGTCAAGATGGTTTTCGAATGTCTTGCCGACGATGATGATTTCGTCCACGTATTACAGGCAGGCGTCATAAGTCAATCCTCTCATTAATGACTCCATGAGGCGTTGGAAGGTAGCTGGTGCGTTGCAGAGACCAAAGGGCATAACTGTGAACTGCCAAAGTCCTTGGCCTGTCGAGAATGCGGTCTTCTCCTTGTCTCTCGGGTCTAGAGCCACCTGCCAGTAACCCGATTTCAGGTCCAGGGTTGAGAACCACTGCGCACCAGCAAGCGTATCCAGGGTGTCGTCAATCCGGGGCAAGGGGAAGCAGTCCTTCCTGGTGACAGCGTTCAGGTTCCTGTAATCTACGCAGAAGCGTAGCTCGCCATTCTTCTTCTTCACCAGAACTACAGCGGAACACCAAGGACTGTCAGACTCTTCGATCACTCCCTTGGTTCTCATGTCCTCCAGCATGTCTCGTACCACCGCTTGTTTAGCCAACGGAACGCGTCTAGGTGGTTGCCGAATAGGCCGGGCGTCGCCGGTGTCGATGTGGTGAAGCCCTCGGTCCGTGCGGCCGTAATCGCTGCTGCCTTGGCTGAAGACGCGCTGATATCGTCTCAGCAGTTGTTGGACCTTCTCTCTCTCTGTTCAGCGGTCAGGTGGTCGGCCGCCCTCTCCAGTAAGCCTTTCAGCCGGTGTCCCAGGTGTTGCGTCGGCACCGGCTCCTGGGTCTTGTCAATTGGTGTTACGCTGACCACGGGCTCGCACGCCCCCAACTCCGTCCCGGCCTGGACGTCGTGATCGGTGTCTGTTGGGTTGAGCAGTCTCACCGGCACCTCCTCTCGACACGGCAACAATGTCCCGGCTACACAGAGCCCGTGCACATGCGTCTTCCGGTCCAGCAGCATGTTCTTCTTGCGCTGGCCTTCCAGTCGCGCCGTCACTACCATCTCGCTTCTCGCGGGGACAACTACGTCTTCCTTGAGAATGACCCTGCAGATTCCAAGGCGTTCTTCGGGGTGCCGGAGCATTACTTCCTCTCCCTTAAGCCGCAGCACCTTCTTGCCGATGTCGACCGTCGCCTCGTGGCTCCTGAGGGCATCCAGTCCCAGTATCACCTCCTCAGCAACCTCCGCGACGAACACCCACAAACGCAAGACACTTCGCCCCAAGGTCAACTGCAGCACGGCCTCCCTCTCCACAGGCAAGTTGTCACCCGATGCCGTCACTAGTTGGTACGGTCGGCTCGGTTTTCTCGACGGCAAGCCCCTGGCTACGTCAGCTCTGATGACGGTCAAGGCTGCTCCAGTGTCAACAAGCATGTGGCACGGCTTCCCTCTCACCCAACCGTCCGCGATGAGGCTGTCATCCATCCGCCGGCTGACGGCGCGCAGTGTCACTCGAGGGGATGATGGTGATGGCGCAAACGTGCCCCTCGCCACGCCGGCCATTACTCGTTTTCCGGCTGCTCTTCCTGGTGCCGGCAGTCTCCCATCGTAGCGGACACTCCTTGTCTTCGAGGTCGGGGTAGCCGTCACTTTGGTCGCTTCCATCCTTAATGCGGCCGTTAGTGCCTCGTGGATGGTCTTGTAGTCGCCGAGCATCAGGCGTTGACGTATCTCGGCATCGCGTACCCCATCGACGAAGGTATAGGCCGCTTCTCGGGATACGAATTCGGAGGGGAGGTCGACCAAGGCTTTGCCTGCCAGCTGTTCGATTGCCAGGGCGTACTCCTGCAGCGTCTCCACTGGCAGTTGCATCCTAGATTTCAGTTGGCTGCGGTAGGCTGCGGCTAAGCGGTGTTTTCCGAACCGGTTCTCCAGGGCCTCCCAGATGTCCTTAGGTGCCCCCGCTGTCTGGACTGCGTTCGGCACCTCTGCGGCTCGTCCCTGGATGCTGGCTATCAGCTGCGCGGCCTCTTCTTCTGGCGACCATTTGTTGTGCTTGGCCACTGTGTCGAATTGACGGCGGAAGACCTCAAACGTTGACGTGCCATCGTACTTTGGTGGTTTGACGCGCGTCGATGTTGTGTTGCGTGCCGGAGCCTCGGCCTTGTAGTTCTTGAGCTTTTCCCTAAGCATCCCTTCCACCATTGCATTTAGCTCCTTGGCGCTACCGTCGACCCTGTCTTCGAGAACGCTAAGCCGTTCCCCGACATTCTCCAGGGCGTCAACGCGTTGGCCGAGGTCCTCCATCTTTCCACCGAGCTCTTCCATCTTTCCACCGAGCTCTTTCACATCCTTCTTTACGCCAGCCAGTTGCTCGTCAATTTTCGCCGATAGCTCCGTCTTCATCTCTTTCAGCTCGGCAGCGAGGTTGTCGTTTGCCGTCTTCATCTCTGCTTTCACCTCTTGTAAAAAGCTCACCAATGTAGTCTCCATCGTCATATCCCGCTTCTGACACCAGTGTGACTTTGGTGGGTGTAAAGTAAAGGAAACAGATGTAGTCGAGATAAAGAAACACTTTTATTTCCGTTAACAGTCTTTTTACACTCGTTGCAACAGCAAGAAAGTCTTTTTCGACTCACCAACCGCACGGCTCCGAATTAGTAACACAAAAACTGTCCATTCTCACGCTTTACCACTATTTATATCTCCCAGGCACTATTCTGGAAACTTCAGGAAAGTTCAGTTATTATTGCGGTGAAATACAAAGTATAAAGTTCCAGAAGCCTCTATCCCTTTCTCTCTTTCGGCAAGCGCCCCAACAATGCGGCCATTCTCTGCCTCTTTCCTTCGGCTCCTTTACGGTAGTGCCGACAATAATGCGATGGGCGACAATATTTTTATGGCCTTTTTCTCCAATTTAAATGTTCACAAAAACGCCTCTAAGCACTTTCCTTAAATTATACGTTTAAGATATTTTCATTCGGAATGAAGTGCATGTGTTCATCTAAGTACAAACAGCTTCTAATGTCCTCTGAGGAGACATTGACAAAATCTCACTCACTGCACGAAAAATGTTGATCCTTTTTGTAAAAAAATTTCGGAAGTATGTAATTGTCACTAGCTTAAACTTTTAAATACCATTCTCAACAGAAATATCGTTTAACTTACATATTAAAGGCTGTAGTTGTGCCCATGACAGTAAGTACTAACCACATATACATATATTATAGCAACAACGAGGTAATGTCCTTCCTTCCTCTTCCGCATTGTTCTTCATTTGAAAGCAAATATTACACTTATTTAGCAATTGGCCTAGGTTATATAGACCGCTCAAAACGGTAACTAATTATACAAATTAACCATGCATACAATACAGCTTATGCCGGGCGCGTGCTATTAGTGGTAATGGTGCTGGTGGTGGTAGTGGTGATACTAGTGGTGATGATGGTGGTGGTAGCGGTGGTAGTGGTGGTGGTAGTGGTGGTGTTGGTGGTGGTAGTGGTGGTGTTGGTGGCAGTGATGCTGGTGGTGGTGGTAGTGGTGGGGGTAGTGGTTTTGATGGTGGTGATAGTGGTGGTAGTGGCGGTAGTGGTGGTGTAGGTAGTGGTGTTGTTGGTGGTAATAGTGGTAGTGTTGGTGGTAGTGGTGGTAGTGTTGGTGGTAGTGGTGGTAGTGGTGCTGGTGGTAGTAGTGTTGGTGGTAGTGGTGGTGGTAGTGGTGGTGGTAGTGGTGGTGGTAGTGGTGGTAGTGTTGGTGGTAGTGGTGGTAGTGGTGCTGGTGGTGGTAGTGGTGCTGGTGGTAGTAGTGTTGGTGGTAGTGGTGGTGGTAGTGGTGGTGGTAGTGTTGGTGGTAGTGGTGGTAGTGTTGGTGGTAGTGGTGGTAGTGGTGCTGGTGGTGGTAGTGGTGGTGGTAGTGGTGGTGGTAGTGGTGGTGGTAGTGGTGGTGGTAGTGGTGGTAGTGTTGGTGGTAGTGGTGCTGGTGGTGGTAGTGGTGCTGGTGGTAGTAGTGTTGGTGGTAGTGGTGGTGGTAGTGGTGGTGGTAGTGGTGGTGGTAGTGTTGGTGGTAGTGGTGGTAGTGTTGGTGGTAGTGGTGCTGGTGGTGGTAGTGGTGCTGGTGGTAGTAGTGTTGGTGGTAGTGGTGGTGGTAGTGGTGGTGGTAGTGGTGCTGGTAGTGGTGGTAGTGGTGGTGGTAGTGGAGGTGTTGGTGGTAGTGGTGCTGGTGGTGGTAGTGGTGCTGCTGGTGGTAGTGTTGGTGGTAGTGGTGGTAGTGGTGCTGGTGGTGGTAGTGGTGCTGCTGGTGGTAGTGCTGGTGGTAGTGGTGGTAGTGTTGGTGGTAGTGGTGGTAGTGTTGGCGGTAGTGGTGGTAGTGTTGGTGGTTGTGGTGGTGGTAGTGGTGGTGGTAGTGGTGGTAATAGTGGTAGTGTTGGTGGTAGTGGTGGTAGTGGTGGTGGTGGTGGTGGTAGTGGTAGTGGTAGTGGTGGTGGTAGTGGTGGTGGTGGTAGTGGTGGTGGTGGTAGTGGTGGTGGTGGTAGTGGTAGTGGTGGTGGTAGTGGTGATGGTGGTGGTAGTGGTGGTGGTAGTGGTGGTGGTGGTAGTGGTGGTGTTTTTGTTTTTGTTTTTGTTTTGGCAGGGAAAAATTCCTCATGGACGCTACCTTAGCGAGTTGGACTCTAACCAACTAAAAAAACTCTGCCCCGTCACATGCCATTCTGGGACTGCTTGAGGTATTACTTCAGAAATGGCAGTTGTCTAATCGTTCTAAACTATCTGTATATGTCTATCCTCGGCTTCTTTGATCATCAATATTGATTTACATAGTGATTTTACAATGGTCCGTGTTTCTCTCTTTTCCATAATCTTAGCTCCCAGATTATCAGCTGTTAACTGGAAACCTAATTTCCGTTGGGCTTCATTTCTCTGTAAGTCCCATTGTTTACAGTGGAAGATGGTGTGTTCCACAGTGTCGAGTGAGTGAGTGAGTGTATTGGGTTTAAGGGCCCGTCGACAACTTGGTCATTAGGGCCCCGAGTCCAGAAGTAAAATTACATACCGTCAAGTGTTAAAACATCACCCATTAAAAACTAAAAATCTACGGTTAAAATAGATAAAAACCTCTAAACAACTGTTAAACGTTTCATTTATAATGCTAAAAACAGAAACTTAAAATTGCTACAAAGTAAAAACCAGTAAAACGTTAAAAAACTCAAAAAATACGGCAATCCAAAAGGCTAAAATCTCTGAAATAAAATAACCTTACACTGACTTCATAAAATCAATTGTGCAACAAAACCGCAGCACTGTATTTACAGATACTGGGTCGTTGCCTAAAACTGACGACAGTGTAAGGCCCACGCCAACGGACTGGCGCTCACGAGCGTATCGCGGACAATCAAGAAGAACATGTGCGACGGAGATTGGAATATTACACGTCGTACAGACAGGCTCCGGATCACCACGCAAAAGGTGTCCATGCGTGGCTCGGGTATGGCCTATCCTCAGGCGGGTTAAAACCACTTCTTCCCGCCTGGAATTCCTGCAGCTGGTATGCCAGGGTTGTACCGTGTCCTTGATAGTCCGTAATTGAGTGCCAGATAACGCTTCCCAAGATTCCTGCCAGAGAGCAAATAGATGGCGACGGAAATATTTCTGAGCATCTATATAGGGGAGCGTACGGGTGGAATACTCCGGAAGGCGACATGCAGACTTTGCAGCCGCATCCGCCGCCTCGTTGCCCGGAATACCCACATGGCCTGGGATCCACGTAAAAACAAACTGGTATCCGCGAGACAGTAGCTGAGAAATCAACGTCTGGATTTTAACAACCAATGCCGAGGTGCCGATAAACTGTTGCAGGGCCTGGAGAGCGCTAAAAGAATCGGAACAAACTATAAAACTTCCAGGACCTGAACTGGAGATAAAAAGGAGGAAGTAAAATATGGCAAACAACTCGGCGGTAAATACTGAACTGGCGTCCGGTAGGCGGTACGTATGAGCGTCACCGTTGTATATAAAGGCGCAACCCGTCGAACTACCCATCTGGGACCCATCGGTAAATACCGGACAGGAAGTCCGGTATCGCCCCAGTAGTTCCGTGAATAGTTGGCGAAACACGGAATGAGGGGTAGCTATCTTAACACAGCCCGACAACTCCAGGTCAAAGCGTGCGCGCTGGAGTTGCCAGGGAGGACATCGGCCACGTGAATGCCGCTCTACGGCTGGCAGTCGAAGGGCGTGTGCAGCAAGCAGTTCACGAAACCGGATACCACTTGGACGGGAGATAGTTGTATTTCGCATATAACGGTGCGCGAGGTCTGGACGCAACACGGGTGGAAACGAAGGGTGACCTGGATGGGCGGCCAGCCTTGCCACGTAAGAACAAAGTAATAAAGAGCGTCGAACAGACAGTGGAGGTTCGCCAGAATCAGCATACAGACAATCGACTCTGCTGGTGCGGAAAGCCCCAGTAGCGAGACGGATACCAGTGTGATGTACTGTGTCTAAAAGCCGGAGTTTAGACGCAGACGCCGCGCCATAAATAAAACAGCCGTAGTCTAATTTGGACCGGACCAGAGAGCCATACAACCTCAACATGACGGTGCGATCGCCGCCCCAAGATGCCCCAGATAAGACCCTGAGTACCCGAAGCGAACGATCGCACGAAGCACGAAGATAGCGGATATGGTGCTCCCATGTGAGTTTACTGTCGAGGTGTAAGCCCAAGAACTTAAGGTGCGGTACAAAAGGAAGACGTGTGTCGCGCAGATGAAGATCAGGAGGAGGGTGTACTCCTCGCAGTCGGTGAAAGTGTAGACACTGTGTTTTCGTAGGGGACAGCCGAAAGCCCGTGCGTAATGCCCACTCGGCGATGGAGGTTATGGTCAGCTGCAGTTGACGCTCGATGTGCTCCAAACTATAAGAGCGATAGTAGATCGCAAAGTCGTCAACATACAGCGACATCGGGATACCGCTACGAACAACACTAGTGATGCCATTAATGGCAACTGCGAAAAGTGTGACACTGAGGATGGATCCCTGGGGTACACCATTCTCCTGGATCTTCTCTTGAGACAGCGTGTTGCCTATACGGACACGAAAACGGCGAATGAGTAAAAAGTTAAAAAGGAAAACGGCTAAGTGACCGCGCAAACCATAACCGTGTAGAGTACGGAGAATGCCATAGCGCCAAGTAGTATCGTAGGCCTTCTCCAGATCAAAGAAGACACCCACGACATGCTGCTTCAGGAGAAACGCATTCTGTATGTATGCCTCCATGCGCGTCAGGTTGTCGACACTGGAGCGATAGCGACGAAATCCGCACTGAACATTGCTCAGCAGGTTATTCGTCTCTAGCCACCACACTAAGCGAGTGTTAATCATCCGTTCTAAGGTCTTGCAGACGACACTCGTCAGGCAAATAGGGCGGTAGCTAGAGGGAAGTGTCCGGTCTTTTCCTGGTCGAGGGATAGGGATGACAATGCCCTCTCGCCAGGAAGACGGAAAAACCTGCTGATGCCAGATGCGGTTATACATGCTCAACATGAAGGAAAGAGCTGCAGGTGGAAGATGAGGCAGCATTTGGCGGTGGATGTCATCAGGACCGGGAGAAGAATTCTTTGCTAGGGACAAGGAATGCGCTAGCTCCGCCTCGGTAAATGGTGCATTGTACGGTTCACTTTGGGCACTGTTAAAACTAAGGCCTATCTGCTCCGCAGATTCCTTGATAGCTAAAAACGCTCTATCATAGCTTTGGGTTTGGCTAGTACAGGCAAAATACTCGGCAAGGGCGTCGGCGATGTCCTGCTCGCTGGTGTAACGGGAGCCCTGTACGGGAAGGCCGGGGATGGTCGTCCGGCGACACTTGCCGTACATTCGCCGAACAGCAGTCCACACCTTTTGCGCCGAACTTCGACGGGAAAGAGAAGATACATACTTTTCCCACGATTTGCGTTTTGCGTCTCGAAGTATAAATCTTGCCCTAGCACGAGCACGCTTAAAAGCGACAAAGTTCGCCTGCGTAGGATGTAATGTAAAGATACGCAATGCACGCTTGCGTGCTTTAGTAGCCAAACGGCATTCCTCGGACCACCAAGGCACAGGAACGTGACGAGGTGTAGTGGAACCACGAGGAATGCTGGAATCCGCTGCACGAAGGATAGAGTAAGTAAAATACTCCACCATGTCGTCAATGGTGGTAAAACCATCGTCGGTTAGGTGAATGAGGGAACGAAACTTCCCCCAGTCAGCCTTGGAAATAATCCAGTGAGGAAAGCGTGTTGGCACAGAATTGTGGCCCGATAAGTGAATGCTAATGGGGTAATGATCACTGCCAAATAAGTCGGAAAGTACCGACCAGTCGAGTAGAGGTACCAGTGACGGACTGCTAAAAGAAACGTCAAGTGCGGAGTGTGTACCATAGGCAGATGATAAGTAAGTAGGCACGCCAGTGTTTAATATGACTAGCCCGGACATATGGCAAACGTCTGCTACAAGGCACCCACGGGCATCGTCAATGTCGGAGCCCCAATGAGAGTGCTTGGCATTCAGATCGCCAAGAAAGATGAACGGTGGCGGAATCTGTGCCAAGAGAGCCCGAAGATCGTTCGTGTGTACGACACTGACCGGTGGCAGATAGACATTGCAAAGGGAGAAACAGAGGCTCTGCAGCTGCACACGCACCGCTACAGTAATTGCTGATATAAAACTAGAGAACACAAATAACAGTCAAGGTCTTACGAATCTGTATTGGAACTTCAAAAAAGCAGATTAGAACAAATATAAAACTGAATTAGAACATAAATTTAAAGAACAAACAAACTCACAGCTGCATGACCAACCAGATCATATGAACAAAGAATTCTGTAAAGTCATCCTAGAAACTGCAAAAAAACATATTCCTCGTGGAAGAATTAAAAATTTCAAACCCTTTTGGAACCCCCAGTTAGAAGAACTGAAAAAGCAAAGGGATATAGCTAGAAATACAGCTGAACAAACAAAAAACATATCAGATACACAAATATGGTGGAAGAAATGTGCCTCATTAAAAAAAGAAATTAATACTGCTAAAAGGAATCACTTTAATAATTTCTTAGAAAAAATGCATTATAGGACAGATGGTAACAAAGCTCATAAGTTCATAAAAAATGTCAAGGACAGGAAAGAAAACAACAGCACACCTATCATACACAACAATAAAATGTTAGTAAATGATGCAGTCATAGCCGAAACATTCAATAAATATTATGCTAATGCACACAAAGTAACAAGAAATAATAAAAAGGAACGTAAAGAATTTAAGAAAGATTCGAAACAAGAAAGAGAATGTAATCCTAACACTCAGTGCAATATCTTTTTTCAAAATTTTAATGTGCAAGAATTGAACATTGCAATAAATAATCTAAAAAACAAAAAGTCTCCTGGACCAGATCACATACATCCAGAGTTCATAAAAAACCTTGGAAAAACAGCAAAACAACTACTACTGAAACTCTACAATCTATCCTGGAAAACCACTGTACCTGCTGAATGGCGAAAAGCAATAATTGTCCCACTCTTGAAGAAAGACAAAACAGCATCAGAAATAAAAAATTATAGACCAATAGCTCTTACCAGCATAATAGCAAAAGTGATGGAAAGAATGGTGTCAAACAGGTTAAATTGGTTTCTAGAATCACAAAATCTAATATCCCCATGTCAAGCTGGATTCAGAGAGTTCCACTCTACAAATGAACAAGTCTTACTTCTCAGTCAAGAAATCAAAGACTCCTTCAATAGAAAAGAAGATAATTTATCAGTTTTTATTGATTTTCAAAGCGCATATGATTCTATATGCAGAACAAAACTACTAAAGAAAGTAAAAAAATAGGGATGCAAGGTCAAATGTTTTCATGGCTATATCACTTCCTAACACAACGCTTTATTGCAACCAGATATGGAAGAAATATATCTAAATATAAACAAATACACCATGGCTTGCCACAAGGTGCAGTGCTCAGCACTACACTTTTTAATATATTTATTAATGATCTACCACAACAAATACAAGAATCAGGTGTGAAGTGTGCACTATTTGCTGATGACTTGGTAATGTGGACTTCAAAACCAAAAAGCAAAAGTACAGAACTGGAAAAAACCATGCAACAATCCTTAACCAACTTACAGAGGTGGGCCAAAGAAAATTTAATGACTGTTAATACAACAAAATCCAACTACCAAATATTTTCACTCAGAAAAAAACCACTAAAAATAAAACTAAATTTTGAGGGTCAACAATTACCAGAAACAAACGAAGCAAAGTATTTAGGAGTTACATTTGATACCAAACTTACATGGACCAAACAAATAGAAAGTGTAATACAAAGAGCAGAGAGGCGCCTTTCACTGTTAAAACGTTTAGCAGGAATGAAGTGGGGATGTTCCAGAGCAACGCTTAACACAACCTATAATATATATATAAAACCATTGTTTACTTACTGCAGCGAAGTTCTTGTAACAGCAAACACAAAAAAAATTCAAATCTTTCAAAACCAAAGTCTGAGATTAATTACAGGTGCTATCAAAACCACACCAATAGCAGCTATGGAAATACTAACCAACCAATACCCCATTGAATATGAAATAGAAAAAGCGGCTCTTATTCAACACGAAAAGTTGATCAGACTCCCATTCAATACATGGCACAAGAGAAATTTTACACATACACTAAAGACTCAGGAGAGCTTTCTTCCAAAATTCAAGACATCAAGAAGGATGTACACCTTTCTAATTCAAAGGAAAACTTTATATCTAAAGTCAATCCAACACATACATTAGACATCACATATTATTTACACCTCGCAGAAGAAGTTAAAAAAAGTGATACTCCAACTAGTGTTCTAAAATTATTGGCATTAGAGACAATCCATACTAGGTTTCCAGAACATGAGTGGCTCCATATTTATACTGATGGATCATTTATATCAAACAAAGATGGAGCAGGTGCTGGAGTCACATGTCACCTCTTTTCCTATTACAAATCTTTAAGTTATGGAACTACTAACTTTGATGGAGAAATTGAAGCAATTCGAATGTCCCTACAAAATCTTTTGTACAGAATTTCACATTTTCAGCAAGCAGTTATTCTCTCAGATTCCAGGGCAGCAATTATAGCAATTACTTCCAAGTTATCACCAAAAAACCAAACTATTATAGAATGTTGGAAGATGCTTAGCCATCTAACAGCACTTCAAAAACACCTAGTCTTCCAATGGATACCGGCTCACTGTGGACTGAGTGGTAATGAGAAAGCTGATTTTCTTGCAAAAAAGGGTACCAGCGGTGTACAGAAATCTATAGTTAATTTACCATTTTATGCAGCTAAAAGATTAGTCAACTCTGAATTCAAAAAAATTATTGCAAAATATTACTATGAAAAACCAAAGAATAAAAGATGGGAACTACCAAACATTCAAACAGTGATTCCTGAGTATCCTCGAAAAACAGCAGTTGCAACCTTCAGGTTGATTACAGGACATGATTGTCTGGCAAAACATTTAAACAGAATTGGGATATATTCTTCACCACTCTGTCCTCTATGTGATCTGCAAGAGGAAATGGATCGAGACCACCTTCAAATATGCCCGGCCACTTCTAGTGCCCCATCCATCAGTGAAAAATATTGGAGAGCAAGAGGATTAATGACTTCATTGTCAGAAATCCAGCATTAGCTAACAACAACAACTTTATTCCATCCCACCCATGTGAGGTTTTACTCTTCAGAGACTTAATAATTTTTTTCAATTTCTGAGGGTGTTGTAGGCATTATTCTGAATGTATTTTGAATATTGATATTTATATTCTTTAGTATATTTAGTGCTGTTATATTTTGATCACTTTTAGTGTAGCCCATTTTAGATAAGTTTGCTTCGACGGCATTCAGGAAGTATGCATTGAATGTATTTGCAATTTCGTGTGGATTTGTTAACTCTACATTGTCCATCAATATTGAGGGGATATCATTAGACCTTTTGGTTCTACCTGTTTCAGTTTTAATGAGACTCCATGTGGTTTTGATTTTGTTTTTTGACTTTTCTATGACTTGTGAGAAATACTGCTTCTTTACTGCCTTTATAATTCTACTAAGTATTCTACAGTAGTCTTTATAGTACATTCCGAGTTTTGATTATTACTGATTCGATAATGTAAGTAAAGTTCCCTTTTAGTATTGCATGACTTCCTTATTCCACTGGTTATCCACTCTTTAGTTTTTAGTCTCTGAGCCATAAATCTTTTTTTGGTAGGAAAGTTTGCTTCGTATGCCTCCATTAAAACACGTAGAAAAGTATTACATTTTACATTTACAGGATTACTATAGTATACAAATTTCCAGTTTTTAGTTTTAAGATCTCAAACAAAATTATTAATGTGTTCATCGTTTATTACTCGGATTTTAGTGAAGGAATTTATTTGCTTGTCAACTTTAACTTTAGCAATTGAGTCTAAATTATGAGCAATTGTGCATCATGATCTGACAGCCCATTTATGATAGGTATGACTTCATATTTTGGAATCTTTGCTTTATCTAAGAATATGTTGTCAATGATTGTTGCCGAACTGTTAAAAATTCTTGTTGGGAAATCTACTATGTAATTTAGATTGAACGAGTATAATAAAGATGTTAGTTTGTCCTTGGTGGTATCATCATTACTCATATTTACATCAAAATCACCACAAACTATAAGCTTAATATTACTACTATAGAGTGCTGTAATTAATTTTTCCAAGTTATTTAGGAAGTAGTTGAGATTACCTGTAGGTGATCTGTATATTGTTAATATAATAAAAACCTCCTTATTAATATCTAATTGGGTGGCACAGCATTCTAGGTCTTGCTCTTTACACTACAACGCGACATCCCTGCTACTGCATCTCAAATGTTTCCTTACAAAGGTACTTTTACACCACCACCATGCATGTTATTCCTGCAGAAATACGAACAGAGTTTAAAATCATCTATATTTACACATTTTAGTTCTGCCTCTGTCATGTGGTGCTCAGTCAAACAAATTACTGACACATTGTACCTGTCAGAGATCTGAATGGAAATCTTCACTTCAGCTATCTTATTTTTAGGCCTCTTATGTTTTGATGAAATAATCATTGTTTCTCTTACATTCAACTCGTTTTGCCATTTTTTGCAAACAACGGTGGAATCTGCTGCGAGACTCTGTGTTAGACGTTATTTCATCATTACTGTAAGTAAAGTGAAGTGTTATACTCTGATCTTACTCAGTCGCAAGTTTTGTATGTAATGCAGCTTCGGATGATGTCTGAAGGTTAAACAGAATTTGTTTGAAATTCATAACATAAGGCATTCTGTTGTTTAGGAAATTTGATACACCAATTGTGTATCGCATTTCTTTCCTTAAATGGATCTTAAAACTAACAAGGCTGTACATTTATAGAACACATGGTGACTATCTAATATTGGGCTGTTGATAATCAAGTGCTTGTTCCATCCGCTATCTGCTTTATTCATGTTACTCGCTATGCGACTCACAAGGGCACTTCTAGCATTTCCAACCTCCAAACACAAACTGGCCTGGAGCAGATTGTGTATGTGCTAAAACACTTCACATTGCTTAACGCACACATGTAGCATTATATTGCAGAAATTGTGGTAAAACATGTAATGTAGAATAATTCACTGGAAGGATATGGTAGTTACACTAGACATTCTATATTATGCTGGCCCAATTTTACTTTGACATGTGCGATATTGCTAAAAGCATATTGCCAAAAGGCTAGTTTTCTTAAAACTGCTTATATAGATGTAACCTAATGGAATGTAACATAACCTCGGTAGCTCTGTGGGAGAACATCTGCATATTTACTGTGCTAGATGAGTACACCATGATTACCTGAACTCCCTCAATACGTAAGGTATTGAGTTATTACACTGAGTAGTACAAGTGCTACACTGTAGCACTTTTAGGATGTACCAAATTGAACCAACACCTTATAGAATGTTAAGGAGGGTTACTGCAGTATTTCATTCATATACATCTCTAACTCATTCATATGTTGAGTTAGAGATGTGTATGGTTGAAATAAAACAGTAACCCTCCTTATGGTTGTGTATTGTGGTCAGATTCAACATTGCTTATCATGCATATGTAAGGTTATATTGCACAACTTGCAGTAAAACATGTAATTCACTCTGAGGTTATGGTTGTTACAGTTATATATGCAATTATGGATGTGTACTCTTCAAACGAAGCTCCTTTATGGAGGTCACTTTGGAGTGAGGGTGCACAGCCCCAATGACTAACGATGCAACATGTTCTTAAACCACCACTTATTAACTCAGGATTATTGTCCGCTTAGCCAGAATATCATAGCGTAAATACTTCCCAACAATACTGCATTTTTCACGCATATGCAATAATACAATTGCACATAGGGAAAATACTTAGCATTGCATATTGCGTGCTTGCAGCATTATATTGCACTTGTTTATTGCATAATAGAGAGCAATACACATAATTAACAATAAATGACTCTCAAGATATACTGGTTATACATATATACATCAGTAATATGCACTTAAGTCATAAATGAACATATTGGCCAAGGATAACACATATTTCACCGAAGATATCATGGGAGTGTTCTGTTCATTCCTGCTTTCTCATGTTCAGCTATTGCCAACTTTGGCAATCTAAATGCATCTAAATAGTCCTGCGAGTATGTTAAACTTCTAAAACCTAAGCAACATAATGATTCCAGTATTAGCGTGTGTATAAATGAGTAGCAGAGTACTCTATATGAAGGGGTTTAATCTTTATTGTGGTGGTGGATATAGGGCGGCAAATTTAAAAAGTAATCTTTCACAACTTCCTGGAATACACATATTTGAAAATGTTGTGATTGAAGTAAGGAATGGAGTACTTTACACCTTTCCACAGTGTCTATGGCATTGATTTGTACAGGAATTTGCACTGGATCCATGTTCCTCAGTTTTTCAAATTGTGTATCACTGTGCCTCCCAGTTAACACAAATTCCTGCAAATGGTTCAGTTTAAGGTGAACAAAGCCCTCATGATTAAGAATGTCATCACTTGTAGTGGAGTGTCAGAGGCTTTTCAGTAATCACTGATTACTATTGTTTCCAGCAATGTCCAGCCCTTTATTAGTCAGAGGAGTTTCCCAGTTCCTTTGTTCAACAGGTGATTTTTATCCACATACTCCACACTAGCAAACCCCCTTGTCCTTCCACAAGGCATCCTTAATTTTAGTTTTTTTTTTCTTTTCTTTTTTGTTTTTCTTTACCTGGTTACACTCCCCTTATGTAGGACTTACAAGCCAGTGTCTAGGATCAGATGCCTGTCATGGGGGATAGGAAGCTATGGACTCATCAGAGTGAAGACCTGGAAGCGGGTGGTCATCCAAGCACCAGGTATGCTAGTGAGGAAGAGAATGATATGAAATGCAGGTGAAATCGATTAGTGGAAAGGTGGTCATGGAGCAAATTGGTGGAATGAGTGGTGAAAGAAGCCAGAGAACCCAGAGAAAACCCCACCCTGGTGCCTTTACATCCACCAAGCCACATCCAGGTTCCTGGGATCGAACCTGGGCCACCTAAGGTGGTGAGCAAATGCTCTAACCACTCTGGCCACGCCGATGCCACCTATTGTACTTTCTGTACCCTAATTTGGATTTGTCATTTTCCATAATTTTATTCTTTCCGCCAATTTACCTTTGGTCAAGTACCATCCAGTTCACACATATTGCACAGTTGAACACAGATCAGTTCACAACTGTATTAGAGCCATATTGTAATTACTCTGTAATAGTGTACTCATGTTTATGCTGGAACAGTAACCAACACAGGCAGAAAACATCACATTATGAATACTCCATTTGCTGCTCTGCAGGATGGTATTTGCTCTAGCAAGTTTCCAGAATGCAAAGCAACCATGTGCACAATTGTGCAAGTGACCCCATGTTTCCTGCATCTGTCGCTAAATCTCATAGTTCCCTGCATTTTCATACATTGGCAATACCACTTTCCCCGTCTTCTTCGACCTCTCTTTTGCCCGTACTCCACTGTGCCTGTGTTGAAATTGCCCTAGCATCTGCTATCTAAGCACCTATCCTTAAATATTTTCTCACCAAAGTAACTCAGCTTCAATCCCAGGCAAACCGCATGTGAGATTTGTGGTGGATGAAGTGGCACTGGGGCGGGTTTCCTCTGGATTCGCAAATTTAGCCCATCATCTCATTCCACCTGTGCTGCATCTTCATTCCATGTGTCACTAGTATCACTGTATGTGGTGGTGTATGTAGTAAAAGTGGGCATTAAACACTACAGAAAAAAAAAAAGAAAAACATTTGTGTGGTCCTGCCAGAAAAGGCAACATCACGTTCTTAACAGTAATTATGAACCCAGGATATTTATGTACCTACCCAAGATTTTCTAGCACCAATTTTTTTGAAGCAAAATTAATTTTAGCACCTACACAATCTTAACCACCATGGATAATCTCTGCAGTTTTAACTGTTCAATAATCTGTAATTAATGTTCTGCCTTCTAGAACTTTTATTTTTCTCTCTGGATTGCATCGCTAAAGAGCAGGATATCCTTGGGACTTAATTACAGAAGCTATTATTATTATTACTACTACTACTACTTCACCAGGATACCTAAGAGGACCATTCTATATAACCCAAGAGGAGCACGAGATGTTGGCCGACGTCGCAGAAGATTGACTCCACTGATGACTTCGCCGGAATGGGTTGCATAGCCTAAACCACGTAGAAGAAGATTATTACTAGTTTTACTATTCAGTGGCATTGGATTTGTTTACTGCTTCTCAGTTATTTCGTGGATTCATTACATTGTAAGTTTTATTTACTTATATTTTATGTCATGCTTCTTTCACAGCATTTCCAACATTTCCAAACTGCCAACAGTTTCTGTGTTTCCTATTTATGTAGCATATTTTTTTGTGTTGTATAGTTAATACCTAGCCTTGTGCATTAATACTTTCTGCAATGAGAGGTGCAAGTCTGTAGCAAGTTTACCAAGGAAGGTTATAAATGTGTACCTGGGGTAACCTCAACATCAGTTACTGTGCAATGTACCATTACATTACACTCTTTTATTGTACATCTTGCAGTAATACATGTAATTATCAATAATTCACACTTATGATATGGTAGTTCTAGTAACATATGTAGTCATGGATGTATGTGCTTGAAATAAGGTAGTAATGCCAACATATGGGAGCCATACCACACATTCCACCCGAGACATCAGAGTGTTCTAAACATTACCACTCCCAAAGCTGCCAAAAGTGGCAGGGATATTGAGGGCCCTAAGCCACAACCATAGCCGAGAGATTTTCTGAGATGAGTGGAGCAGTTGTAACCTAAGTGAAGTGATAATGGGTCATAGTTGAACGATCAATGTATGTAAAACCCAGTGAACACCAATGTAGGAATTTTGCAGTGTCACTCATTTAGGGACCTTTTGCTAGTTTGGCAACTATTCACTTCGTTTCCCTCAAAATGTTACTTTCTGCTATATAAGTGCAATCACTTAAAGGTGAGATAACTTCATGTTTTTAAGCCAGTGCTTGCTAACGCAGAATAATTTTGCACATATCCAGGATTTGCCAGCACAAGAGTTTCTCACAAAACACTGACCTGCATACACAATTGGAATGCAAGCGAATAACTTAAACGCAGGTGCATAAGAATGGTTTACAGTTTCTAAAATAAGAACAAATTAGAAACTAAAAACTTCACTTATCTTAGTATGTTGATATCCTTTTTCTATTTTAATAGGATATCAACATACTAAGATAAGTGAAGTTTTTAGTTTCTAATTTGTTCTTATTTTAGAATCTTGTTGCTTCGCTGTTAATAGCTTCAATTTTTACTTAATGGTTTACAGTTCTTTCACACAAAGTTTCCATAACTGTCTAGAACATTTCAAACAGTTCGGTGCTCCACACTTGACACATTTAGGGACAGTAGTGACAGTTCTTGCTCTTTTCTTTAGTAATTCCCATTGATGCTGTCCTATGGGTTTTGCAGTTTTATTATTAGTTGCTGTATTTCATATCTAATGCTTGAATTCTACATTTTGAGAGCACTGTAAAAGATTATCATTTGTTTATTAGTTTTCTGATCACAAAATTTGCCATTGTCCTGAGATGAGAACAATATAACTCATTTTGCACTTTTTTGTGCAAGGGATGATTTAAAATCTTTGTGTATATGTAGATATTTCATCAAACTTCTATCTTTTTATTGGGCGGAAATTCTGGTGGAATTTGTTTCTTGTCTGATTTCAGAGTATCTTAAGTTAGTTTATGTCTCAGCAATCTCTTAGCAGGTTCTATTAATAAAAAGCAATTATCAGTGGCAATGCTTATACTTTGACAGTAAATACATTTGCAGAGGTGAACCACTGCATGTGTTAGTTTTGAAAAGGCCTTTACTTCCTCACTGAAAGTGTCATATATTCGCTGTTCTTTCTCACATAAATGTATGCATTATAAAGGTACAAGGAATATGCATCTGTAAGGTGTATTATCTTTATGCCATACTTAGCAGTTTTGTTTGGCATACAAACCAGAAATGGTCATCCACCTCTAAAATGAATAAGAACCATGTCAGCACATGCATAAGCTCCAATTAAACATATCTTCTGTCAGTTGTAGATAAGGAGATTGAGGAAGTGGGAGATTGCAGCAGTAGGATCAGTTTCTTTTCTCTGTGGTCTGGTGTATAAATAAATATCAAAGCCAAAATCAGTTTAACATTTTTCCAAAGACATAATGCCAGTTTCTCATCTCCAGATTTAAAGATAGTACAAAGACTCATTAGACCAATGAGTGCTAAGATTTCATCTTTATCAGTGTTTTTATATGATGCGCTTGCTGGGACTTCTGTTCTGATCTACTTCATCCTTCTATTTGCATGTCTGATGATCTCTATTATTATTTAATCTGGAAAGAGGCGTTTCCTGGTTTCTTTAGGTTCAGGATTATTGAACAATCTAGAATCCATGTCGTTTCCGCGGTTGGTTTACAATGGTGTCACGGAATGTGTGTCTTTAGCATCATTCGGTTGTCATTTCTCATATTGAGTCTCAACTATTCAATGTGAACAGATGGCCAGATGGTTGGACTTAGACCAATATACACTTCCAGAGTTTGCTCATTTCTTTGTCTTAGGGTGTATATTCAGGATAAGCTTTTCCACTGCATCCTTGTGGCCCTGAATTACAGGCAAAACATTTTCTCATTCCATGAAATAAATGATAGTTCCTCTTCATCTTGCTGAAACTGCTCAGGATTGCCAAAACAGCCTTATAAATCATCCAATCACAGGTCCAACTAAGTTTTGTGGCTTAATTCTGAGAGGTGTTCTGTTTCAGTAACAAATGAATCATCAGTCACATTCTGTGTCATTGTTTTCATACTGAAGTGAAGCCATAGGTACCATTGCATTAGCTGTACTTGACATTTAAAAGTAAAAAAGAATAAGTTTTTGTAAATAGCTTTATAATGAAAATAAAGAATATCTTAAGTTTATAATGTCGTATTTTATATACGACCATGCTGTAGAAGAGTGATTAGACCACTCGCTTCTCATCAAAGCTGCCCGGGTTTGATCCCAAGCACCCGGTTGTGGAATTTGTGGTGGATGAAGTGGTGCTGGGATGGATTTCGTCTGAGTTCTGCAGTTTCCCCCGCCATGTCATTCCATCTTCGTTCCATGTATCATCAGTGTCACCACCTGAAGTGCCATATGTAGTAAGAGTGGGCATTAAACACTAGCAACACAAAATATAGTGTATATAATATATTTAATCTATATAATTATATTTATATCATTAATTACTAAATCTGATGCTAAGGGCAAAACTCGAAAACAGGTGGACCAATTCAGCTAATTTTTTTTTTTCAAATATTTGCCTATGACCGAGGAAGGTTCTTATGAAGAGAAAATTTGGAACAATTGCATGTGAAAATCATAAAAACAGCACTTTTCTTTTTCCCCATTCAAGCTGTTTCTAGCTGTGCCTTGTAGAGATGGTGATGTTGGATTAAACAAAGATCGACTTGAGCAGTGAATCGATTAAGTTAATAGATCTCAGACAGGCTAAACTCAACTTTCGATTCATTTGCTTACTGTTTCGTTGTATTCATATAAAACAAAAGGAACCATATAAAGAAGAAACAGTTGAAATTTAGTTAATAACATTATAATTATATACTCAGGGGTCTCCATTTAGGGGATATGTGAATAGTGACCACAAGGTACCCAAGCTGAGCAGAACATTACTTCCACTTACTGGTGTTTTCCTCCTCACTGTAACTTTTCTATCTGACCTTACCTTGGTCATCTCTTGTTCTCTTCCAAACCCAATGCTATTAAGGTTCCCGAGGGCTAGGGAGTCTTTATTTTTCCAACCTCTCCATTTCTCTATAAAACCTTAACCCCTAACATGCTGACCTGTCATGGCATGTAATACATCCTCTGATTGGTGATCAGAGGATATGGTCGGTGAATTTATTTTGATAACTCTCCCGATCAGGTCGGTGAGACCCGTAAACCAACGACAGGTGTGGTCCTCCAGACATTCTGGGGGTTGTGAGAGAGCGATGTGACCGTCAAAACATAAAAATATGGTGCTCTCTAAAAAGCAGTTACTATTACTGCTATTGCTCTCTTCAATATCATCAGTGAAAAATATTGGAGAGCAAGAGGATTAATGACTTCATTGTCAGAAATCCAGCATTAGCTAACAACAACAACATTATAATTATATATTAAACCGTAAAATTAATGTAAATTACTTTCCATCTGTATATTTGACACTTTCGCTTTCTACCATATGTAGTTGGACAGCTTTTCAGTAGATCCTCAGTGTGTCTTATTTTTTTGTTGTTTAAATCTTTGCTTCTCACTCAACAAACAAGTTCTTTGATTTATCTTTGTTTGATTGGTTTCTTTTGTGTGTGTCCATATATACCAATTCAATACTCATGCCAATGAGTTAATAAATAAAGTGATCACTATGAAAAACACTTATATTTAATTTTTTGTTTAAATTAGACATTTGTAGCTGTATATTATCCCCTCTGGCGATCATTACTATAAAGATGTCATTGCAACATGTACACTTTATAAGTGACGCCATCACCAGGACTTGACCAGAAAAGATAAGTTTGTGGGACTCCCACAGCCCAATAGCTTTTGAAGTAATACAACAGAGAAAGAAAGAATCTTTAACTTTTAGGTAAACAAAAGCTTGCCTCTACAGTATTATCAATTTCATAGGCTTTGTATGGTCAACAATATTGATGACAGTGCCCAGAATAAGCAACAGATCACAACATTACACCATTCTGGCACATAAACATCATCTGATGAATAACTAACATGACACGGCCATAAAGCAGATCAGTACTGCCAGCCTACTCCATCATGGTAACATAGCTGCCTGTGAGACACATACGTTATTACCATTTAGGAGTTAAAGAAAACACGTAGATGCTTTAGAAAACAGGAAACTGCAGTAATCATGTGTCACATTATATTCTCTTCTCTGACACTCCAAACTAGCCAAACCATGTATTTATAGAAGACATAGCAATAATTTATTTATAGGTCATTAATAATGAAATATATGCTGCATCTTCCATCTCATTTGTTTATGCTACTCGCTATCTGACTCACAACAGCACGGCTGTCAATATGAAACTAAAAACACTAAGCAATTTAGCACCCTAAGCTGCAAAGTATTGCCGAGAGATTGAGGGCCCTAAACAACAGTGTTTAGCCTTGACATTCCGGGTCCTAAGCTGCAAAGTTCTTCTGAGAGATTGAGGCCCCTAAGAAGTAAAGCATAGCCATGAGATTGGGAGCTCTGTGCATAAAAGTAGGAAAATATCCATATAACGTTTGGAATCATTGTAAGCTATTCTGTGTCTAAGTTTATAAATTTCCTTGGTAATAATATAATTTAAAGCAGGTTTTACTGTAATAATACACATTATTTTCAGATTAATATAACCATAAGTATGGAAGTATGGGTCTTTGAATGTTAACAATGTTATATTTAACCTACTACACCGAACTACCATCATTACTTTGAACTACTTTATGTTGTCTGCTGAAATATAATGTAGTTTAAATTATCTGGAAGCAAACTTATGAATGTTATAATAATGTGTTTTTTTTTTCCACAGACTTGCTACTGAAGTCTAAGAACAGAACTGTTCAAATACAGTAACTATAATAAAATGAATATCAAAGAAGGATCTTGTGTACTGGATTTTTGTTTAGAGAATGAAAAGGATACCAAAGACCTTGTGAAGAAAGTTAAGATCGAAAGTGTTATAAGTAGTAGTGATATCAAACGAGAACTTGAAGATTCTACATGCTGTTCTCAGAATGAAGAACACTATCTAATGAGATTTAATGAAACCATCAATGAAAGTGAAATTGAAACCAAAATAGAAATTAAAGAAGAAGACTGGTGGTTGGAAAGAGATAATTCATGTATTAATGATATTAAGGTAAAACTGCATCACATTTCTTTTCTGTTTTCTTTCCTTGTTTTCTTAAATGTGCAACACTGAGATATGTAAACATCAGAGGTTTAAGAGGTAGAACTGGAACTTAAAAATTCAATGCCACAACTGGGATAATTTATAAGTTCCAGTTCTACCTCTCTAACTTTGCCCACACTTTGCTTGTGTGTTTAAAAACACCAACAGTAAGTTTGTTGGCATAAATTAATAATAATTACCATCTGAAGGTTATTTAATCCTGGGATATAAAGTACTTACAATAGTAAGTCACCATTGGGGTAATTTGTCTCTGATGTGAGACCACCTTTGTGGTTTGCCAGGAGAAATACAAACTGGTTTGAGAATTTAATGCCATTCTGGCAGTTTGTCACAATAGCTCAGTGGTTAGAGCGTCCGCTCAGTAAGCGGAAGGTCTGTGGTTAAAATCCCAGCTGTGGCATTGAATTTTTAAGTTCCAGTTCTACCTCTGAAACTTTGCCCATACACGACTTGTGTGTTTAAAAACACCAACAGTAAGTTTGTTTGCATAAATAAATAATAATCAGGAGTTTATTTCGTTTCAAAAAGTAACAATATATGGTATATGTATATATATATATATATACACCATGACAAAATGACAAAAATCCAGTCTGGTTGTTTTTCTATAAATTTATTTAACTTCTAAAACGTTTTCACACATACACAGTTTTCTTCATGGCATTAACAAAGTCCATAGTCACAACTCACAGCTATTCTCACAACCTTGCTCAGTCCTCTCAGTGTATTTCTTCACTTTGCCTTTCTCTCCTAATTATGATGTTACAATTACTTGCAACGCTTGTTGAGTATTCTTATGACATACTAACAGGATGACACAAATGCACAGCTATGTTGCACTCACTGATACTCAGCAACCTATGTCCGTAACTGAATTCTAAAACTTAATGCCAACTGTTCTTCTCAAGCCTCCTTATATACACGAATGATGTCACAACCCTTTTTACTGCTACACACACAGACACACATACACCGGAAATGACTCAGAAGGCTTGAGAATTTCGCTGAAACCCCTTTTGCTTCTGCTACTTCGATTGTTTCAGTCCTGTACAGAGCAGTTGCACTAGGCAGAGTGGCCCAGAAAGTCTTTGCCTGCTCACAGGTCCGGCACATGGTGCAATGCAGCCTGGCCTTGTGCCTCCACTGCCAAAGGGCAAACCTGACGTCATACTGCTCCCTCTTCAGTGCTGGTTGTCCCAACCACCACTGTCATAGTTGGCCAGATGATCCCAATGTACCACCAGGATCTTCTCTCAGGGCAGATCCTAGGTGTGGTATGCTTCGCCATTGTATCACTTCTCCAGGTGGCACGATCCTTGGCGGTGTTATAGAGTAGCGCCCCTTGATCTGGATGCGGTAATGTTTAGCATCCTGCTTGAAAGTTCTATGGCAACGTTGCCAGTTGTGATGCATCTTCCTAAGCTTGCCCTTCACACAGGTGTGTTGATGTGCTTTCCCACTCACAATGTGAAAATGACCCCCGTGGTTTCATGACCACTGACGTCCATGATGCACCTTCTCAGCCACCTTGTTTCTGGCGGGCGCTCCTTGAGGGTCACTCTGCTTTCCTCCAGATGCTCACTAGGGCTCTGTAGCATTAGCTCATCTTGGCAAACTCACAGGACCCTCCTGCCAATGTTAACTATCATCTTGTGGCTCCTGAGGATATTCAGTCCCAGTGTCAGCTTAGCAACTCACATGACAAACACCCACAGAGTCATAGTGCTCTGCCCCAAGGTCAACTCCATTTAAGGTTCATTCTCCGCAGACAGGGTATAACCCGATGCTGCCACTATCTTATTGGATCAATACCATATTCCCGTTGGCATATTCTTTGCCACATCTGCTCGAATCACACAGTCACTGCTGCACTTGTGTCCACTAGTGCTCAGCACAGCTTTCCCTGTACCCTGTTTTCCATGATAATGTCCTCCATTTTTGTTTTCATGGCACTCGGCATCACCTGATTGGATGGCTCTGCCTTTCACCATCTCCCATGCCAAGTCAGTTCTTACTTGTGCCTCCCTTGCCCGTAGGCTTCCATGTTTGCAATCCTTCACAACATGTACTAGTTGCTACATCCCAGACATACTCAGCTAGGGGATCCTTAACAACGCTCTAGGTTTTCGTCATGCCATATATTTCCGTTCATCCACCCTTGGTATCCAGTTCTTTTATGCTGCAATCAACCTTCCCTTCCAGAGCCCTAAGACATTCACATACTGGCTAGGTTCTTCCAATTTTCTTTTCTTTTTCAAGTGGAGCAAAAATCCATTTATGGACCTCCATTGTGTTGGAGGGCACAATGGGGGGAGTCAGCTTTGTCGCTATGGCACTGCTCAACTAATAAACCTCCACCAGAAACAAAGGCTACAGATGTACAAAGGAAAGGAGAAGGAAAGGAGTAATTCAGGGTGAAAGTGAGGTAGTACTGCTATTGCACCTCCAGTTTGGTGGTACAGGTATATTGACCGGCCACAGGGAACCAAAGCCAGGTGAATGAAGGGTGCTAGGATGAAATCATGACCGAAGCACTGATTACGCCCTTAGGAATTCATGTTGAGGATTTGAACGGACTCAGCTGAGCGATTAGTGAAACTGCTGATGTCCAGAGTAGTCAGCAGCTGGAGCTTCAGAAGTGTGGGTCTAAGCACAGTGACCCTGTATAGGTGGTAGTTTGTCAAACATTGCCTGAAAAGCTGCCACCTCCATGACGAGCCTTTGGATAAAGAGATGTTCATGCAGTCACATTGATATGTCTTCATGTGTAGTTATGCGTTCGAAGTCCAGCATTGTTGGGAATACCCTGAAGTTTGTGTAGTGGACAGCAAGATCGAGGCTGAGTTGACTCACTGCCTCCTTGACTGCAGCAATCTGGGTGCAGAGGTGGACTATCTCAGCCTGTGTATCCTCCAGTTTCTCCAGGATCACAGGCTTAGGTGTGGTATGAATGGCACTAGAAATTGCCGGTGCAGCCTGGGGTGTAGGTATCAG
This sequence comes from Tenodera sinensis, assembly GCA_030765045.1. Lineage (NCBI taxonomy): Eukaryota > Metazoa > Arthropoda > Insecta > Mantodea > Mantidae > Tenodera > Tenodera sinensis. Next base: position 59,839,909 of record CM060974.1, on the reverse strand, counting down.
GTGTAGGTTGACAGGTATCAACTGTGGCCCTTGGCTGCGGCAATGTGTCATGACTGTTGATTCATCGGGAAGCAAGCTTGCCTAGTGAAGTGGTCATATCCCCAGCAGGTTGCACAGAAGTGGCATCGTCATTTAAGGTCATGCTGCTGGCAGGTAGATGTCTTGTTTGGTGCACCACAGTAGTGGAGTACACCTATCAGCAGTGTGCCCGCAAGGCAGCAGTGGTGGCAGGATGGCATCCACAATGTCTGAGTGGCCTCTATTCTCAGGAGTTGGCATAGGAGGTCCAACCTCAAGGTTAGAGCAGCATCATAGTGTGAATTATCCCTAAAGGCAAGTCGCACTAGAGGAGTTGGACCTTTCCAGGTTCAGATCCTGGTTACCTTCATGACCAAAGGCCAGCGTTGTTTCACGTATTTACATTGCTAACTGCATGTGCACTCCCACAACCAAGGCACTGTGTTCACCATGGTGCAGGTCCCAAACATCAGCAGGAGACTGCGATGGATGGCGTTGCAGTTTCAGTTGAGACTGGTGTAGAGCATTCCAGATATGAAGTGGATGGAGCAGGGGTCGGGCAATGAGCTTCAGCCACTGTGATGTTGACAATTGCCAATGCAGCTTAAAAACTGGTGGCTGTATTGGCAACCAGTGATTGCTTCTTCTGACATCTTCTCCCAATGTTGGAAAGAAACTCATACTAACTTGAAGCTTCACGCAATGTGTACAGCCTAAACCAGGGCATGACGCTAATCTGGAACACAGCCCTTATATGTTGGAAGGTGATAATACTCAGTTTTCCGAATGGGGGCCAGATTTCTTTACTTTCCTATTGGACACTGTGCCGTCTGCAAGCTTGAGGAATCTTCTTATTGGCTCTAGTTTAAAGGTGTGAAGTTAATAGATTTTGCAGTGTATCTTGTGAACGCTTCCACATGTTTCATGTGTCTATTTTTCCAAAATCTTGCAGAAAACAAGGTGCAGCTTTGGTGTTGTTTATTTATCAATAACTGCATAAATTAAGATACTGATACAATTTTTCAAGTGCTTATTTTTGATTAGCTGGGGCCAAAAATGCAGAAATTGATTGGCAATAATTCAGTAATAAAGGTGCTTTAACACTTTCTTTTGGTGTATCTAGAAATATCACTGCATGATTCTGTTGAAGTCATTCCAAGATATTCTATGATACTTTAGCATCCTTTGATCTGCTAAACTTGAAACATTGAACTAAATGAATGGCAAGGTAACTTAAAGGATATTCAGCGACTTGAAGATAACAGATAACCCAATTATAAGGCTTTAACCAATTGATGTTCAACCATTTGAAGTCCACACTTGCAGTTCAGGGATACCCAATAAACATCTTGGTATTTCAATTATCCTTCAGTTTGTGTTTCTGCTTTGCAGAAACTTAAGTTAACTGGCAAGATATTTTAATGAAGTATATTTTGGAGGACGTTAATTTAAAAAAAAAATGAAGTATATTAACTATATTATGTATCAAGTGCAAGAAGCAGTGTTGTATTTATCTACAAAATGTGATATAAAAGCTTGATTTGATGCCAGTTTACTGAGTCAAAAGGGTTGTTAACTTCTCTAATGAGTAGTCGGAAGCTTTCACGGCCAGAGTTAGAATTAAGGCTAGAGATTTCTTCAGGGCTTAGAAGCCGTGGTCTGCTTAAGTTTTGAGGTCCAGACATTTCGTCCACACCTGCGGTGGACATCATCGGTGGTGTAGTCTGAATCTTCTCGGTGAAGGGTAAGCCCGGAAGAAATCTCTGTCCTTAACTTCTCTAATGTTAGCAAGATTGAACAGTTGCATTTCAAGCAAACAGCTATTGGTAGCAAGTTAGTTCACCTTCTCAGGCTGTGTGTTTCTAACTGACTTAATACATGACACTTAATAAATACTCTAAGGGGGTAGAAATGCTTGGTACCGTTAGTAAATTGGGGCCCAAATGACCCAGCTGTCGATGGGCCCTTAAACTCCACACTCCACTCCACTCCACTCCGTTAGTAAATAACTTCATGCATAGACGTACCCTCACAGACACACACACACATTGTTCTTTCACTGTCAAGCACTTTAATTTAAGCTATTGCAACACATGGCACATAATATAGTAAGGGGGAAAAGTTATCACTTTTGGGGATTTTATTAGTACTGTCTTTCACAAAAGTAAATATCCAACTTCAGTGAGACCTGTGGGATGGGTTACCTAATCCTCAGATGTTTCCTACATTGATGTTATGAAAGCAAAATTTGTCATACATGCTTCCTTTGCTGTTCAGAGGTATGACAGCTATTGACCTACCTCACAGCTTTGAAAAACAACATTTCAGCAAACATTCTTAATTAACAGACAAATATTTAAAATTCAATGTTAGTACACATGCAGTAAATGTTATTAGGTTTTGAATAATAGTGGACCAGAAGTAACAACAATGCCAGTGTTGGGCTCTCGCTTACCAATGTGAGCTTAATCATTAAGACATCACACCTGTACTCAGTAACAGCTGAATACATTTAAGCATGAGAGGTAGAACTGGAACTTAAAAATTCAATGCCACAACTGGGATTTAACCACAGACCCTCTGCTTACCAGGTGGCTGCTCTAACCATTGAGCTATTGTGACAAACTGCCAGAATGACATTAAATTCTCAAACCAGTTCGTATTTCTCCTGGTAAACACAAAGGCAGTCTCACATCAGAGACAAATTACCCCAATGGTGACTTACTATTGTTGCCCAGCGCATTATTGTCGGCGCTACCGCAAAGGAGTCGAAGGAAAGAGACAGAGAATGGCCGCATTGTTGGGCGCTTGCCGAAAGAGAGAAAGTGATAGAGGCTTCTAGAACTGTCCCTTCGCACACTTTACCGCTATTTATATCTCCCAAGCACTATTCTGGAAAGTTCGGGAAAGCTGTTATTTTGCGGTGAAATATAAAGCAGACAGTTCTAGAAGCCTCTATCACTTTCTCTCTTTCGGCAAGCGCCCAACAATGCGGCCATTCTCTGTCTCTTTCCTTCGACTCCTTTGCGGTAGCGCCGACAATAATGCGCTGGGCGACACTATTGTAAGTACTTTATGTCCCAACAGTAGGTTTGTTGGCATAAATAAATAACATTTAAGTATGTTACTGCTGACTTAGAGTGATGTCCTGAACATGGATTGAATATCATGAAATGTATCTTCAAGCCCCCTTTCCCTTTTATCTTAAAAGGAACATCATTATTAATATAACGTGCCAAATGTATTCCATTATAGAATATCATAAAAAAGGTAAACCCCATCACAGGCCATGAAGGGCCAAGGCTTGCCACTCAGCCGCTGTGTCCACCACCTCTACCCACCACAAGTGTCATTGGTGGGGTGCAGTACTGGAGGGTGGTATGTGGTCACTGTCATGGGCCCTCCCAGCCAGTTATGCGGCCTTCTTAACCTGGAGCCGCTACTTCTCCATCAAGTAGCTCCTCAGTTGAACCCTCGGGACCTAATGATGCTAAGTGCACCCCGTGCCGTACCTCCCAGTGGGGAAAAATTCCTATGCTGGTATCGGGGATCGAAGCTGGGTCCTCTGTGCCAGAGGCAAGTGTACTACTAACTGCGCTACGAAAAGGGTCTATACAATATCATATTGGTGCAATACGATTGAAATTTTAGAATTGAAAGCTTTACAAAATATTGATTAAAATTGTTAACAGGGGAATATGTGTACTTCAACTATCAATCACTTTTCCAGAAATTAATATGTAATATTCTTCTTTAAATATCTACATGCTCAGGCATCTCTCTATAAACATAAAAGATTATTACCATGTTAAAGGATTTACTTCTGTTGTGCACTGTTAATGTTACTTAGCTTACAATAGATACAAGAGAGCATTATATTTCTGCCATTTTAGAAAATATTGACTTGCGTGTAAACTAAAATGTTTCAGGCACAAGAAACAAAAATAATGATTTAAAATAATTTAATCTCTCAGCACAGTTACATTCACTTATACTTAATCATGTAGTAATGTGGCACTCCTTAGTCTATGGACGATTATGTGAAACTGAACATTTGAATTATTCTGTTACAGGATGGGGACTTCCCTCCAGTAAATTCTTCAAGGTAAGACTTGGGTCTTTTTAATTACAAGTCTTCTGCTTGCTGTGTTATGTATACTTTTAATTCTTATATAACCATCACCTTTATGCTGTAGCAGATGTCTCATATTCTTGAACTGATAGAAGTGGGAAGATAATAATACATCAAACATATTGAAATTTGTTGTATGAGTGAGTCAACAGATACTTAAGTGGTTTTTACACCCTAATATGAGGGTATATGAAATACAAACTAGTTTTAGTATCTGCACTACATATCTAGAGTATTTTATGTTCCACCCACACATTCAATCTAAAGATTTCAGCGAGAATGTTCTGAAGCTCCATGAATGTAAAACAAGTATTTTATGAAAAACATTGGACAGTGAGAATAACTCAGGAATTAAATTCTGATAGACATCAAGTTTGATGACAAGATTTCCCATCATATAGATATGTACTATGCCGATTTTCAAGAAAAGCCTCTCCCTTCAAACTTTCACTTCCATAGAAGATTTTTTAATAATTCTTGCCCCTTAATGATTTGATTAAAATGCCATTGGATTAACATATTTACAGAGTAATGAAACACATGTGTTGTGTTTATGGAAAGATTGAGTTGTTACTTTTGTTAATGTTCCATGTCATTTATGACTTCTTTTATAAGTTAGCTATTAACTTATCATTGAGAAGTCTGTTAGCAGCTTTTATGACTTTATTATAACTCTTTTTATAGCTCTGATAGTAGGTCCTAAATGACTTTAATACTTCTGTTTCTTTTTACTTGCTACTCGCTTACTCAGAAATCTTAAATTTTGCTAGATACATGTATTCCTTTTGTAATCCAGTTTGCAGCTGCTTTGTACTTTAAACAGATTATTTTCAAATGAATAACAGTACTAATATAATACCTAAATATATTTTGAAAATTCCCAAACATTTTGTTTACATCAGTTTGTGTGTACACTTGTTCCCAGTCTTCGTTTGAAAGTAAGAACTGCAGGTGATGTATGTTTTCATCTCTAGTACATTGTTTATATTTATAGCTATTTTTGTTATGTGTACCTTTTAATTTATTTACAGTTGTAAAGTTCTGTCCATGATGGTATGATATTCCACTATCGTTAATTTCTATATTGTAATCAGTGACTTCGGTAGAAGTAACTGATGAATTGCAGTTTTTATCTATTTTGTTTATTTACATTTTGTGTTAAGAAGTTAAGTCACGTATGATAGTTATAGTTTTTTGTTTCCTTCGGTAGAAATCTTATCATTGTTTCTAAGTTGTCAATAACTTGATTTACATTGCTACTTGGGTTTCTATATATGCATATTATTACAGCTTTCCGTTGAAATGGGGCTTCAACGTTGGCGCTATTTCTGGACGTAGAAGCCGCATTTGACCGGTGCTGGCACAATGGCCTCATTTACAAACTGCACCACAATTCCCCGGCTCTTCAAAATTATCTATACTTGCTGCACAGTTTTCTAGAAAAACGGCAGTTTTACGTCCTAGTGGGCCGCTCCTCCTCACGGGAGCGAGTGATGCGCGCTGGCGTCCCACAAGGGGTAATCATGTCCCCTTTTCTGTACATATTATTCACTAATGACTTCCCAGTGGACGCCAGATGCAAGGTTGCCATGTATGCTGACGACACTGCAATATACAACCACCATAGAAACCCACGTTTCGGCCTTGCAGAAATGCAACGTTATGTGAACAACTTCCTCTCATGGCAACATGACTGGAAAATCAAAATTAATCCCAACAAATGCCAGCTGATACATTTCTCTAAGCGGCATCACACTTTGGCAATGGACCTAACGGTCGGTGGTCAAATATTGCACTGCCCTCAGCAGGTTAAATACTTCGGTGTCACCTTGGACCGCACAATGTGTTGGTCCACCCACATAAAAAATAGTGCCAACAAAGGCAGACAGCAGCTAAAGTTATGTGCCCCCATCTTCCGTAGTAAATAGTTGAGACTGAAGTCAAAACTGATACTATATAGGTCATTTATTCTCTCGGTGGTCCTATATGCCTGTGTGGCCTGGGCTAATGCCTCCAAAACTGCCCTGAAACAACTCCAAACCCTCCAAAAACTCTACCTCAGAAAAATCCTGTCTGCTCCACTCCTCACCACTAACCACACTCTTCACCACGAAATCCGGATCCCGTTCGTCCCGGAGGCAATAAAAAAACGAGCAATGGCGGCATGGACGCGCATTAGAAATCACGAGAATGACGTGATGGCCAACATCCGCAAAAGCGAGCCGAAGCACCGCAAACATACTAGAATAAAAATATTCTAGAAGCGGCACGACTCGCCGACAAATGCGCGTCCACGCAACCTCGTTCCTAAGCCACACACATGTTCCGGCAGAGGCCCTCGCCTCGGAAAATATTCAAGAGCTGTCCCCTGCCCGCGCAGGAAAACTGTGGGAAAGTGTATATATGACGTGTAGATAGTGCAGTGCGCTAGGACGCATATTTCTGGTGTGCCCAGTGGAGGTGTGTGTGTGTGTGTGTGTGTGTGTGTGTGTGTGTGTGTGTGAGTGCGCGCGTGTATGTATGCGTGTATATAATTGTAAATATGTACATATGTATATACATATATATAAACCAAACTGAACAGAACTTAAAGGACATAAGAAAACTATTCTCGGTAACCGATAGACGGTCACCGTATGGGTTTTTGCACAAACCAAAAACTATAATTAGTTATAAGTAAACAAATTGTATATAAATATCAAATATAGCCTGTAAGCTGGGCCCTATGTACCAGCACCAGGCCAATACTTATAATAAACAAACTGAAACTGAAATAGCTCTCTAGTTTTGGACTCGGGAGTTCACTAATTGGATCACCCTGAAGACGCTGGACGCAGTTTTCAGCGAAACGTCGGAGGAAGGCAATCCAACTCGACCACGGGCCACAAGCGCGGAAAATCGACTTAACATAAATTAGGAGGATCACATAATTTTCTTATTTTCTGCCTCTACTTACAGAGCTGGCCTTCAGGAGAAGATCTCCTAAGCGATTATTTCCCAACACATACATTTGAGCTTTTGATAATGACATTAGTAGTGACAATACCAATAATATGCCCAGAACTAAACTAAACCCCAGGCTTGCCGCCAAATCTGTGCCCACTACAAGCTTCATAAGTGGGGTGCAGTACTTGAGGAGGAGACGTTTTCAGTGCTCCAAACCCTCGCGGGCAGTTATGCAGCCTCCGTAACCTGGAATATACCGAAAACAAAGCGGAAAATTAAATCAACAAATTGGAATGATTGAAACTAAAGTATCATTGAATAAGTTAGGAGAGCTCCAAACCTTTCTTCGGATGTTATCAACGATTAAAAGTTGGAAAATGCAGAAACCATTCTTGTTGTTAGCTAACGCTGGATTTCTGACAATGAAGTCATCAATCCACTTGCCCTCTAATATTTTTCACTGATGGATGGGGCATTGGAAGTGGCCGGGCATATTTGAAGGTGGTCTCGATTCATTTCCTCTTGCAGATCACATAGAGGACAGAGTGGTGAAGAAAATATAACTAGAAACCATTCTAGTTACAGCTAAACACACCATTCCTGCCGTCTAACAGAAACATGATACAGCAATGTACATATGGTGGAACGAACCATTAAAAACGGAATAACAAGTAAAGGGCTTGAAAAGTTTGGATAAAAGAAAGAACTATTGAAACCAACATAATTTACAACAAAGTTAAGCCAAAATAGTCAGAACCTCCTTAACACAAGCAAGTTTGGTTTGATTTAAGGGCACTCAACTTCTATGTCATCAGCGCCCTTAAAAGATTGATGGCAATAGCCAGATATAAATTTCACTCAAAAAATAAAAATACTAGCAACAACAAAAGTGTACAAAGGTAAAAAACAGTGGCAATAGCTAGATATGAAACAAGGTGATAAATATGTCCAAAACAGAAACAGATAATTAAAATTTTATATCCTCAAATTGATATTGCACTCCGCAAAAAAATTAAAAACTCTATCAACCGCTGTTTTGTCGTCCGCTAGTACCTCTGCAAGTCTGGCAGGCAGCTGCAGAGAATCCCGAAGGTGTGCTAGAGAGCAACACTCCAGCAACACGTGGCGAACCGACAAAACGTTGTCACACAGCGGACATAGAGGCGCAGGGTCCCTTTTAAACAGGCAACCATGCGAAAAATTGCAGTGCCCTATTCTTAATCGAGCCAGATTAACCTCCTCGCGACGAGATGTGCGACAGGAATTTACCCAGTTTATCGGAAGTTCTTTCACCTCTGTAAGCTTATTACCGCGGAGAGCTGACCACTCGTCGTGCCAGGACGACAGCACCGCTCTCGGCACTTCAAGCCTAAAGTCTTCCGAAGTAACACGTGAGATGATAATACTGGGTTCTGTAGTTGCCGTCTTTGCTGCTAAATCTGCCATTTCATTCCCCGGCAAACCTACGTGACCAGGAATACATGCACACACCACGTCAACGCGAGAAGCGTGTAAAACATGGAGGGCATCCTGGATACGTTGTACAATAGGGTGGGGGTTGTACAACTGACAAAGGCTGTGCAGTGCACTAAGGGAATCGCTCAAAATCAGGCAGTCACCTAATTTACGACGACGAACGTACAAAACGGCTCGATAAATTGTATAAAGCTCTGCAGTAAAAATGGAAGTGCTATTTGGAAAACCGAATGTATATGGTTCGGTTCCATAAACATAAGCACATCCAACACCGTTGGTGCTCTTTGACCCATCGGTGTAAATATATCGACGGTCAGTGTAGCCTGACAAAAATTCTAAGAAACACGTGTGGATACTTGAAATAGGCATCGTGGACTTCTGGTGTACGGTCATCCCAAGATCTACATAGGGCGTGCCAGATAGCCAATGGGGGTAAAGCCTCTCGCCCTTGGCGAACATCATAGGCAGTTCCACTGCAAGCTTCACTAGAAGGCCTTGGAAACGGAACCCTGCAGGCTTAGTAGTAAGGATGCTATTCCTATATCGTTCTCTTAGCGTGCTGGTGAAAAAAGAAGCGAACGTTGGGTGCTTAGGCATACATCTAAGCGCACAACCATAATTTGCCAAGAGAATCTCACGCCGGTATTGCAGAGGAGGTTCTGCGGACTCGGCGTAAAGGCTCACCACTGGGCTTGTTGGGAAAGCTCCTGTTGCAATGCGGATGCCCTTATTATGGACCACATCTAATCTTCTCAGCACAGTTGGTCGTGCTGAGGAATAAACAATACACCCATAGTCTAGCTTGGATCAGACCAATGCGCGATATATTCGCAATAAAATTGTCCGATCCGCTCCCCACGATTTGCCATTCAGTACTCGCATGATATTTAGGGAACGGTCACATCGTGCTCTTAGCTATGCAACGACCAACTAAGCTTCCTGTCCAAGATCAAACCCAGGAAGCGCGCCTCTTCTGCGAAGGGAAGTACATCTGGACCAAAACGGAGCGAAGGTGGTAATCGTCTCCTACGGCGCCAGAAATTAACGCAGATTGACTTCTCAGTTGAGAAACGGAAGCCGTTTTTCACGCTCCATTCTCTAAGGTTGTCCAAACATTGCTGCAGGCGCCGTTGTAAGAACGCCGTGCGCTGAGAAGTGCAATAGACAGCGTAGTCGTCTACAAATAGGCATGACGAAACTCCAGGTGGAACACATTTCCAGATAGAGTTAATTGCTATAGCAAAGAGCGTGACACTTAGCACCGAACCCTGAGGTACTCGCCCCTCCTAAACAAACGAATTAGAAAAAACCGAGCTGACCCTTACTCGGAAAAAGCGGTCCTTTATAAACTCCTGAATGAAAAGTGGTAGGCGTCCACGTATGTTCCAGGCATACAAGGAACGCAGAATCCCTGCTCGCCAGCACGTATCATAAGCCTTCTCAAGATCGAAAAATATGCCAACGGTTTGACAGTTCTTCATAAAGCCGTCCATTATATGTGTAGATATTGACACAAGATGGTCAACAGTTGAACGGCGTCGTCGAAAACCACACTGGATGTTAGTAGGTTACGACTTTCTAACCACCATACCAATCGTCCATTGATCATGCGTTCCATCACCTTGCAAATGCAACTGGTGAGGGAAATAGGACGATAGCTGGAGGGAAGATGACGGTCCTTTCCAGCCTTCAAGATGGGAATAACGGTGGCCTCCTGCCAATTTTCTGGGACGATACTGTCAACCTAAACACGATTATAGACCTCGAGCAGGAATGCCTTACATTCAGGAGAGAGCTGTTGTAACATTTGTACATGAATACCGTCCGGTCCTGGTGCTGATATTCGCGAAGATTTCAGGGAATATTCTAGCTCCGCCATGGTGTAAAGGCGATTGTAATCTCCTACGTTCCTAGAACGAAACGACAAGCCTTGAGATTCCACCTGAGTGTTAAATGGAAGGAACTCAGGGGAGTAGTTTTCCGAGCTAGACACTTGAGCGAAAGCACTGCCAAACGTATTGGCCACTTCAAATGAATCAACAACAGCTCCTGTGGCTGTTTTTAGTCCTGCTATTGGTAGTTGGGTCATTTTAGTTGCAACACGCCTTAATCTATCCCACACAACCGACGAAGGTGTGTGTCGGTTAAATGAAGCTACAAATTTGCTGCAAGATGACTTTTTACTATCCTTAATGACTTGTCTGGACCTTGCGCGCATTTTCTTGTATTCGATTAGGTTATCCAACGTAGGGTGACGTTGGAAAAGCCTAAGAGCACGCCTTCGAGCACGTATGGCATTCCGACATTCTTCCGTCCACCAGGGGACGGGAAATCGACGGGGGTGTGAAGTCGACCGCAGAATTGACTGTTCAGCAGCAGAGAGAATTGTCTCCGTGAGATGCTGCGCCAAATCATTAACTGAGTCGTGCTCGTCGTACGTAAAGAGAGCCAGCTGGGTGTAAAGGTTCCAGTTGGCATGGTCCAAACGCCATCTGGGCATACGTGGGGAACATGTAGGTTGCGTCAAGAGACTAATAAGATATGGGAAGTGGTCACTAGAGTGTAAATCAGAGATGACATTCCATTGTAAGGAGACTACCAATTGAGGTGAACAAACTGCAAGATCAGGGTGTGAGAAACTATTATAAGTGCCAGAAATGAATGTAGGCTCTCCAGTGTTGAGGAGAGCTAGATTATAGCTGTCCAAGAAATCGGCAATGTGCGTACCCCTCGCACAAGCGCGACTCGAGCCCCAAAGTGGGTGGTGCGCATTGAAGTCTCCTACCAACAGAAACGGTGTTGGCAACTGGGAAACAAGGTCTTCTAAATCAATGTGCGAGAAGTCATGGGACGGAGGCAAATATAGATTACAAATGGTGAAATGGATGTTTGGCAGCAGGATCCTCATTGCAACTGATTGGATATCAGACTGTATTGGTACAGTTTGCATATATATGTCATCTCTCACAAGTATCATAGCGCCGCCATGTGCTGGAACACCCTCCTCTGGTGTAACATCACACCGTGCTGGGGTGTATCGCCTTAGGTGGAAAGCGTCATGAGGACGCAGCTTAGTCTCTTGCAAACATGCAACCAGAGGTTCGTTTTCTTTGAGCAAAAGCTCAAGTTCTGGTCTTTGAGTTCGAATTCCACCTATGTTCCATTGTAGGGTAGTCATATTGCATTGTGTATGGGATAGGTAATTACAAGGTAACTCATTACTTTGGAGTAGGCGGTTGTCGAACTAATTTAGCCCTTTTCTTCTCTCTTGGGCTGACATTCTTTTCGGACGCCTTTTCGCGCCTCTTTTCCACTGGGGGTCTCCCAGTGTGGGCAGATTCTAGCTCCATATCCTCTGCCGAGGACGTCCGTGTTCCCATAGAGAATTTCGGTTCGAGAGCTTCGAACCGATTTGACACGGAGACCGGCGTAAGATGACATACGTCGGTCTGTAGCCATACCCGAGGATTCCTCCTGCCAGATGACTTTGGATTTTTCTTTCCCTTTGATGTTTTGGGAGAAACCTTACTCTCTTTGAGGAAATCAGATCTTTTGTACTGCGTCTTAAACTTGATCGGTGAAGCATCGTATACAATGGGTCTACTTGTCGAGGTTGGCTTCTTTGTTGGTGACCTTTCTGAACTGCTGGATTGAACTGCGGTGCTCGTAGATGCTATAGCGGACTTAGGTGAGGTCAAACGCTTCTGATGTGACCTAGCTACGAGAACTTTATCTGATATTGTTGCCCCGTTTATATCGCTAGTTTGAGTTGCGATTTCCACAGGTTGTACTAGTTTAGCCGTAACCGAGCTATAGGTACCGGAGTTCGGGATAGCGGCCTGGCGCAAACGTATGAGCTTTCGGGCTTCTGAGGACACCTTCTCTCTAACCCGGATCTCCTGGATAGCTCTTTCCTCCATATAGCGGGGACATTCTCGGGAGTTGGCTGGATGTTCTCCCCTGCAGTTAATGCAACTGGGAGATGAGGTACAGTCATCGTCATGTGCGATGCCTCCACAGTTTACGCAGGTAGCTCTACCACTGCACGTGTCACTTGTATGACCAAAGCGCTGGCATTTATAACATCTAAGCGGGCTCGGAATATAAGGTCTTACTTCAATGGCCTCGTACCCTGCCTTTATCCTTTGCGGGAGATCTACCCGATTAAATGTAAGGAAAAGGGTAAGGGTAGGTAGATATTCGCCTCCATCTTTTCTCTGAACCCGATAAACACATATCACACCTTGATCTGTTAGGTTCTCCTTAATTTCATCATTGGACATATCGTCCAATGCGCGTGTGTTCACAACACCGCGAGAGTTCAAAATTTTGTGCATCTCTACACGCAACGGATAGCTGGCTAACATGTTGGCTTTTAGAATAGTAGCTGCCTGTGCTGCTGAAATAGTTTCAACAAGCAGCGTGCCATTTCGTGATCTTGTGCAGTTCTTCACTGGGCCAGCTATCATATCCAGACCCTTCTGTATCATGAATGGATTTACCGATCTGAAAGTTTTACCTTCCTCTGTTCTTGTTATGTTTAAGTAGCGAGGACCACTCAACTCTGCTACTTCCTTTTCACTAACTCTGGCTTGTTTGGTTTTTGGAGTTTTAACAGCACTCATGGCGATTATATCCTCGACAATTGCAAATGTCTCCGATGGCATGCTCACATCCTGGGCGCCACCCCGGCTTATGTGAGAGTCCTGGCCTGGACCTTGCTCACCCTAGGGTCTCACCTGCCAATGTATAGACAGAGGGACCCAATCGCCTTCAGGAGTGCATCAGCTCATGCAATGACCCCTCCCGGGACTGACCTTTATCAGCGGATACGCACACAGATCCTACATGATAACCAGGGGCTGGGACTTACGCGGTTACCCAGTCACCCCATCCTCCTACAACCCGCGCGTAGGTTATCCATCAGACTGTGTACAGGGAGGTAACAGGTGGAAGGTCAAACACAAAAGTGGACCATAGTTGATTGGGCGTTTGGCATGTGCTCTCTCACCTCTTGGAGGAACCCAATCGAGAGTATGGCTCGGGGCCCCGGGTACGCCAAACCCGGACCTACGGTAGTAGATCCCCCTGGGGGAAACACAAGCAACCTGGCAACAGTTTGTAACTTCCTTAAATGTAAAAACCCCCTCTTCAACAATCTGAAACAAATTCGAAGCAATAGTAAGTAAAAGATGCAGCAAGATAAATGAACTCAGGAATGAAAATGGCAATATAATTATGCACAACCTGGAAAAAGCAGAACTACTAAACTGCCATTTTGCTACGAAATCTAGTAAAACTTCACCATGGTCAACAAAGCTAGATATATATAAACCATACCCCACATGTAATTTTGAATTGTCCTTGAATCACGAAGATGAAGCTGACATACCTTCATAGAACTTAATTGGGGTTTATAAGACCATAATGCCATGCTACAAAATGAGTCTAGAGCTTCAGCCCCACTTCAGTAATATCTGGCAAACGGGAATATTTCCAGGTCCTGGAAAACAGGCATTATAATACCAATACTATCTGATTGTATGTTGCCCCAGTTGAAACCGTTTTTACATGCTGAGAAATGGTAAATGATCCAGCAACATCGAACAGAAAATTTCCAACCCTGGATATTTCAAGTATAACACCTCAATGAGAAAAACCCAGCCTTTTAACTTTTTAATAAGTTTTCAGAAACACTTTGGTTAGCTCTGTGGGTACAGAAATATGTTTGTCTTGTATTACTTGTAGCCAGTTTACCCATAAAAGGAAATATTGAGAAATTATTAAAAAGATACTTAAACTCCCAAAAACAAACAAAGCAAGTCATATAGACCCATTCTATTAAGATCTTGTGTAGCTAAACTGCTTGAAACATGGTTTAGAAAGGGCCATCATGGAGACTTGAAAAGGACAATCCTGTTAGTCCTACCAGCATGGCTTTAGACCTTCAGGTGAGACAGTTTATGCTTTATTATATTTTATTCAGGAAATATATTTAAGAATCAGAAAAAAGGTAATGACAATCGCAATAATGATACATTTGGAAGCTGCATTTGTCACAACACCTCACAATTCTGTTTTCACAACACATGAAACTTGGAAATAAGGGTAAAATGCTCAAAATCATGCTTTTACGTTTCACTGGTAGAAACATCATGACTTATGTGAACAACCAATTGTCTAGCCTACAAAAAGCTATATTCGTCCGATATAACACAATGTTGGAGGACGTTAATTAAAAAAAAAAAAATACAAAAAGCTATAGTGGCGTTCCACAAGGGTCAGTGATTAGTCCCACAGTTTAATATCATACTTATTCATTTATACAAGATGTGACCTCCAAAAGCTAACATCAGTATACATATATGCTGACGACATCCTCATATGGTCTTCAAAAACCCAATTAAATTGGAAAACATGATGTAGGAAGCATCTGATAGTATCAGTAATTGCGCAAGGAAATGTAATTTAAATATTTCTAGTAAAAAATTGAATACCCTGTCTTCACCAAAAGATACAAATTAAAAATTATACACCAAAAATCCTTTTGAATGGACAACAAATACATTACAACAGTACACCCCATGTTCTAGGAGTTACCTTGGATGAGAAATGATTATACATATGTAGCTCACATCCAAACCATTGTAACAAAAGATTAACGTTATTACAAATTGTAGCTACTAAAAACATGAGAGGCTGACATTACATTAAGATTGTTTTACATTACCTACATCAGGGCAAAGATAACATATGGCTATGAAATATGGGACAGTGCATCAGGTATGCACTTACAAAATATTCAACTCATTAAAAATGTAGCCTTGAGGTTGTGCTCGGGGTACCAAAAACTAGCCCAATAAGTGCCATAAAAATAGAAGGTAATGTAATACCTACTCATCTTTATATGCAACAAAAAATTGGATTCAAAACCCGAGTACATGTAGCTGCCGACATAAGGCTCATGTTGTTATGGAGATAACAACATAATAAAACTGTATAGACTTTAAAATCATCCAAAACCTCTTCCCCTGGAACCCAATGTAATAGCAGCTGTAAAAAAGCTGAATGCAACACCTCCATGGAAATGGTCCACTCCAAAATCTAATATTAAGTTACCATGTGTTTACACCAGGAAACACCCAGAATACATGCTGCAGTTAAGTGCTTGAGCACAAACTTGTCAACGATTATGAGGGACACGTGCACATCTACAATGATGGATCCCTTAACCTTAAAAATAATACTGCATGAGTAGGATACTATACCAGATAGCAAAGATGAATAATTACCGTACACATCCTACTCTAGCCTGAACACAGAATTACTGGCTATGATGGAGCTCTCCAATATATCTCACAAACAAGTTTGCATTTTCACTGACTCTCTAGCAGCAATATATACTATAAGTAAATATAAGCCAACATACTCTTATCGAACATTAACAGTACAAAAGACGTTAGACTTAATAGAACAGGGAAAGGAAATACAACTACAACGGATTCCTGGACACTGGTATATCAGGAAATGAGATGGCTGATGGAATTGTCGAAACTGCTGCAATATTACAATATAGTCCTTTCAAAACAGAGAACTCTACTAATGGCAATAAGATTCATTGACAACTAAATCACAAAAGACCACACGGTTAACATCAGTAAATGGAACAAAACTTGCAACAACCCTTGAAAGAATCAAATGATGTAAATATGTAGAATATAAATTATGTGATATATGTACACACAGTATTCCAAGTGTCCAGGTTTTGCTTCAAGATCCAGAACAGGACACACAATAACAACGAAATACCTATATAATTTGCACTTAACAGAATCGCCTGTGGCCACTATTTAAGATTCATAGATTCCTATTATACTGACAATGTCTAACTGAATATTGTGACCTCTATATTAATAAACAAACTGCAGTGAGGACCCTGTTGATAGCTAATTGTGGTGTACCGCTCCCTCCCTTAAACAGTTATTACTGAACTCATTTTTATTTAAAAAATACTGTTGCTCTGGTGCATTTTGAATCCATTAGGTTAAAAAAAGTATTCTTGTAAGCATTTAGGGAAATCCAGTTGTATTTACATAACTTTCTCTACCAACAAACCATACATCTGGTTCTTGTATTCATATTCGTTGATTCGAATTATATACCTTTGCTTAGGCATGAATAAGACTTAAGATGTGCTTCATTACAACAAATGGGAGATCAGCATTAAATATTAGTTTCTGGTAACAAGTTGTTGCAATCAAGCTTCATACCATATTGATTAGACGATACTTTCCCAGGTACATTTCAATATGAAGGTAGGAGTGCAAAACTAAAAACAGAGAGAAGTTCTTACAAAGCTGTAACAACATGTGGACAGTGAACAAAAAACACAAGTGAACTAATAAAAACAGAAAAAGCGGTTTTACATTTCTGGCTAATTTTATCACTGATGAATATTAAGGCGGTTAATACAGGAAACAGATGCTAGGATAAGAAATCTGTAGAACAAATGTATATATAAGCTAATTTAATGCATGTAATATTAAATAAACTTGTGTAATGGAACATGAGTCAATAAATCTGTTAAAAACCAACACTGACTATGGAAATGTTTTACATTATTACAAGGTTTATTTCTTAGAAAACACATATACCACATTTAGCTACTACTAATGGACCATTGAAATCACTTAATAAAACATTTCAATATTACTGAAATAGTACAGGGTTCAGGCATTTCACCTTGTGCGATTGGGGTTGTCACAGCCAGCTTCACTCCTACATAAACTCTGCACATAAAGCAAGTATAACACACTTACCTTATAGAAGATGCTGGAAATATCGTCCACCCTTGGTTAAACAAGCATTGTAGTAGAAGAACACATTCTGATTAAGTCTGGCCAATGTAATGTTTCAGATTTCATTTCTAATGCCTATTTTGTTTTAGTTCTTCCAATGTATGAGGATTTGCCTCGTAAACTTTGTCTTTCAGGTTACCCCATACACTGTTAGATCAGGAGTGAGAGAGCCATACTCCAGCACTAATCACTCTATCTTCAAACACTTCCCCAGTTCTATTCATGCACTCCTCTGCTATATGGGCAATAGCAAATTTTTGTTGAAACCACCCATATGATTTCTCTTCTTCTGTCAGTTCAAGAGAAAATGGGGTCAAAATGTCATTTTGGTACCTCTCTGTATTTACAGTCTACTTGTAGAATATTGGACCAATTATGCGTCTAATGCTAACAGCACACCAAACTCCAACTCTCCGATCATGAGAGATTCCTTGAACATGATGTGAATTTTCAGAGGCCCAGTACCCACTGTTTGGAGTGTGGACACAACCATTTAGGTGGAACCATGCCTCGTCGGAAAAGAACAGAAGCTGTGGATCAATTAAACCGGCATTTCACTGATGAAAGAAACCATTCACAGTAATGGATTCGTGATACTCAGTCACCTTGGACAGCCAACATGGACACTTGTACAGTTACACAGTTTTAGTTTTAAGAATAATTATAGTTGCTTTATGTGCAGAAGACTCTGAAATTCCCACCTGTTGTACCGATAGCCCGCACGCACAACAGCAGCCGGTAGAGAGGGAATACAGCAAGGCCACATGTCGTGCGCTCCATTAGGTTTTAAATGTAGAACCATGTATTTGAACTAGTATGAGGGACAGTTTCACCAACCAGTGTTATAAGTTTACTAACTTGTAATTAAACATTTAACTAAATGATTTTGTAGAAGTAATTAAGTTGACCTATCGACACTTTTAGTTTCATTTTTTTATCCAGATGCATTTTGAAGACAATTCATACAGTTGTCTATGACTGAAATAGAAATGCATCACATTACATTCACATGATTTTCTCTACACACTTTTCTTTTAAGAAACACAATCACACTTCTATCTTTACCTACTGAGGGTTCTCCGTCTAGGGGATATGTAAATGGCAACCACAAGGTACCCAAGCTGAGCAGAACATTACTTCCACTTACTGGTGTTTTGCTCCTCACTATAACTTTTCTATCTGACCTTACCTTGGTCATCTCTTGTTCTCTTCTGACCCCGATGCTATTAGGGTTCCTGAGGGCTAAGCAGTCTTTATTTTTCCAACCTCTTCATTTCTCTATAAAATCTTAACCCCTAACATGCTGACCTGTCATGGCATGTTATACGTACTCTGGTAATCAGAGGATATGGTCGGTGAATTTATTTTGACAACTCTCCTGGTCAGGTTGGTGAGACCTGCAAACCACCGACAGGTGTGGTCCTCCAGACATTCTGGGTGTTGTGAGAGAGCGATGTGACCGCCAAAGCATAAAAATATGGTGCTCTCTAAAAAGCGGTTACATTTACTGCTAAGTATCTTCAATATATTGGAGAGCAAGAGGATTAATAACTTCACTCTCCGAAATCCAGCATTAGCTAACAACAACATATACTACATTCATGTTAAGGTTTCCTTGTAAGACAAAAGTGTGCATTACTGAATCAAATAAATGGTACTTCGTAGATTCATTACAGAACAGAAAATATGTGCATGCTATCAATTCACATACATTCAAAGCTAGTGACAGATCAAAGCAGTCAAGTCATTTTCAACAAAGGTGTCCTCATCTGGAAGTGTAAATGAACCATGCCACTATTCTGTACTGGCACTTCTTTACTAGGAGTTTGGTGTTCTGGGATTATAAATAATGGTTCTTGTTTGAATTTCACATAAGAAAGATAGAGCTATAATCAGTGATTTTGTACCCAGCGTTTCCCCCACTAATATATCCCAGGGGTTGGGGGTTATATAACGAGACAAATGGTGAAACATCCGTTACTAAAATGCTTTACCCATACTAACTTTTAATGATTTTCCTGGTTTGACTCCCCTGAGAGGAAACGAGCTAGAAGTGGTCAGAGGAATTACTAAATTACACTGCTATATCAATTACAAGAAAGTGAAGTGGGGCAGCGGGTGATGTAAAATGCATACCGGAGAATGACTGGGTGATGAACACCAGAGCAGGTGGCGAGCAGCCCGTCCATTAAAATATAGAAAGTGAATATTGTGGAACAAAGTAAAGCAATAGCAGAACTAGTTCACATTATCAAAGTGACAGTGAACCATCGGCAAAATCTGAATGAAATATGAGTTTGAGTGAAAACTCAGTATAGGAAATACTAGATAATCAGAAAATGTCATTCTACTGTTTTCACTTCTGAAAATATGCCAATAAAAATTGAAGCTATCTACTCCTCTGTCTAAAATAAGTGCAGAAGATTGCAATTGGCTCTCCAATTTCTCAAGTTGCTGAGAAACCAAATTTCACTATATTTTTTATATTTAGAGCCCTTAACTACCTTTCTCTTCCATCTTGAAACCTAGTAGAGTTTCCCAGAAAATTAAGAATTTTGCACTAGGTGACACCGCCCTGACAGTGATACCACAAAGTTTGATTGTTACTGAAAGGAATATTAATTAAAAATGATTTACAAAGCTAATTATACAAAATGCTGACATTTAAGAGGACCTTTATATTTTAATAGCTTTGGAAAGATTGCTATTTTTGATAATGAATCGGTACATAAAACTCCTCCAACAAAGAACAACTTTAATAACTATGTATGACATTTAACCACATGATCTCAAGGAATGAAATGTGTGAAATTATGCTTATATGAGCCCAGGATCCACAGAGCTCAGATACCCAACATTCTCTTTTTAGAAAAAGGAAAAACCACACAGAAACCTTATCAATGTAATGTACCATAATCAAGATTTAAACACAGGACCTCTTTAATGGCAGGTACTCATGATATTCCCACACAGTCGATGGATAATACTTTAACAAAAAGCCATAAGCAGCACCTTGTCAGGGTGGAACTGGAAATGCTTCCTCGACACGTCTTCTCAGACTGCAGAGAGGAACAACTTCTGGCAAAGTAATGTGCTTCATTGAATGTATTTTCAAATTGACAATGTCCTAAAGCTCTTATTATAAGTATTACACTTATGTTGTTACTTACCATCGTGGATCAAATGTGTTTTGAAACTTGACATCTCAGTAAAACTCTTATTTCAAGTTTTGCATTGGTGTGGCTTCTTACCTTCATGGATCAAATGTTTTTTCAAGTTTGACAACTAAGTAAACCTCTTATCACAAGTTTTACATTGGTGTGGCTTCTTACCTTCATGGATCAAAGAATGTGTGTTCAAGGATCCTAACTGAGTAAACCTCTTGTCACAAGTTTTACATTAGTGTGGCTTCTGACCTTCATGTATCAAATAATGTCTTTTCAAGTCTGACAACCGAGTAAACCTCTTATCACAAGTTTTACATTGGTGTAGCTTACCTACATGGATCAAAGAATGTGTGTTCAAGGATCCCAACTGAGTAAACCTCTTGTCACAAGTTTTGCATTGGTATGGCTTCTTACCTTCATGAATCAAATAATGTTTTTTCAAGTTTGACAAGAGAGTAAAACTCTTATCACAAGTTTTACATTGGTGTGGCTTCATACTTTCATGAATTAAGGAATGTGTTTTCAAAGAACTCAACCGAGTAAAGCTCTTATCACAAGTTTTACATTGGTGTGGCTTCTTACCTTCATGCATCAAATAATGTATTTTCAAGCCTGACGACCGAGTAAACCTCTTATCACAAGTTTTACATTGGTGTGGCTTCTTACCTTCATGGATCAAATAATGTATTTTCAAGTCTGACAACCGAGTAAACCTCTTATCACACGTTTTACATTGGTGTGGCTTCTTACCTTCGTGAATCAAATAATGTGTTTTCAAGTATGACAAGTGAGTAAAGGTCTTGTCACAAGTTTTACATTTGTGTGGCTTACCTTCATGAATCAAAGAATGTACTTTCAAATTACCCAACGTGGTAAGGCTCTTACCACAAGTTTTACATTGGTGCGACTTCTTACCTTCATGAATTAAAGAATGAGTTTTCAAATCTGCCAAGCAACTGTTATCACTTGTTTCATATTTGTCTGGTCTTTTGCACTGATGAATCAAAGTCTTTTCTTTTAAGTTTAAAGGCCTTATACACATGTCCTTTTTCTCACTACATGTACTAAATTCTGATGGAACATGTCCTTCTACACTTGGAATTTGTGTGTCATCTCTTTTCTGATATTCATATTCAGGATTATCGTTCCCGGGAGAGAAGCTTGTTCCTCTTCGTAAGACTTCAGCAGCACTCAGTAGCGATTTACCACTGACAGCACTGGAAACTCCTTCTGCATGTAATCTGAAATGTTGCATGATTTGCTGTTATTATGAAAGTACAATAATTAGAGCACTAAATCTGAAAACACAATCTGTTTGCTAACAATAGGTACATTGTCAGCAACAAGTGAATACTATAGTTGTAAATTCTTATACAATGCAACTCTGTTGTTTATTAGAACTGAATCAACGATAATCGACATACCATTAAATAAATATAAATGAAACATATTAATGGTAATAACAAATTGATGTATGTGGGCATACAAGCAATGCACTGAGTTTTAGAACTACTCAAAACAGCCTTGTACGCAACAGCTATGTTGATTACATTTGAAAAGAAAATATATTTATAACATAGTGTCTCAACAAGTCAGCAGGCAATCCTTTGGACTGGAGGTTTCTCATGTCACAATTTAATTATGTTTCTATGACATCACAAAAACAAAGAACAATAACAGCAGTTGTAAACTTTATACAGTAGATAAAGTTTGAATCAACAGAAAATCTCAGAAATAATTAATGACCAAAATGTATTTAACAAGTTGTCAATATTATGATTTATATTGTTTATTCAAATTGAAGGGTAATCTATAGGCTTTACAGAGAAAACACAAATATGCTGTCACTAATGGACTTTCTCCATTTTTCTACAGGCTTTCCAAAAATATTTACATAGTTGAACTGGAACAGTGTCATTAATTTTTGAGACTATGGTACACTGGAGTAGGTGGTCTCCATTCATTACTGTCTGTGAGTGTTCGTCCGATATGACACAATGTTGGAGGACGTTAATTTAAAAAAAAAATGTCTGTGAGTCATTGCATACTATGAATCTTAGAGAAATTAAGATATTGATCTGGAACAGGTAGGCAGTCAGACAGTGATGCAAATATAAACTACATTATTAGCTATGTAAAAATACTTATCATAAAAAATCTGATGTGTTGCACTCACATGATTTTCTCTACTCTTGTACTAATCATTCTTACAAACTTTTATTCCGATGTCTTCTTAGTGTTAGTTGAGATAAACATTTGTACAAATTACCTTATTGCTTATTTCCTTAGGGGAATATTAGAATACAGTAGGCTTTGAGCGAGTCAAATCTTATGAAGCTTTGCATGCTTAACATATAACAAGCTGAATATCAATGTTGCACTTCATAAAAATTTAAGTTTTCCAAAACTAACACAAATAACAAGGAATATCTCCCAAATGGTTCACTCTACAGAAAATGTATTTCGATATAAATTGTCTTAGCAAGATCTATATTTTTTGTAGTGTAAGACTTTGTCAATCTCTTATAGTTTACGAGTTATTCATAAGTCATCCAGAGTAAAGAGGACTGCATAGGCTATAGCCAGAAAATTAAAAATGTAATTTTCATTTGTCATAAAAATGTCATCTTGATCAAAATTGTTAGAGCCATTTTCAAGAAAATCAACATTTTCGAAAGATTCTCCATGTAAAGGACGGGCTGCTAAACACTATACACTCAGTCAGTCACTCCATGTAAAGGGTAGTTTAGGGTTTGGTAATTTTGTTCAAAATCTTTGTGTCGCATTCTGTTGTTGTTAGCTAATGCTGGATTTCTGACAATGAAGTCATTAATCCTCTTGCTTTCCAGTATGTTACACTGATAGATGTGGCACTAGATGTGGCCAGGCATATTTGAAGGTGGTCTTGGTCCATTTCCTCTTGCAGATAATATAACAGGACAGAGTGGTGCAGAATATATCCCAATTCTGTTTAACTGTTTTGCCAGACAATCATGTCCTGTAATCAACCTTAAGGTTGCAACTGGTGTTTTTCGAGGATACTCAGGTATTACTGTTTCAATGTTTGATAGTTCCCATCGTTTATACTTCGATTTTTCATAGTAATATTGTTCAATAATTTTTTTGTATTCAGAGTTGACTGATCTTTTAGCTGCATAAAAAGGTAGATTAACTATAGATTTCTGTACACTCCTGGTACCCTTTTTTGCAAGAAAATCAGCTTTCTCATTACCACTCAGCCCACAGTGAGCTGGTATCCATTGGAAGACTAGGTGTTTTTGAAGTGCTGTTAGATGGGCAAGGATTTTCCAACACTATAATTGTTTGGTTTTTTGGTGTCAACTTGGAAGTAATTGCTATAATTGCTGCCCTGGAATCCGAGAGAATAACTGCTTGCTGAAAACGTGAAATTCTGTACAAAAGATTTTGTAGGGCCATTCAAATTGCTTCAATTTCTCCATAAAAGTTTGTAGTTCAATAACTTAAAGATTTGTAATAGGAAAAGGGGTGACATGTGACTCCAGCCCCTGCTCCATCTCGGTTTGATATCAGTGATCCATCAGTATAAATATGGAGCTATTCATGTTCTGGAAATCTAGTATGGATTGTCTCTAATGTCAATAATTTGAAAACACCAGTTGGAGTATCAGTTTTCTTAACTACTTCTGTCAGGTGTAAATAATATGTGATGTGTAATGTTTGTGTCGGATTGACTTTAGAAATGAAGTTTTCCTTTGAATTAGGAAGGTATACATTCTTCTTGATGACTTGAATTTTGAAAAGAAAGCTGAGTCCTTAGTGTATGTGTAAAATTTCTCTTGTGCCATGTGTTGAATGGGAGTCTGATCAACTTTTCGTGTTGAATAAGAGCCGCTTTTTCTATTTCATATTCAATGGGGCATTGGTTGGTTAGTATTTCCATAGCTGGTATTGATGTGGTTTTGATAGCACCTGTAATTAGTCTCAGACCTTGGTTTTGAAAGATTTGAATATTTTGTTTGCATTTGCTGTTATAATAACTTCACTGCAATAAGTAAATAATGGCTTTATATATACATTGTATGTTGTGTTAAGTGTTGCTCTGGAACATCTCCACTTCATTCCTGTTAGACGTTTTAACAGTGAAAGGTGCCTTTCTGCTCTTTGTATTACATTTTCTATTTGTTTGGTCCAGGTAAGTTTGGTATCGAATGTAACTCCTAAATACTTTGCTTCCTTTGTTTCTGGTAATTGTTGACCCTCAAAATTTTGTTTTATTTTTAGTGGTTTTTTTCTTAGTGAAAAGATATGGTAGTTTGATTTTGTTGTATTAACAGTCATTAAATTTTTTTTGGTCCACTTTTGCAGGTTGATTAAGGATTATT
Organism: Tenodera sinensis; assembly: GCA_030765045.1. NCBI lineage: Eukaryota > Metazoa > Arthropoda > Insecta > Mantodea > Mantidae > Tenodera > Tenodera sinensis. The sequence goes on along the minus strand of CM060974.1, from coordinate 59,814,948 downwards.
GCATGGTTTTTTCTAGTTCTGTACTTTTGCTTTTTGGTTTTGAAGCCCACATTACTAAGTCATCAGCAAATAGTGCACACTTCACGCCCGATTCTTGTATTTGTTGTGGCAGATCGTTAATAAATATATTACAAAGTGTAGTGCTGAGCACTGCACCTCATGGTAAGCCGTGGTGTACTTGGTTGTATTTAGATATATTTCTTCCATATCTGGTAGCAATAAAGCGTTGTGTTAGGAAATGACATAGCCACGAAAACATTGAACCTTGTAGCCCTATGTTTTTTACGTTCTTGGGTAGTTTTGTTCTGCATATAGAACATATGCACTTTGGAAATCAATAAAAACTGATACATTATCTTCTTTGCTATTGAAGGAGTCTTTGATTTCTTGACTGAGAAGTAAAGGGTAGTTTAGGGTTTGGTTATTTTGTTCAAAATCTCTGTGTCTCATTCTTGAAAGACATTAAACACAAACATCAACTTTGATTTTTAACCAACTTTTTGTTTTTGAGTTACGCTCTCCACAGGCTGACAGACACTCATACGGATCATGCCTTTTTGGATTCAGAGGTCTCAAAACATATTTGTGGTGAAATCTCGACATAGAATTTTTGCGTGAAATACAATACTTCCTATACTTGCCAGTAGAGAGTGAAAATTGAAATCAAACCTATCAAAAGTAATTGAGTTAGTAAAAGAAAGTAACCTGCAATTAAGCGGTACATGATTTTCTTCAAAATCCTTGTGTCGATTCTTCAAAGATCCTGAAGATAAACACAAAGTTTAGAATATATCTGAATTTCATTTGTCTGCATTATCCTGAGGCATATCTGTTAGAGAAAATCTTTATCAGTCATTTCTTAGAGTGCATAATGTTTAACCTCTTGAGCACTGGCCATTTAAAACGTCTGCGAGTCGAGAACTGCTACCCAATATCCAGCGCAGGGCATTTAAATTGTTAAATGCGCTAAAAGTGCTTTGTATATACACAGCTGTATTTTGTGTAGATATTCAGTTATTTTAATGAAACAAATGCTGGTATAAAACTGGTTATATGCAGTATACATGTATGTTATCAGCAAAGTTGAGCTGTATTTACAACACGTTGAAATGACACTATTTTGTTTGACTGTGCAGAAAAGTTAACTTTCCTCTGTCGAACGCATCTAATATAAGTTCTGTGAAAGAAACAGTCGACCCATTGTATGTCTGGCTTGTGCGTCAGCAAAAGAAAGAATAGTGTGAAATAAAGCACTAGTGTATGCGCGGTCTGTGAGTCATCAGAGTACAGCATGTTTGCAACTTTTCCTTACGTGTGTTTCGTAACTTAGTGAACTCCGTTTCTTTCTTTGTTGAAATACACATATACTTTCCTGCTTGTAACTAAAGGGAGAAGTGGTATAAAAAGGCATTTTTGCACCAACTGGATATAACCATATACAACTGTTTGGTAATTTAGAGAGCTCTAAACCCACACAGGGCAGTGACCTACCTGGACTTCCGACTATCAATACCTCGCAGCCTAATTGAACAATACAACATTGGGGATAGAAAATCCAGAACCCCTGCACCCCTCAGACTTCAAGGAAAACATTATCCTAAAAGGATACCACCAACAGCAAAGAAGTCCCACCTATCTCGAAAGTGTTTCGTGTGCTGCAAGAAGGGAATTCGCGAATGTGGAGATGTGCCCTTGTGTGTTTACCCCTGTTTTGAGACATATCACTGCAGAAGGAACATATAAAGGTAAGCCAGTAGAGTATATAGACTTTACTTTATGTTTCATAAAGGGAAAATTGAGTTAGGCAAGGGATAAATAAGGGTTAAATGAACAGGACATGTGTACACACCCATAACGCTTATCCATAATTTCAAATAGACATGATATCACGTCGATAGCGCTCAAGAGGTTAAGGGCCTGTCAGCCACTAGGCCATTAGGGCCAGGATTGCACAAAATAATGACTGGCAATATGTGAAAATCCCAAGTGTTAAGAAAATCTAGTCTTAAAACACAGAGACCAAAGAGAATGATTTAATATTCAATTTTGAGTATAATATACAAAAAATAAGTTGATGTCCACTTGATTTTTCTGTTTCGAATTCAATACTTCTCACTAAGATGTTCACAAATTCCACCACAATGTTCCTAACTACTCACAAAGGAACATTTGTATTTGAAGATATAGTATTACTGATATATTGTACTTATAATACAAAGTATAGGGACAAGATAAAAAGAGCTACAAATGAGGGTCAACTGGGGCTATGCATTGTTTTGTCTACATAGCAAGCATCCCGGCCAGCAAAGCAACCTTTGTCCTGTTCTGCCTGGTGATAAAGAAGAAATACACATATTACTGTATCAGTTAATGGCTTCAGAGCTATGACACTTCAGATGTAATGTACTGTAAACAAAATACTGTACTTGTTTTACAAGCTGACTATATGGTTAGCTACAAGGTGAAGAATCAACGGTGCCTATCGAAGGTAAAAATCATTTCTCTGTTCTAAATGGGAATATAGATGTTGGATATTCATAAAGTTCAAAAGTGGAAAATAAAACGCTATCTGACACAACAAAGAAGGCTGCTACAAAGAAGCTGAAACTACAGATTTACGCCGACAACCATAGATGTAATAGCACAGGGAACTTACATGTAACTTTGGACAACATGGAAGTGTATGGGAACATCAAACCTGGTGCAAGAGTAGAAGTAGCAAACGACTGTTCAAGAAAAGTGAAAAATTAAATCGTTATGACTATGTAGTGATATTCGTTGGTAGAAAGGATGTCTCCAAAGATGAATGTGAAATATTTAGTTCTACCAGTAAAACGTGCCACCCAGATTAACTCATACAAATGTAACTATTGTCAACATACTTAATTGGCATGACTTGATAACAACAGCTTGTGTAACCAGCGCTGTGACATGATGTAATGAAGAACTAAAGAAAGTTAGTATAATTGGTGCCAATAGGTTAAACACAGTATAATACCATGCATGTCTAGCACTTAAATGTGGAAAGAAGAAATTATGGGGGAAATAATTAAAATTATGAATGGAAAGGTTATTAAATGCAAGAAATGATTGTATTGCCCTATCACAACTAGGAAAACTAAACATGATACCAGTTGAGTGAGTGAGTGAGTGAGTGTGTTGGGTTTAAGGGCCCGTCGACAACTCGGTCATTAGGGCCCCGAGTCCAGAAGTAAAATTACATACCGTCAAGTGTTAAAACATCACCCATTAAAAACTAAAAATCTATGGTTAAAATAGATAAAAACCTCTAAACAACTATTAAACGTTTCATTTATAATGCTAAAAACAGAAACTTAAAATTGCTACAAAGTAAAAAACACTAAAACGTTAAAAAACCCAAAAATACGGCAATCTAAAAGGCTAAAATCTCTGAAATAAAATAACCTTACACTTGCTTCATAAAATCAATTGTGGAACAAAACCGCAGCACTGTATTTACAGATACTGGGTCGTTGCCTAAAACTGACGACACTGTAAGGCCCAGGCCAACGGATTGGCGCTCACGAGCGTATCGCGCACAATCAAGAAGGACATGTGCGACGGAGATTGGAATGTTACACGTCGCACAGACAGGCTCCGGATCACCACGCAAAAGGTGTCCATGCATGGCTCGGGTATGGCCTATCCTCAGGCGGGTTAAAACCACTTCTTCCCGCCTGGAATTCCTGCAGCTGGTATGCCAGGGTTGTACCGTGTCCTTGATTGATACCAGTTGAAGTTATAAATGAAAAGCAGGTTGCAACTTCGGGTAGTGGCAGTAAAAATGCAAAAACTCTATATAATAGAAAGAATGAATTGGTAATACTTCATCAGAATATACAGTGACTCCAAAAGCTATTGGCCTGAAAGCACTAATGAGGAAAAATAAACTGTTTGCATTAGTGTTATAGAACTTCATTCACAATACTACTTCTAACACATGACCGACAAAGATAAATATGCCATAATGTTTTAATAGGGTAAACTCAAAGTTAATTCATGTGCTTTTCTGCCACAAACTAAGGTACCGGTTTTGTATGGCAGTGCGCACTGCTCCTCAGGTGCACAAGGATATGGAACAGCATGTTTGGTAGTATGCAGCAGGCAGCTCTGTATAGTGTGTCTTGCTGCAGGTATGTCCAAGAAATCAAAGAAAACAACTGAAGAAGAAAGGAGAATATTAGCACATTTATTTAAAAATGGAAAGTCATTCAAAGAGATAAATGAAACCATTTCAAGCCCTATTGCTACTATTAAAACCATTGCGAATAGGTTTAAGAAAACAAAAACATTCAAAAATATACCATGAAGTGGCTGCCCTTAGAAACTATCTAGGGGAGACAAAAGAGTAATAGAAATGTAATGAGAAACCCAAAACTTAGTGCTCCAAAGATAGCAGCAGAAGTTGCAACGGAAATGGAAATAAAAGTGCCATGACAAACTGTCACAAATATCCTTTACTACAGTGGTTACAATGGGAAAAGTGTTCCTAGAAATATGCTTCAATAAGGCGAACGAAGGTAGAGGCTTGTCTATGCTAAGAAACATAGAAATGACACCTATGAATTTTGGAGAAATGTGGTTTTTACTGATGAGAGTCAATTTTGTGTTTTCAAATCAAAAAGGCGAGTGAGAGTGTGGCGGAAGAAGAATACTGAGCTAGATGAGAGGAATCTCACAGCTAGTGTAAAACGTGGGGGCAGTTCTCTGATGGTGTGGGGTTGTATGAGTGGTGATGGTGTAGGACATTGTGTTCTATTGATGGTACAATGGATCACAGAATGTATATTAACATGCTAACAACATGCTAACATCTCATCTTCCTCAAAGTGTGGAAAAAATGAACCTTCCTTGAAATTACATTTCCACTCAATACGTCAAGCACACGGTCTTAAATACCAGGCTGTGGTTGTGGTACAACTCTCCAAGTTGAATGCAGACACCACCTCAATTTCCGGGGGTAAATCCAATAAAGAATTTGTGGCAAAAAGTGGACAAAAATATAAGATAACATGAAAGATCCAACAGGAATGATATAAAAATGGCCCTAGTGAGTGGAAGAAATTATCTGCAGAAGCAACAGAACTGCTAGTGAAATCAATGCTTAGGAGATTAGGTAAAGTTATCAAGAGGAAAGATGGGCTTACAAGTATTGAAGTGAGCAAAAATGCCCAACAACTTTTATTTTCTTATAGAGAGACCAATATTTATTTGTCATAGTTGGAAACAAAACATTTTCATCTCAGTTTACTGTTTATTTCAAACTGAAGAACGTTCCTGTTTTATAGTTTATATTACATGTGTATATACATTCAAACAGTACAATTGTCTGTGCTCAGTCTATGTTTACTCCTTATTCTATGCCTTCAAACCTGAAATTTATAATCAGACCAATATCTTTTGGAGTCACTGTACAAAGTGCAACAAATAAGAGTGGCGATACTTGTAAATAGCAAATTAAATGATGTGGATATTTCAACATTCACAGAACACTGGATAAGAGAGGACGAAATCCAGTATGGTAAATTAAAAGGGTATTCAATGAAGGCTTTATTGTAGAAAGAAAAAAAAATAATGGCAGAGTTTGCATATTTGTATAAAACAATACAGAGTACAAGAATGTTAATACCTTTGAGCTTCTAGTAAATGATGGACATTTTGAAATTTGCATGACCAAACTAGTTAAATGGATAGCTGTAATATACATATATAGAAATCCAAGTTATTGTCAAATTAGAAATAATGTTAGATTTCTACCGAAGGAAACAAATAAATGTGACATGGCTTCAGCCTTCTCCATATCAATTAAGGCTCCTTGGTTTTCAAGAAAGTTGCCATTGGGACAGTAACAGAGATAGAGTTTTGCAGGCTAGTTCGTGAAAGTTGTACAAAAAGAGTGTTAGTGTGAACCTTGTGATAATTTGCGCTAAGTGAGGCCATAATTGGTTGTAAAATAAAGTTACAATAAATAATTGAGAACAAAAAAAAGTTACACTGTAGTGCTGGAAAACATATTGGCTGATGTAGTAGAAATAAAGACAGAAATGAATGAGCTGAAGACACAAATGAATAACGGCATGGACAAAATGGGAAGCGAAGTAACAACAGTGAATTCAACAATAGGGAAGATCAAGGCGAAAATGGAAGATGTAAAGAAAGAAAGGAAAACAGAATGGACAATCTGAAGAAGGAGCTATCGGTGAAGTTGAAGAGCAACTGACTGGGATGAGGACAGAGGTAGAACAATTCCTGAGGGGAGGATGAAAAACCTTAACCAACGCGTTAACGCACTGGAAAATGTCGGCGAACGGCTTAGCACCCTGGAAGGCAGAGTCGACAGAGGAATCAAGGAAATGAACGCCAGGGTGGAACAAATGATTAGCAAAAAGCTTAAGAATCTGAAGATTGAGACGCCAGGACGTGATACAACATCTGCGCTCGTCAAGCAGCCTAAGTACGACAGGACGACAACTTTGAAGTCTTCTGCCGGCAATTCGCCAACGTTACCACCCATAATGGATGGTCAGCAGCAGAAGCTGACGACTTGTCTCCAGGGATGGGCGGCTGAGGTGCTGAACGCGATTCCAACGTCGGCGACATCCAGATATTTGGGAAGGCTTAGCAAACCGGCTCGGGAACCACCGTCTGGCAGCAACCTATCGCAGCCAGCTCAAGTCAAGGCTGCAACAGCCAGGGAGACGCTGCAGGAGTTCGCCCTGGCAAGTGAACAACTGATGTACAAGGCTCTGGTGAACCTCCTGGCTGGATACATGTTGGAGCTGCCTACTCGTTCGTCGATGGGGTGCATGACGTCGAGATACGTCAGCGCCTGATACTAAGCGACTACAAGACCAGTCACGATGCGCTGACAGCCGCACTAAGGATGGAGGTGGCCAAGGTAACAACCACCCCAACATCGAAAATTAGGAGCATTTGATACGACGGGGACTGCGGAATCACCCAAGGACGACGACGCAAACCTTTCAATGGTGTGTGCTGGGCGCATGGCCAGCGAGGACATCTCATGAGCGACTGTCCGCACCCGGTTGACGAGCAAGCGGAAAACGAATGAGTACCGGCGCGACGAGGGGCACGTCGGGGGCATTACCACCTACCCCTCCGGGGACGCTGCGCACATTGTGCAGGCGGATGGACGACAGCCTCATCGCAGATGGGTGGATAAGGGGAAAGATGTACCAGATACTGTTGGACAAGGATACAGTCGTGACCGTGATCTGACCTAATGTGGTGAAGGGGTTACCGTCGAGGAAACCAGGTGACATCGGGTGACACGTTGCCTGGCTAGAGTTGACTTTGGGGCACAGCATTGTGAGTCTGTGGGTGTTTGTCGCGAGGGTGGCCGAGGAAGTGATACTGGGACTGGACGCCCTCATGAGCCACGACGCGACAGTCGACGTTGGTCGGAGGGTCTTGCGACTCGGCCAAGATGAGGTGACGCTTCGGAGCCCCAAAGAGGAGCCAAGGATGTGCACTGTGACCCTAGTAGAGAACGTGGCAGTCCCCGCGAGAAGCGAGGTGGTTGTCCAGGCGCACCTGCAAGGGAAGCCGTCAAGGAATCTGGTGCTGGGCCGAAGGACGCCTTTAGACGGAGTATGTGTTGCTAGGGCATTGTTGCCTTGCCGGAAGGAAGTGCCTGTGTGGCTGCTGAATCCTTCAGACAGCGATCGGGATATACGGGCTGGGACAGAACTGGGGAAGTGCGAGTCAGCTATGAGTGTAACCTCGTGCGACGGACCTGTGGAGCCAAACCCATTGCAGTACCTCGGTTGAGAGAGACCACCTGACTGGAGAGCAACTTGAGAAAGTTCGACATCTACTTGGACGCTATCAGTCAGTCTTCAGCCAAGGGAACAGCGATTACGGTCGTACCAACTGAGTGCACCATAAAATCAACACTGGGGACGGCCGACCTATCCGACAAGCACCGAGACGTGTCCCTCTGACAAAGTAGGCAGAAGTACGAGACATGCTGCACGAGATGAGAACAAGGGGGGGGGGGGGATCGTCGAAAAGTCGGACAGCTCTTGGTGTTCCCCTGTAGTCCTGGCGAAAAGAAAGAACGGCGACCTTTGGTTCTGTGTGGATCATCGAAAGCTGAATGCTGTCACCCGAAAGGACAGTTTGCTCTTACCCCGGATTGATGACACTCTGGATACTCTTACTGGTGCCCAGTGGTTTTCAATTTGGACTTGAAATCGGGATAGTGACAGATACTTCTTGACCCCAGGGACAAAGGAAAGACCGCCTTCTGGACGGGTCATGGGCTATGGCACTTCACCGTTATGCCCTTTAGCCTCTATAGTCGGTCTGGGTGACTCAGTTGGTTAGACGCTGGTCTACTGATCCCAAGGTCGTGGGTTCAAAACCGGCCCAGGCCGATGGTTTTTAAGTGTGCTTAAAAACGACAGCTCCATGTCAGTAGATTTACTGGCATGTAAAAGAACTCCTGCGTGACAAAATTCCGGCACACCGGCGACGCTGATGTGATCCTGGCAATTGACAGCGTCGTTAAACAAAAAAAAAAAAAAAAAAAAAAATAAAAAATAATAATAATAATAATAATAATAATAATAATAATAATAATAATAATGATAATGATAATGATAATGATAATAATAATAATAATAATAATAATAATAATAATAATAATAATAATAATAATAATAATAATAATAATAATAATAATAATAATAATAATAATAATAATAATAATAATAATAATAATAATTTAGCCTCTATAATGCACCAGCAAACTTCCAGTGCCTCATGGAGTCGGTGATGAGGAGTTTGACATACGATGCCTGCCTGTGTTACATATCATTGTGATTGGCAACACCTTTGTAGATCATCTGGTACACCTGAGCAAGTTGTTACGGAGGTTACAAGCCGCTAATCTGAAGCTGAACGTGAAAAAGTGTCAGCTGTTCAGCAAGAAGGTCTACTACTTGGGCCATATAGTTTCAGCTTCAGAGGTGGCCACAGATTCGGAGAAGGCTCAGGCCGTGAAAGACTGGCCTCGTCCAAATGATAGACAGCAGCTGCAAAGTTTTCTGGGTCTCTGCAGCTACTACCCCCAATTCGTAAGAGGCTTCTCCAATATCGCGATGCCTCTGACTCATTAACGGAAGAATACCAGCCTTATGTGTCTGGGTTCGTTCCAGACACTGAATTCAGCACTTTGTAATGTTCCTGTTCTAGGTTTCCCCCAAGCAGACTGCAATTTCATTGTGGACACTGATGTTAGCGATAGCGGAATTGGAGGCGTGCTATCCCAGGTCCAAGGTCGACAGGAGCAGGTGATAGCCTACTACAGTAAGACACTCTTCAAGGGTGAGAGGAACTACTGTGTTACCCCGCATGAGCTCCTGGCAATGGTGAAGTCGCTGGAACATTTCCCTAAGTACTTGTACGGTCGGCCATTCCATCAGAGGACCGACCACTCCTTCACTTGCCTGCTGAGCTTTAAGAACCTAGAGGGCCAGACAGCCTGTTTGGTCCAGAGGCTCCAGGAGTACAACTTCACCTTAGAACACAGGAAAGGAAGGAGTCACTCCAATGCGGATGCTTTGTTAAGGAGACCTTGCCCAGAGGAATGTGATCACTGCAACAGGGTGGGAGAGGGAAAGTGACACAGCTGTTCAAGTGATATCAGCGGTGCCTGCAGATGGATGGGATAGTACAGGCCTGAGGAGGGGACAGCTGGCGGTTGCCCATTTGGGACCCCTTCTACGAGAAGTGGAGGCAGGAACTCGGCCAAGCTGGGAGGATGTCGCCCCCAGGAGTAGTGAATGTAAGTCCCACTGGGCAAAATAGGGCTCGCTGAAGATCAAGGACGGTGTGCTGTACCGGATCTGGGAGTCACCGCACAGACAAATGCAAAGAGAGCAGCTGGACTATTTCATTAAATGGCCAGAGGTGTACGCCATCACGAACCGGAAGGCCAAGACCATCGCGAACTGTCTTGTTGAAGAACTGTTCTGCCACTTTGTAGTGCCGCTGGAATTACACAGTGATCAGGGTAGAAACTTCCAAGTCCCACTTATGAGAGAAATGCTAGAGCGATTCGGAGTGCACAACCGTCCGATATAACATTACGTTGGAGGACGTTAATAAAAATAAAAAAAAAATTCTGAGTGCACAAGACGCGTTTGACACCTCTCCACCCCCCGGTCGGATAGCATGGTTGAGAGGTACATAAAAACCCTAGAAGAATACCTGAGGAAGGTCGTGGCCAACCATCAGAAGGACTGGGATGACAAGATACCGCTTTTCTTGCTGGCCTATCGTTCGTCTACCCATGACATCACCAAGATGACATCAGCTCGTTTGGTCTTTGGGCAAGAATTGCGCCTCGCATGCGACCAGATGTTTGGCAGTTACCCTGGAACTGCAGTCAGTAATCGATTACCTGGAGAACCAAGTGGATCGCCTTCATGATGCACACAAGATGGCCCGTCTGCACATCCAGCTAGAGAGTGACCGGATGAAGACCCGGTACGATTGGCAAGCTAATTGGCTAGGATCCCAGCAAGGAGATTTGGTATGGCTGTACCGCCTGACCTGGAACAAGGGGCGCTGCCCAAAGCTGCAACAACCATGGCAAGGACCATACTGCATAGTGAAGAGGATCAACGATGTAGTCTACCACATTCACAGGTTAGATACTTCATTTCACTGCTTAGGGCATAGCCCAGTGGCAGCACGGTCAATACATACAATGTAATTTGATGTCAATATAATATAAATACAATATAATTATTCCTGCCAACAAGATTTGTGTAATATAGCATTTCTTTTTAGCCTCTCTTTAAAATTATTTACACTTTGAGGCAAGGTCCCCACTAATTCTGCAGTAAAATCATTCCAGACATCAATTTGTTCTATTTACAAAGGAAAATTTATCTACATCGGTTTTCTGTTCCGTTTCTTACTTTTTTCGGGTGATCATTTCTCCTTCTATATGATGGAGTTAACACCGTTTTGTTATGGCTTTCCATATAGATTCCCCCTTATATGCTGTAAAAATTGCATGTACCCTTGGTCATTTTCTACGACTTCTCTAGCATTTCCCAAGAAGTAGTATTTTCGAAATGTTTTCCTCAAATTTAGCTGCTCGTTTTTTAACTTGCTCGACAGCTAGTTTTTCCTAGGTTGCCCCGTGGGAAGATGCTAGTGGTACATTTGGATAATCTGGCTAATTGTCATGGTGCTGGTCAGGACAACTAGTGTTGAGGTGAGAGCAGTGTGACATAGCTTCAACTCCTCTATATAATTATTATTTATTTATGCCAACAAACTTACTGTTGGTGTTTTTAAACACACAAGCCATGTATTGTTGGCATAAATAAATAATAATTATCATCTGAAGGTTATTTAATCCTGGGATATAAAGTACTTACAATACCAAGTCACCATTGGGGTAATTTGTCTCAGATGTGAGACTGCCTTTGTGGTTTACCAGGAGAAATACCAACTGCTTTGAGAATTTAATGCCATTCTGGCAGTTTGTCACAATAGCTCAGTTGGTTAGAGCAGCCGCCCGGTAAGCGGAAGGTCTGTGGTTGAAATCCCAGTTGTGGCATTGAATTTTTAAGTTCCAGTTCTACCTCTCATTCTCCATATAAATTAATGCTCCTTGGTTTTCTAGAATGTTGCCATGGGGACAGTTAGTAACAGAGATAGTTTTGCAGGCTAGTTCGTGAAAGTTGTACCAAAAAAGTGTTAGTGTGAACCTTGTGATAATTTGCACTAAAGTGAGGTCATAATTGGTTGCAAAATAAAGTTACAATGAAAAACTGGAAACCAAAAAGTTACAATAACTATTATAGGTGACTTAAATATTAACTTCTTAACACAAAATGTAGGTAAACAAAATATGATATAACTGCTCGTATATTAAGTTATGGAAGCTGTAGTAAATACTGGTACTCGAATATCAAATCGATCAAAAACTCCAATTCATCAGCTAAAAATAAATACAGACATTACTGATTACTACCTGACAAAATGACGAGACATCTTGACCTTGGCAGTCGAGCACTACGATCACTTCTTATCTTGTTTATTAAACAGTGAAACAATAGAAACTTGGCATATAATCAGTGAGAAAACTCAAGTAGATGATCTCTTGCGACTGCATATATATGAGGCTGTTTTTAGGATATAATTGCATTTGAGCAGAGTGCACATACTCTGTCTTGCCGTGTTTCTGCGATAAGATCACTTAAACAGCTGGGTAGTTTCACATTCTTTCAGATACGCCTCATGGCTTAGCCAAATAGTACAATATAGAAAACATTGATAGTGGCATATCAGACCATCGTGGACAGAACTGTACAAAAGTAAATAAATTAGTTACACATAACATAAATAGCAATATACTGGAAGTGAAAATATGCATTACCTGAGTTCTTACTTTCAAGTAAAGACTAGGAACAAGTGTACACATAAACTGATGCAAATTAAGTGCTTGGCAATTTTCAAAATATGTTCAGAACAAACCAGCGGCAAACTGGATTACAAAAGGAATACGTGCATCTACTAAAATTTAAGATTTCTGGGTAAGTGACTCAAAGAAAGTGAAGTATCAAAATCATTTAGGGCATACTATCAGAGCTATTAAAAGATTAATAATGAAGTCATAAAAGCCGCTAAAAGACTTCACAATGATAGGTTAATAGCTAACTTAAAAAACAAGTCATAAATGTCATGGAATATTAATAAATGTAAAACTCAATCATTCCACAAACTCAACACATGTGTCAATACTCTGTAAATAGAGATTGAGAGGTAGTACTGGAACTTAAAAATTCAATGCCACAACTGGGATTTCAACCACAGACCTTCCGCTTACTGGGCAGACGCTCTAACCACTGAGCTATTCTGACAAACTGCCAGAATGGTATTAAATTCTCAAACCAGTTCGTATTTCTCCTGGTAAACCACAAAGGCAGTCTCACATCAGAGACAAATTACCCCAATGGTGAATTACTGTTGTAAGTACTTTATATCCCAGGATTCGTATTTCTCCTGGTAAACCACAAAGGCAGTCTCACATCAGAGACAAATTACCCCAATGGTGACTTACTATTGTAAGTACTTTATATCCCAGGATTAAATAACCTTCAGATGGTAATTATTATTTATTTATGCCAACAAACTTACTGTTGGTGTTTTTAAACACACAAGCCGTGTGGGCAAAGTTTGAGAGGTAGAACTGGAACTTATGAATTCAATGCCACAACTGGGATTTGAACCACAGACCTTCCGCTTACCGGGTGGACGCTCTAACCACTGAGCTATTGTGACAAACTGCCAGAATGGCATTAAATTCTCAAACCAGTTCATATTTCTCCTGGTAAACCACAAAGGCAGTCTTACATTGTTGGCATAAATAAATAATAATTACCATCTGAAGGTTATTTAATCCTGGGATATAAAGTACTTACAATAGCAAGTCACCATTGGGGTAATTTGTCTCTGATGTGAGACTGCCTTTGTGGTTTACCAGGAGAAATACGAACTGGTTTGAGAATTTAATGCCATTCTGGCAGTTTGTCACAATAGCTCAGTGGTTAGAGCGTCTGCCTGGTAAGCGGAAGGTCTGTGGTTCAAATCCCAGTTGTGGCATTGAATTTTTAAGTTCCAGTTCTACCTCTCAAACTTTGCCCACACACGGCTAGTGTGTTTAAAAACACCAACAGTAAGTTTGTTGGCATAAAGAAATAATAATTATCTCTGTAAATAGGTTAATCCAATGGCATTTTAATCAAATTATTAAGGGCAAAAATTAATAAAAAGTCCTCTATGGAAGTGAGAGTTTGAAGGGAAGATTTTATTGAAAATTGGTGTATTAGATATCTATATGATGGGAAATCTTGGTGTCAAACTTCATATGTATCAGAATTTAGTTTTTGAGTTATTCTCACTCTCAATTGTTTTTCTAAAAATACTTATTTTGAACTCATGGGGCCTCTAGACATTCTCGCTGAAATCTTTAGATTAAATGTGTGTGGAATATAAAATTTACTCTAGGTATGTAGTGCAGATAGTGAAACTCTTGTTTGTATTTCATATACCTTTGTAGCAGGGTGTAAAAACCACCAAGTATCTGTTGACTCAATCATACAACAAATTTCAATATGTTGTTTGATGTATTGATTATTAGATTGTGAATTCTATCAGTTCAAGAACGTGAAACATCTGCTACAACATAATGCTGATGGTTATATAAGAAAACTAAGCACAACCCAAAAAGCAAAAGGCTTGTAATTGAAAAGAGTCAAGTCTTACCTTGAAGAATTTACTGGAGGGAAGTCCTCATCCTGTAACAGAATAATTCAAATATTCAGTTTCACATAATCATCTATACAGACTATAGAGTGCTGCATTACTGCATAATTAAGTATAAATGTATGTTATCATGCTGATAGATTAAATTATTTAAAATAATTATTTTCGTTTTTTGTGCCTTAAACATTTTAGTTTCCATGCATGTCAATATTTTCTAACACCATAAAAATATAATGCTTCCCTATATCCATTGCAAGCTAACTAAACATTAACAGTGCACAACAGAAGTAAATCCTTTAACACTATAATAGGTAATTTTTTATATTTATAGATAAATGCCTTTGCAAGTAGGTATTTAAAGAAAACTATTACATTTTCATTTCTGGAAGGGTGATTGACAGTTGACGTACACATTCCCTGTTTTATCTACGACTGTCATCAATATTTTCTAAAGCTTTTAGTTCTAAAATGTCAATCATATTGTACCAATATATGTTGTATAGACCACTTCTGTAGCACAACTGGTAGCAGACTTGCCTCTGACCTGGAAGACCTGGGTTCAATCCCCAGATTTTTCCCTGCTGGGAGGTCTGGGATGGGGTGCACTCAGCCTCACTAGGACCTGGGGAGCCAACTGAGGAGTTCTTGATGGAAAAGTGGTGGCCCTGGGTCGAGGAGGCCGCATAATTGGTTGGGAGGACTCGGGATGCCGATCAGGTACTACCCTCCAGTACTGCACCCCATCAGTAATGGCTGTGGTGGGCAGAGGTGGGGGACATAGCGGCTGGGTGGCATGCCATGCTCCTTCATATGCTGTTGCAATGGCATTTACTTTTTTTTGTGATATTGTATAACGGAATACATTTGGCACACGTTATATTAATAACGATGTTCCCATTAAGATACAAAGGAAAGGGGTGGGGGGTTGATGTTGCATTTCATGATATTCAATCCATGTTCAGGGCATCACTCTAGGTCAGCAGTAACACGCCTTAATGTGTTCAGCTACTACTGAGTACAGGGATTGAGTTAACAATTAAGCTTACATTGGTAAGTGAAGAACCCAACACTGACATTGTTATATCTTGTCAACTATTTACTCAAAACCCAATAACATATTTTCTGCATGTCAATTTGCAGTAGTTATCCATTAATTTAGAATGATTGCTAAAATATTTAGTTCTCAAATTGCAAATACATTGATAAAACCAAGAAAGCAAACATGTCATTCACTCATTAACCTTTGAGCCTCCCAATATCTCTTGCTCTCAGTTGCTTGTTTTAGTCTTAGACAGAATTTAAGATGGTGTTGGTCCTGATTGCTGAAATAGTTTTTCAAAGCTGCGAGTTAGGCCGATGGCTGCATGCCCTCTGAACAGCAAGGGCAGCATATATGATAAACTGCATTCTCATACCATCTTTATAGTAGGTACTGAGCATAAGCAGACCCTATCTGCAATTCTCATTGAAGTTGGGTGCTTACTTTTGTGAAAGACAGTATGAATAAAACCCCCATAAGTTATCACTCCTTCCCCTTTCTACATTCATTATGTAGCATGTATAAGGTTAGCATAAACTGAAGAGCTTGACACAGAAAGAATAAGTGTGTGTATGTGTGTGCAGTTGTTTATTAACAGCATCAAATGCTTCTGTCCTCCTACAGATTAATAAGTATTAAGTCAGCTACAAACAGAGTTTAAGCAGAACTGACTTGCTACTAATAGCTGATTGCTTGTAATGTAACACAACTGTTGAATCTTGCTAGCATTAGAGAAAAAAGTGTAACAACTCTTTTGGCTCAGTAAAGTAGCATAAAATCAACCACTCTTACTTAGCTAACTTAAATATCTAGAGCTGGTTGTTGGTTACCCATTAACTGCAAGTGTGGGATTTAGGTAGACTCAAAACTATTGGTTAAAACTATGTAGCTGGGTTATTTGTTATCTTTGAGTAACTAAATATCCAAGTTAATTCACCATTCTTGCAATTTTATATTTGAGGTGTACTTGATGAAATAGTGCTAACGTGTCATGTGATATCTTGAAATGATTTCAAAAGAAATATCATCAAGTATCATAATTTTCAAGAACTGTATCTCCATTACTTTCAACTCTTTAGATACTCCTTCTGACAAAATACACTACATTTATATATTTTGCATTATATAATTCAAGTATATTGTTGGCCCTACAAAGAGTCTATTGCACTGGAACTCCACAAAACTTACCTTAATATCATTATGCCTGTCTGAAATTTCTGTTTCCGGCCACAAAGGCTCTTCTTTAATTTCTATTTTGTTTCCTATTTCATGATCACTGTTGAATTTCCCTAACTTGGTTACAGGATCCACTGCAAGAAGTTTTCCCTCGCTCTGTGAACCAAAATCTGAAATCAGAGTCTCATCAAATACTGCTTTCCTATCTATCTCCCAGCTGCTGCTGCATGGTTCAGACTTGATTTGTTTTACGAGATGTTTGGTAAAAGGTGACTCTGATTTAATTTCTGTTTTTATTGGCACATCACAGCAATCATCTACAAGCATAGCATCACTGTTTCTCTTCATTGTGACAACCTTGCGAAAGAATTCTGTCTCATTCTGAGGGGCTACACCATCTGGGAGAGATTCCTCTTCTTTGATGGTATCCATTTCAAAATTGTTGCTGCATGTGATGCTGCTATTCTTAACTTCAGGAACAAATCTGTGGATAAAGAGAGATATGTACACCTTAAAATGTGTGTGATTTTAAATATCAGCTTCTTTGAATCCAGCAGCCATTGTTCAAACCTTGCCACACACCTCCAATGTTCAATAAACATAATTCTTGAAAAGACATGCAAAATTCAGTGCCCCATCCTGGACTGCAACCAAAGATGTTTGTCCCTTTAAACCAGTGCTATTATTACTCAGCTATCTCGTTGAGATATCTGTTTGAGCATTAAACTGTGCATCTGTTTCAAGTGTCAAGAATAACCTTCAAGTAAAGCTCAGATATGAACTCAACCTCAAAATCAACTTTGAACATTGGCAACTATTTGGGTCATTTTGTGTTTTAATTAATTTGATCTTCTACATTAGTCATGTGTAGCAAATAAGTTGAACATTAAGCACAATACTGGTAATTATAAAGCACCTGCAACCATACAGGTCACCTTTAAGGTACTATACCTATGTATTTGAAACAACCTTGAACATTTATTGTGATACTTAATTGAGAAGGTTTAATACTTGCATTGACATCTTGTCATACCAGGTCAAAGAGTAACAACATTGACCCAGAGCAACATACTCCATGGTTCCAGTCCTAGTAGTACATATAATTTTTCAAGTCAAATGCAACTTGTCAGCTGAGTCCCCACATATGGCTGAACATAACAATTATCACAAGCACAAACCTTTATACTACGTGGCAAAGCTATTTTGCATATGAGAAAGAATGTGAAACTGCCCAGATGTTTACATGAGCTTATCGCACAAATATGGTGAGACACTGTGTGTACACTGTTCAGATGCAATCATACCTTCAGCACAGTAACGTCTCATATATTGGTAGGCGCAAGAGATCATCTATTTGGTTTTGTCACTGCCTATACGCCAAGTTACTATTATTTCACAGTTATAATAAACAAGATAGGAAGCAATCATAGCGCTGAATGGCCAATGTTGATACGCCTCAACGCTTTGCCAAGTAGTACATTTTTAATAACATGCTGGCTAATCGATTCAGTAAGAGTGTCAAAATTACATACACTCCATTATAAGCAAAGGGTAAGAGAATATTAATTGTATCATGTGTCCTCATTTTTGATTTCCTCTAGTTCTCATTTCACATCATTTACTCACGTTTAGTTTTCTTTAGTAATGGTTTCATCAACCAAAGTTAAAAATTACTGTAACTCAGAGTTTACTAACTTTTAATTAAGTGTTAAGAATTTTGCGTTTCATCACACTATTACAGTGAATTGTTAAATATCCTGTTAACATTAAAGGAAAGCAGCGAACATTCTATATGAGTTCTGAACGTGCCCCAAGGCACTTTTGTTTATGCATAGCAGTGCTCTGTATGTAAACAGCTACCTAGATCCATGCCATGTTGGAGGTTAGAATCCTGATGTCGATAGAAAAATATATATGCCAAGGAATTAATGCTGAACCACTAAAACATGGTTAATTATGGAATGCATCACCAAGTATAGTTATTATCTAACAAAGAACTGAGGAGTAATTGGCTATGGCTAATACCTTTAACACATATTTCCATAATGTAGTGAAAAGCTAGAGAAACTGATCTGATCAAACCTAATGAATTTAAAATTCTAAAAAAAAAGAAAAAGAAAGCCATTGCTAAATTAATTGTAAATATGAAATGGACTCCACAATTCCCAGAGAGGGAGGAAATATTACCTTATTAATGCAAGGTTATACTGAAAATTCCAACTTCTTTAATCATCATCATATCACTTTGAAAAGTTAACCACCTGAGATTAGTATTCTAAAGTAACATACAGATTTTCATGCTGGTGTATCAAATACTTAATTAGTTATGAAATATTTTGTGTGAAAACACTGTAGACATTACTTGCTATGTAAAATATTCCATACAACAAAAGACTTGAGTTTTTAAGTGACACTCTGTTTTGGCTACTACACACTATCATAAAAAGACCTAGGTTCTTATTTTTTTTCAGAATATTTTTCTAACATTTGCTTCAAATTTTTTTCATGTGTTATCTCATCAAAGTTTGAAAATAGCAACTGTTTCATATTCTAACATCATATAATTTTCCAAACATAAGCATTTACAAGAAAATGGGAATATGAAGTTCCTTATTTACATATTATGGATCTAACCTGCAAGTTTTACTAAGCTAAATGAAAAGCTTTGACACATGGGACATTTTGTGTACTGAAAAATGATAGAAAAAGTTGTTTCTCTCAGAAAATGAATTTTAAAGTAATGGTTGTTCAACTCTTACATTTCTAACCTTTGCAGAGAGCTAAAATTCTCCTTCTGCACACTTGGGACCCTCTTTCTGCTATATCTTCTGCTGTGCAACAAATTTACCATATCAGAGCATCCTGTGGGATGACTTCTTATCGTCCCTGTGTGCCCAAACAATACCCTAATAACCTTTGTATTCAATATTGTATTAGGCTAGTCTGCAGTGGTTGGTTCCCCCCGCCCCCACTATTCAATCTGTAAGAGCATCAAATTATTTTACATTCTTACTTTCTTTTTTTAGTTAGCACCAGGGGTTGCGTGATATGTCACATATGTGATTGAGAAGTACCTATTCTATATGAAGTTATAACATTTTAGTAAGCTTCTAAATTTGTGAGAAATTACATTACACAATGTTTTTAATTTACTGCACCTTTGCGAAGATGTGTACATGACAGGACGTAAATGGTTTACCACCTCCAATGGACTTTTCTATGAGGTCATCCTTCCGCATAGCAACTACTGGAACCATGTTGGATCATGCAACATGGGAGATGTCACATGTCTTAGGAACGTCCCAGATTATCATGTTCACACGGGCGGTGGCATA
Source organism: Tenodera sinensis (assembly GCA_030765045.1). Classification (NCBI taxonomy): domain Eukaryota; kingdom Metazoa; phylum Arthropoda; class Insecta; order Mantodea; family Mantidae; genus Tenodera; species Tenodera sinensis. Next base: position 59,795,064 of record CM060974.1, on the reverse strand, counting down.
CCAAATATGGAAAAATCTGGCATTAAAATTGTAAGACCTCCCATAGAACACTATACTCGATATAACTGAGCGGTCAGAGCCCGCTTGAGGTGGTTAGTTTCAGGAATTGTTGTGCTCTGTTCCAGACCGCTTAGGTGGCAGTCGCCATCCAATGGATCAACCATGTTGATCCCCTGTGAGTGAAAACAGGTCTACCTGGCCTATCTTGAGGGTTGAGTGAGTGAGTAGGTTTTAAGGGCCCATTGACAGCTAGGTCATTAGGGCCTCAAGTCAATTGAGGGATGATGATGATGATGATGATGATAATAATAATAATACTAATAATAAAAATAGTAATAATAATAATAATAATAATAATAATAATAATAATAATAATAATAATAATAATAATAATAATAATAATAGCAATAGCAATAGCAATAGCAATAACAATAACAATAGTAATAGTAATAGTAATAGTAATAGTAATAGTAATAGTAATAGTAATAGTAATAGTAATAGTAATAGTAATAGTAATAATAATAATAATAATAATAATAATAATAATAATAATAATAATAATAATAATAATAATAATAATAATAATAATAATAATAATAATAATAATAATAATAATAATAATAATAATAATAATAATAATAATAATAATAATAATAATAATAATAATAATAATAATAATAATAATAATAATAATAATAATAATAATAATAATAATAATAATAATAATAATAATAATAATAATAATAATAATAATAATAATAATAATAATAATAATAATAATAATAATAATAATAATAATAATAATAATAGTCAGGGTTGCCAACCTGTACGATAATTATGGGGGCATAAGATAATTTTAATGTTTGTACGATGGTTGTCAATCCGTATGATAATTATGGGGTGTACGATAATTTGAATGTATGATAGTTCAATATCAGCAAAATATTAATTTGACTGGTTTGTCACTCCAGCCAAGTGAAACTAATTACAAATAACACCACTTTTGTCCTCATTGTCTGTCTCCACGCCATAGCTACTAAGCGTGCTACCCTTTATCCTCTTATTGCCAGTGTGCCCAGGTCTGATAATCTCAAAGAAGAAGGCACTGTTCAGAATATTGACGATCAATGTAGAAAACCTTGAATATGTACTATTCTGTGTGAAATAAAGAACATGCCTGAACCTTGACAGCTTCTGAAGTGCTGTTAAACATATGTCACCTTGGTGGAAATACTGATTTCAAAGAACTAGCGGCCTTTGCATTATCAGTGGTTTCCTTGCCCTACAGAAGCACTTCTTGTGAAAGTTTTTTTTCTAAACTGGGTTTAATAAAAACCAAAGTTAGAAACAGATTGGCACTAGATACGGTAAATGAACTCATTTTGTCGTCTCAACTTATGAAAGAACGTGGTAGATCTTAAAATCTGAAAGTCACCGAGAAGATGTTAAGGTTTATCTCAACTACAAATTGGTGCAATGCCGCAACGGTTGAGGAAGCTGAACTTTCAGATGAATAGTGCGAGAAACATAAGTGCTAAAGTTGTCATATTTGTTGAGGTCATCAATCTTGTAAGTGGATATAATAAACATCATTACTCTTATATTTTCATAAGTATTATACTGATACTTTTATTATTGTAGCATTTGCTTTATGATGTACAATAATTTTGAATCCCAATCTATAATTTTGAGTGGCTGGTACGATAATTTTACTTTTAAATGTTGGCAACCCTGATAATAGTAATAATAGTAATAGTAAACAAAAAGATTCCCGCTATACAATGCAATAATGCAAGTGATATCTGAACTTAAAAAACACATCTTTGTGGGGCGTAAAGTTAAGAAGATACTGAAACTGCATTTTTATTTCTGGAAATTCTTGAACTGCTGTGGTTTTCAGCATCCCATTCTATATTGTGCATGAGACACCACTTAATTTCACACAGAGGCATCTTTTCTCAGGCTTGTGGTTCTTTTACATACCATAACTGTACAACATCGGGACAATGGCTTTACTTCCCTTCCAAAGGAAGCTATGCTAAGGGTTCTTAAGCCATACTTTCCTCCAATCTGAAAACTGAACCGAACTGAACTAGAGTCACATGATGATAAATGAGTGGCTTGTTTATTAGGGAAGTGCATTACTCTGGCCAAGAATTTAACTGAAGACTGAATCTCTTCTGATTCGTTTGCCACTATAATCGCTCCAATCTTAGATCTGCACTTCATGTAAACACAAACCATTAACAACTAACTCGTGATACACTGAAACCAAAGCACACCATAGAATATAGTACCTTAAATATTGGTGATTGTAAGTTTTCAAGATGTATGAAAACCTAGTAAAGACCACTTGAATGTAACGCGATAGCAGCGCTATTCCTAAAACTTCTGAGTAAATATCGTTCTGTTGCAACATAAACATGAGTCATGAGTCCACGTGGTGTTTGTGTTAGTTGCAGGTGATATGAACCTCAAGTTATCGCGGAAGGATACAAAGTGCGGATCTACGGCTGGATGGAGTATAGATTTTTAAGTTTTCCACCAGAAATCTAGGCATCAAAAATTATGGTGGTAGCCAGTTTTTCAGTTCTATGCAGTTGAGATTGGGTAAACTGAAGTGAGGTTATAGTAGCAGTATTGGTTTGTTTACTTTGCAAATTGCACATAATGAGTGGAAAATGAAAGTTTACAAGCAGTAAAAAGAAAAGAATTACTGATTATTTTTGCAAGAATGAACCTATACACAATCTGCAGCATGCAGAGTATACAACTGTAGAGTAAAAACAGAGACTTTGAAAGGAGTCAATCAAGGACTTAGGAAATTCAAGTACTTAAGTAAATAAGATTTACTCTTTCTCGATAACCTTTAATAACTTAGTTTGTTTCTGCTCTGAAAAGAAAAGCATGCATGGATTCTGGAATAAGCACTGCACAAGAGAGTATACTCCATCCAGCCTTAGATCCCTATCTTGTATCCCTCCGCAATAACCTGGTATTCGTATCAGCTGAGACAAACAAACGCCATGTGGACTCAGGCTTCATGTTTATAACAACAGAATATTTACTCAGGAGTTTTGGTAATAGCACTGCTATCGTGTTGCGTTTGAGCAGTCCTTACATCTTGAAAACTCACAGATAATCACCAATATTTCAAGTACTATATTTTGTGGTGGGTTTTGGTTTCAGCGTATTGGGGGTTAGCTGTTGACAACTTGAGTTTACATCACGTGTGGATCGAAGGAGCAATTATAGATTTAGAGAATATAACTTGGTCATGTAGGTAATAATCTAACTACACTTGATGGATAGGTTAAGATTGTATATTTGTTAAAAACGCTGTTTCGTCAGAAATACTTTACTTCATAGGTGTGAAATTAATAGTTTAAAAACAAGATGCCTCCCTAAATTCATTGGGGCTACCCACTACTCTTTTTAAGAAACCTGATTCACACAGCTTTATTTCATGCATATACAGGATGTCCCAAAATTAGGCCAACAAACTTTGGGAATGCACACCCATTGCGATTAACAGCAAGAGTGCATCAGTGTGCCTAGTTCTGCCGTACTCTCGCAAAGATACCAGCCATTTCTCTGGTTTAAAATATGTCCTGTCTAATTTTCAATAGTAAAGTTGCAATTAACTGTAAACAGCAGCCACCACATTGACTTTGACAATTTAAAATTTTAGCAATGACAATTGAGCGTTTTTTTAAAACTTGATAGATGCAAAATTTTACGAATTTGAGTTATACATAGTATCGGCATAATTTTCACCTTCTGCATTGTTCCGTGAAATCAGAGTTTGCAAAATTCAATTCGTGTCCTGTGTAGAAGTTGGGGAGTATTAGAGTCATTCCATGTCAAATCGCACAATATATGGTAAAAATTGACCTTAAACTCTCAGATTTTCATGAAATTTTTTTTGGTTTTTGGAACAAAATACATTTGACCTGTGTTTCTCTGTTTTATAAAAACATTATTTTGGCAGATATTAATTTTTGAAATGTCCCAAAAATTGTGTGTTCCTCACCGTTCGATCAATCATACCTCCGACTGTGATCAAGTAAATTACTTGATCTTTGGTTCAAATTAAGATAAATGGCAGTATTTTATGAGGTATTTATTAGAAAATTTTATTAATTATTATTATATTTTATACAATTAAATTTTTAAAGTAAGATAAAACAAACTTGACCATTTAAAAATCTGAAAAAAACAACAAAAAAAACAACCTAAACATACACTGAAGTTTATTCAACATTCTCAGAAAAACTCAGAATGGAGTCTCTAATAATTCAGTTGTAATTAACTTACAAATCAGTGCAGCAGAATCGTGTGGAAGCAGTGACGGCTACCGTAACGTTGCACAATTGGTACCTTCCATTACCGCAATTGTTCACTGCTTGAGGCTCCATGAACTTTACAACAGTACAGTAAGGAGAACACTTCTAGCTGACACTACTATATGTATACTATTAACATCTTCAAACTATTTTTAAAATATGCATTTTAAACTGATGTTTACATACAGCACTAAACTTTAAAGTTCTACTCATCTACGTCCTTCTTCGAAAGAAAATTGTTTCACTAAAGCTTTAGTTTTTGACAAAGGAATGAAGGAGTGTAATTTTAAAACATAGCTAAACCCATCGTTCTTGGCAGTCCAGCTGGACCTTGACTGGCAGTCCTGTAGACGAACCCAGAGCTTTTGTCTGTTTCATCAGCTCATATTGTATAATTCTGCAAATGAAACCATGCACAACATGGTGAGGGTGGGGGAAGGTAATGGTGTCTGCATGATCTGAGACTGTCCTTGCTAATTCACAGGTGCTTTTTAGTGCAATTTGCTTCCTTCACAGTGAATTCAGCTGTACAAATAGATCACTACTTACTATGCTCCGTGAGCGCTTGCAGGCCTCCAGAAAAAAAATTTTAGCAAATGCACTTATGCTTGCTCCATAGCTTTTAATGTCTTATTTTATAGATAAAATGTCAAGGAATGCCTGTGTATTTTTTTTTTTTTAGATTTTTAACACGTTGATTTCAATTCTATTTTTCGTTTTACAAATCATAGGATCAAAAAAAAAAAAAAAAAAAAAAAACAGTCCAAAATTTGTGTGTAATAATGATTGATCAAAAGTTGTTAAAAGTGTTGCATTTAACCTTTCCCGTGCGCAAAACCCCAACTCTCAATTCCATATGGCCTTAGAGTAACAAGTGATTTTATATTACAGTGCATGCAGAAACTGCTTAATTTCTAATAGCCATAACTAAGCAAATACTTTAAAAATACGGAACTCCTTGTTTTATGCCTATTATTCACAGAAAAAAACTTTGAACCTCCTTCGAAAATGTCGTGATTTACGGGTGTGCGATTTGACATGGATTGACCCATTAGCAGCTTTTTCAAAACTCGATAGATGCACTTGCTCAGATAAAGCAATGGTCGATAGATGCTCTTTTATGATCTAGAGTGTAGCAAACTGAATTCTATGAAACGAATGTTGGCATTGACAGCCATCTCACTGTTGCGATTCTTGGAATTCTCAATCATTTTGGCAAAGCTTTGTACATTGCTGCATGGTTGGCAATAACTGCAAACTCAGGTTGTGCGCTTGGATTTCACATTCATCTCTGCAAGATTTTTTCTTTTTTTGTTCCATTTATATTCCGCCTTTAACTGCAGAGGTCATACTGGCAGCCTTGCCTATTGGCAATGGTGTTACTCATTTAACATTGGGTTTTTCGGTCTTTGGGGGTTTTTATACGTTGAATTCACACTTTCACTCATACTTTCAGACTCACGGGAGGATGAGGAATAATCTTGGCTGGAGAAAAATTCCAACCCCCCCTGCCGGGAATTGAACCCAGGACCGCTTGTACAGCAGACATGTGCTTCTGCAAGCTTTGTTATACTTACGCAGCACTGTTATTTTTAGTTGAGACACTGTACTGCACTACGCACAATGAACAGGAGGTCACATTGTAAAACTGTACCAGTCATAGAATGCGTGGGAAGTAGGAATTCCAAAAACAAAGAAAGGAAATCAAAATGCAAGTTCAAGGAAAGTTCATACTCCAGCAATTACATGTTCACATGGTCTCGAGTGTACTCCACGAAATCCTAAAAGTAAAGGGCCTGAGACTGTGATGCAGCTGATTTGACTTATGATATAAGTGGATTTCACCAACACCGTTCTATGCTCAACAAAATAGATCAAGAAAAATTTCTTATGAAATATGTGAGTATTACATCTGCTAATCGCAGAGTGGTGAATAAAGAGGCTGCAAATAGACAGCAGACAGCATTAAATACAGTGTGAGAAGTAATGATGGCCGAGTATTGTCAGTATGCCCTGCAAGCTTCCAAGGAATCACAGGGGTGTCAAAAGGTAGATTGTCTCTTCGGGCTAGAAAACTTCACTTATCTGGGAATGCGCCAAAGGAAACCAGAGGAGGTGACAGAACATGAATATTACAGAAGGGCATTACTGCTGCTATAAATCAAGACATTAAGAAGTACAGATGTAGAGAAAGCCACTATGGAAGAGCAAAATCAAGAATTACCTCCAGAACTTAATATCAGAGAAATGTGTACCAACCTTTGCAACTAAAGAAGATTAAGAAACCTACCAGTCTGCTCATTGTCAAAATATAAAAACATATTTTACAACTTCTTCAATCTTTCATTCCGTACACCACACACTAGCACATTCTCAACCAACAAAATGGGACTGATGAAGATTAAGACAGAGGCACATGTGGAAAAGAGAAACGAACTAAGAACCATGTACAGACTGCACAAGCACTAATAAAGGTGAAACCTTACTGATTCATATTGTTTGAAATTTCTTTGTTTGTATTCAGTATGTTTCTTATATAAATAAAACAAAATATATTCTTATGGCGAATGTAGCAGTACTTGATTTCTAAGTTTATATCTAATAAAATAATCCTTATAAACAATATGTTGGATGTATAGTACATTATGTATTATTAAAAGGTGGAAATAAATAAAAAAATAAATACATAAATAAAATGCAACAAAAGCAATAAATGACAAAAATAACAAAACTTCATGTGTTCATTTCTCGCTCACGCAAAAAAGTTAATCACCATCTATCGGTTTTGGAAAAAAACTCTGAATTTTCAAACCCCAAAATTGCACTAGTTAAACTATGCTTTTTGTTCCTTTTCACATTCAATGAGACAGTATCAGGAAGGAGAATGATTAATATAGCTGCAGTGCTAACCAATTAGTATTGGCAATAAATGGAAAAAAATGTTTTTCTCAGAAACGCATTATGTGCATCTATCGAGTTTTGAAAAAACACTCAATTTCCCCTCAACGAATACTGAGGGAAAGCATAGAAATAATTAAAGAACAGTCTGAACTGTGACAAAGGCAAACCACTTAACATGATATGGAAGGCCCTATTAGCAGCTTAACTTTCTATTGGAGCGGAAGGAACCAATAGGATTACAAGTGGGACAGGACGAGGCCAATCAGAGTAGGCAGTGACTAATTGAATGGTTTTTTTCAGTCGCCAATGAAGAAGCTGAACATAGCTTTGCAGTGAAACGTCGGCATAATTTATAATTTGCTAAAAAAGTCAACAAGACATGGCCCATACCGGAAACAAGAAATAATATACGCAAAAGCCACAAATAAAATAAAAGGCTTGAAAAAGTACATACATCTATAACTATATATACAACTATACCCACAAATCCTGAGTGTTAATCATTGTTAGTTGCATGCATTACTGTAAGTTGTGCACTACATGTGCACGATAAGAGATGGGAAGTGTTTTAGCACATATGCAATCCGTACCTTGGCTCTACCCTTGTGGCGTGTATTTTGAGTACACTTTGGAGCTTAAGGTCCTCAGTATATTTCGCTATAGTTCTGGTTAATTACACATATACCTTGTGCAACAAAGAAATGATGGGTTATTCTTTAGAATAGTGGCCAAGAAATGCGAGAGCGTAGCCTAGGCGGCTGTTGCCAATCATGCAACTCTGAAGTCTGCAGTCACATCAACGTATTGCCATCTCTCCCATATCAAAATATTGCCAATCATAACATAAGCAATAGAACTAATGTGGGAAAATCTCTTAAAAGAAAGTTGCGCATATGATTTAGATCATCTGCCTTGCAAAAAACACTTCATCATGAGTAACTTACAAACTGGGACAACAGCCCTTTGGCAATGAGAATTATGATTAAAATACACTGTTGCCTTCTAAGGAATATCACCAAACTACGAGGAAACAAAACTATAGAATAATAAGAGGTAGAACTGGAACTTAAAAATTCAATGCCACAACTGGGATAATAATTTCTAGAATAATTTCTACCACACTACAAGAAGTACCTTTATTTTTCCTATTATTGCTATTACTTCCTGTTTTGTCACACACTCATGTGTCACCACTTTGGTAACACTGTTGGTACTTTCAGCTTATTCATCTTTCCTTGGGTGGCAACACTGCAGCCCCATAGGGCACACTTTGGCCGCTATTATACAGTTAAGCTGGAATGTTGTATATGCACATTACATATAGCATGTTTCCATAGGGAATTCAAATCAATTTGAGTCCTCAGTCCAGAATAAATATTGCATGGAAACGCGGACACAGATCAAACTGAATCCTTGCATCCGATCCTCTTACTAGCGAGATAGGATTGAAATTTTGTTGCATTTAGACACCTACCAGATTCAAACCAATTTGAATACACCAAACATAGTAACTCCTACTGTACTTGTAACATGCTGCACACTTGTCAGTTTGTTTTCTTGGTGAAAGTGATGTAATAAAACAACAATCAAGCCACCTTTATTGTTTCTATAAAATCAGAATATATTCTTCTCAAAGACATTCACTAACCTCGAAACCTTGTTAAAATAAGCAGAAAACATGTTTTACAGGTTCCCCAACATAAATCAAGTGATCTACATAAGAGCTTGAATTATTTATGCTTGAGCCTTGCACATCCACATTCATCTCATTCCAAATTGAATTCAACATGTAAACATGGATTGTATTGGGAAAGGGATTGGACTCAAAGCGATTTCAATTCACCATGGAAACTTAGTAATAGCGGTTCTGGGATCATACTCTATGTGGAATCTCTAACCAACTTTCAGTCCCTAGTAGTTTCACTGGGTCACTATGTCCTGAGCTGGTGATGGTAATTCAGGAATTGGATGGTCCCTGTAGCTCACATCACAATTCCCCTCCTTGCAACCTCCCACCTCACACCAACACCCCTCCCTTCCTGCAACCTCGCACTGTGACCACCCCTCTAGAATGACAGTTTCGTTTCCCTCACTATCTTCATTCTTCATCATACAATTCATATAATTTCTTATATGATTTAATATGATTTTAGATAATCACATATTCTGTTTCTGTTAATGCAGTTATAAACTTAGCGCACCTCACTGTTACAAACTCTAAAGTGCTTGGGAACAACTCTAGAAAGGAAAAGTTTAAAATGAGTCCTTGTTGTTCATCTCAAACTCCTGCAACCTATTTTTGAATGTAACACTTATGTGTTATGTGGGGTAATTATTTACAAAATCCGCCACCTGAGAAAACTAATGAAATATACGGCAACGGATGCAGTTTTTATTGCTGACTATGATTTTTAAAGTTTTATTTTGGCGGTCAAGCTTCATTCTTGATTTATGAACAAATTATATATGTACGATGCAGCAGTTTTATTCGCTTACATGGCAAATATTTAACAAACAAGTCTTTACAAACAAGTATATGTGTTAAAATTATTTATGAATTTATTTAAAATGAAATTGTAGCATAAACACTACGTTTTTGAAGAAGTAGTTTGATTTCGTGGATAGCAGAAGGTGCAGAAACTGTTGTAATGCAAGAACGTCACATGTCTGTATTCGGAGACTACCACATTGTGTGTTTCAGAGGTAGACATTATTGTGCAGTTACCGCACAGAGTCAAGTGTAAGCCACTGATGATGATTGCTGTTTGAATGTACAGAAAATATGTGTGGGTATCTAATGCTGATGAGTTAGTAATGAAATCATTCTCCTCTTCACTTCCCAATATTTTGATGCTAGAGTTCAAAAAGCCATAAGGTGTTCACAATTTTTTCAGTGTTGTACAGAAAATATTGAGTTGGCCTAACATAACGTTTACGGCTTTGCACTCTGCTTAACTTTTCTGACGCTTTATGAATTTTTTGTTACCGTTGTGTAATGGTATTGTGAGCAGGTTAGCTTACCAATTGATTTATGAGTTATTTATTTAATAGCCAACCAATTATGAATCCCTGGCAGTGTCCTGTGTTATCGAAATTCTGCTTGTGTTAGGCTAGGTTAGCGTGTCTATATGAGCAGGGTGACAGGGACCTGTATTATCCAAATTCTGCTCGTATTAGGTTAGTGTGTCTATATGAGTGGGGTGACAGGATCCTGTGTTATCGACATTTTGCTCGTGTTATATTAGATTAGTGTGTCTATATGAGTGGGGTGACAGGGTCGTGTTATAGACATATTGCTCATCCTATATTAGGTTAGTGTGTCTATATGAGCGGGGTGACAGGGTCCTGTGTTATCAAAATTCCGCTGTTAGATTAGGTTAGGGTGTCTATATGAGCAGCGTCACAGGTCCTGTTTTATCGGCATTTTGCTTGTGCTGGGTTACGTTGGTATGTCTATAAGAACGGGTGACAGGGCCATTGTTATTGACATTTTGCTCCTGTTAGGTTAGGTTAGTGTGTCTATATGAGCGGGGTGACAAGATCCTGTGTTACCAACATTTTGCTCGTGTTGTATTAGATTAGGTTAGTGTGTCTATATGAGCGGGGTGACAGGATCCTGTGTTACCAACATTTTGCTCGTGTTGTATTAGATTAGGTTAGTATGTCTATATGAGCGGGGTGACAGGGTCCTGTGTTTGCTTCTGTTAGGTGATTGTGTCTATATGAGCGGGGTGACAGGATCCTGTGTTGCCAACATTTTGCTTTTGTTAGGTGATAGTGTCTATATGAGCGGAGTGACAGGATCCTGTGTTGCCAACATTTAGCTTCTGTTAGGTGATTGTGTCAATATGAGCGGGGTGACAGGATCCTGTGTTGCCAACATTTTGCTTCTGTTAGGTGATTGTCTCTATATGAGCGGGGTGACAGGATCCTGTGTTGCCAAAATTTTGCTTCTGTTAGGTGAATGTGTCTATATGAGCGGTGTGACAGGACCCTGTGTTACCAACATTTTGCTTGTGTAGTTTAGTGTGTCTATATGAGCGGGGTGACAGGATCCTGTGTTACCAAAATTTTGCTTGTGTAGTTTATATGAGCGGTTGACAGGATACTGTGTTACCAACATTTTGCTTGTGTAGATTAGTGTGTCTATATGAGCGGGGTGACAGGATCCTGTGTTACCAACATTTTGCTTGTGTAGTTGAGTGTGTCTACATGAGCGGGGTGACAGGATCCTGTGTTACCAACATTATGCTTGTGTAGTTTAGTGTGTCTATATGAGTGGGGTGACAGGATCCTGTGTTATCAACATTTTGCTTGTGTAGATTAGTGTCTATATGAGCGGGGTGACAGGATCCTGTGTTACCAACATTATGCTTGTGTAGTTTAGTGTGTCTATATGAGCGGGGTGACAGGATCCTGTGTTATCAACATTTTGCTTGTGTAGATTAGTGTCTATATGAGCGGGGTGACAGGATCCTGTGTTACCAACATTATGCTTGTGTAGTTTAGTGTGTCTATATGAGTGGGGTGACAGGATCCTGTGTTATCAACATTTTGCTTGTGTAGATTAGTGTGTCTATATGAGCGGGGTGACAGGATCCTGTGTTACCAACATTTTGCTTGTGCAGTTTAGTGTGTCTATATGAGCGGGGTGACAGGATCCTGTGTTACCAACATTTTGCTTGTGTAGTTGAGTGTGTCTATATGAGTGGGGTGACAGGATCCTGTGTTATTGACATTTTGCTCGTGTTATATTAGATTAGTGTGTCTATATGAGCAGGGTGACAGGATCCTGTGTTACCAACATTTTGCTTGTGTAGTTGAGTGTGTCTACATGAGTGGGGTGACAGGATCCTGTGTTATCGACATTTTGCTCGTGTTATATTAGATTAGTGTGTCTATATGAGCGGGGTGACAGGATCCTGTGTTGCCAAAATTTTGCTCGTGTTGTATTAGATTAGGTGATTGTGTCTATATGAGCGGGGTGACAGGATCCTGTGTTGCCAACATTTTGGTCGTGTTGTATTAGATTAGGTGATTGTGTCTATATGAGTGCGGTGACAGGATCCAGTGTTGCCAAAATTTTGCTCGTGTTGTATTAGATTAGGTGATTGTGTCTATATGAGCGGGCTGACAGGATCCTGTGCTGCCAACATTTTGCTTCTGTTAGGTGATTGTGTCTATATGAGCGGGGTGACAGGATCCTGTGTTAGCAACATTTTGCTTCTGTTAGGTGATTGTGTCTATATGAGCGGGGTGACAGGATCCTGTGTTGCCAACATTTTGCTTCTGTTAGGTGATAGTGTCTATATGAGCGGAGTGACAGGATCCTGTGTTGCCGAAATTTAGCTTCTGTTAGGTGATTGTGTCCATATGAGCGGGGTGACAGGATCCTGTGTTATCAACATTTTGCTTCTGTTAGGTGATTGTGTCTATATGAGCGGGGTGACAGGATCCTGTGTTACCAACATTAGGCTTGTGTAGTTTAGTGTGTCTATATGAGCAGGGTGACAGGATCCTGTGTTATCAACATTTTGCTTGTGTAGATTAGTGTGTCTATATGAGCGGGATGACAGGATCCTGTGTTACCAACATTTTGCTTGTGTAGTTTAGTGTGTCTATATGAGCAGGCTGACAAGATTCTGTGTTATCGACATTTTGCTTGTGTTATATTAGATTAGTGTGTCTATATGAGCAGGGTGACAGGATCCTGTATTGCCAACATTTTGCTCGTGTTGTATTAGATTAAGTGATTGTGTCTATATGAGCGGGGTGACAGGATCCTGTGTTACCAACATTTTGCTTGTGTAGTTTAGTGTGTCTATATGAGTGCGGTGACAGGATCCTGTGTTATTGACATTTTGCTCGTGTTATATTAGATTAGTGTGTCTATATGAGCGGGGTGACAGGATCCTGTGTTACCAACATTTTGCTTGTGTAGTTTAGTGTGTCTATATGAGCGGGGTGACAGGATCCTGTGTTACCAACATTTTGCTTGTGTAGTTGAGTGTGTCTATATTAGTGGGGTGACAGGATCCTGTGTTATTGACATTTTGCTCGTGTTATATTAGATTAGTGTGTCTATATGAGCGGGGTGACAGGATCCTGTGTTACCAACATTTTGCTTGTGTAGTTAGGTGTGTCTATATGAGCGGGGTGACAGGATCCTGTGTTACCAACATTTTGCTTGTGTAGTTGAGTGTGTCTATATGAGTGGGGTGACAGGATCCTGTGTTATCGTCATTTTGCACGTGTTACATTAGATTAGTGTGTCTATATGAGCGGGGTGACAGGATCCTGTGTTGCCAAAATTTTTCTCGTGTTGTATTAGATTAGGTGATTGTGTCTATATGAGCAGGGTGACAGGATCCTGTGTTGCCAACATTTTGCTCGTGTTGTATTAGATTAGGTGATTGTGTCTATATGAGTGCGGTGACAGGATCCAGTGTTGCCAAAATTTTGCTCGTGTTGTATTAGATTAGGTGATTGTGTCTATATGAGCGGGCTGACAGGATCCTGTGTTACCAACATTTTGCTTCTGTTAGGTGATTGTGTCTATATGAGCGGGGTGACAGGATCCTGTGTTGCCAACATTTTGCTTCTGTTAGGTGATAGTGTCTATATGAGCGGAGTGACAGGATCCTGTGTTGCCAACATTTAGCTTCTGTTAGGTGATTGTGTCAATATGAGCGGGGTGACAGGATTCTGTGTTGCCAACATTTTGCTTCTGTTAGGTGATTGTGTCTATATGAGCGGGGTGACAGGATCCTGTGTTACCAACATTTTGCTTGTGTAGTTTAGTGTGTCTATATGAGCGGGGTGACAGGATCCTGTGTTACCAAAATTTTGCTTGTGTAGTTTATATGAGCGGGGTGACAGGATACTGTGTTACCAACATTTTGCTTGTGTAGATTAGTGTGTCTATATGAGCGGGGTGACAGGATCCTGTGTTACCAACATTTTGCTTGTGTAGATTAGTGTGTCTATATGAGCGGGGTGACAGGATCCTGTGTTACCAACATTAGGCTTGTGTAGTTTAGTGTGTCTATATGAGCGGGGTGACAGGATCCTGTGTTATCAACATTTTGCTTGTGTAGATTATTGTGTCTATATGAGCGGGATGACAGGATCCTGTGTTACCAACATTTTGCTTGTGTAGTTTAGTGTGTCTATATGAGCGGGGTGACAAGATTCTGTGTTATCGAATTTTGCTTGTGTTATATTAGATTAGTGTGTCTTTATGAGCAGGGTGACAGGATCCTGTGTTGCCAACATCTTGCTCGTGTTGTATTAGATTCAGTGATTGTGTCTATATGAGCGGGGTGACAGGATCCTGTGTTGCCAACATTTTGCTCGTGTTGTATTAGATTAGGTGATTGTGTCTATATGAGCGGGCTGACAGGATTCTGTGTTGCCAACATTTTGCTCGTGTTGTATTAGATTAGGTTAGTATGTCTATATGAGCGGGGTCACAGGGTCCTGTGTTGCTAACATTTTGCTTCTGTTAGGTGATTCTGTCTATATGAGCAGGCTGACAGGGTCCTGTGTTGCCAACATTTTGCTTCTGTTAGGTGATTCTGTCTATATGAGCAGGGTGACAGGATCCTGTGTTACCAACATTTTGCTTCTGTTAGGTGATTCTGTCTATATGAGCGGGGTGACAGGATCCTGTGTTGCCAACATTTTGCTTCTGTTAGGTGATTCTGTCTATATGAGCGGGGTGACAGGATTCTGTGTTGCCAACATTTTGCTTCTGTTAGGTGATTGTGTCTATATGAGCGGGGTGACAGGATCCTGTGTTACCAACATTTTGCTTGTGTAGTTGAGTGTGTCTATATGAGTGGGGTGACAGGATCCTGTGTTATCGTCATTTTGCACGTGTTACATTAGATTAGTGTGTCTATATGAGCGGGGTGACAGGATCCTGTGTTGCCAAAATTTTGCTCGTGTTGTATTAGATTAGGTGATTGTGTCTATATGAGCAGGGTGACAGGATCCTGTGTTGCCAACATTTTGCTCGTGTTGTATTAGATTAGGTGATTGTGTCTATATGAGTGCGGTGACAGGATCCAGTGTTGCCAAAATTTTGCTCGTGTTGTATTAGATTAGGTGATTGTGTCTATATGAGCGGGCTGACAGGATCCTGTGTTACCAACATTTTGCTTCTGTTAGGTGATTGTGTCTATATGAGCGGGGTGACAGGATCCTGTGTTGCCAACATTTTGCTTCTGTTAGGTGATAGTGTCTATATGAGCGGAGTGACAGGATCCTGTGTTGCCAACATTTAGCTTCTGTTAGGTGATTGTGTCAATATGAGCGGGGTGACAGGATTCTGTGTTGCCAACATTTTGCTTCTGTTAGGTGATTGTGTCTATATGAGCGGGGTGACAGGATCCTGTGTTACCAACATTTTGCTTGTGTAGTTTAGTGTGTCTATATGAGCGGGGTGACAGGATCCTGTGTTACCAAAATTTTGCTTGTGTAGTTTATATGAGCGGGGTGACAGGATACTGTGTTACCAACATTTTGCTTGTGTAGATTAGTGTGTCTATATGAGCGGGGTGACAGGATCCTGTGTTACCAACATTTTGCTTGTGTAGATTAGTGTGTCTATATGAGCGGGGTGACAGGATCCTGTGTTACCAACATTAGGCTTGTGTAGTTTAGTGTGTCTATATGAGCGGGGTGACAGGATCCTGTGTTATCAACATTTTGCTTGTGTAGATTATTGTGTCTATATGAGCGGGATGACAGGATCCTGTGTTACCAACATTTTGCTTGTGTAGTTTAGTGTGTCTATATGAGCGGGGTGACAAGATTCTGTGTTATCGAATTTTGCTTGTGTTATATTAGATTAGTGTGTCTTTATGAGCAGGGTGACAGGATCCTGTGTTGCCAACATCTTGCTCGTGTTGTATTAGATTCAGTGATTGTGTCTATATGAGCGGGGTGACAGGATCCTGTGTTGCCAACATTTTGCTCGTGTTGTATTAGATTAGGTGATTGTGTCTATATGAGCGGGCTGACAGGATTCTGTGTTGCCAACATTTTGCTCGTGTTGTATTAGATTAGGTTAGTATGTCTATATGAGCGGGGTCACAGGGTCCTGTGTTGCTAACATTTTGCTTCTGTTAGGTGATTCTGTCTATATGAGCAGGCTGACAGGGTCCTGTGTTGCCAACATTTTGCTTCTGTTAGGTGATTCTGTCTATATGAGCAGGGTGACAGGATCCTGTGTTACCAACATTTTGCTTCTGTTAGGTGATTCTGTCTATATGAGCGGGGTGACAGGATCCTGTGTTGCCAACATTTTGCTTCTGTTAGGTGATTCTGTCTATATGAGCGGGGTGACAGGATTCTGTGTTGCCAACATTTTGCTTCTGTTAGGTGATTGTGTCTATATGAGCGGGGTGACAGGATCCTGTGTTACCAACATTTTGCTTGTGTAGTTTAGTGTGTCTATATGAGCGGGGTGACAGGATCCTGTGTTACCAAAATTTTGCTTGTGTAGTTTATATGAGCGGGGTGACAGGATACTGTGTTACCAACATTTTGCTTGTGTAGATTAGTGTGTCTATATGAGCGGGGTGACAGGATCCTGTGTTACCAACATTTTGCTTGTGTAGATTAGTGTGTCTATATGAGCGGGGTGACAGGATCCTGTGTTACCAACATTAGGCTTGTGTAGTTTAGTGTGTCTATATGAGCGGGGTGACAGGATCCTGTGTTATCAACATTTTGCTTGTGTAGATTATTGTGTCTATATGAGCGGGATGACAGGATCCTGTGTTACCAACATTTTGCTTGTGTAGTTTAGTGTGTCTATATGAGCGGGGTGACAAGATTCTGTGTTATCGAATTTTGCTTGTGTTATATTAGATTAGTGTGTCTTTATGAGCAGGGTGACAGGATCCTGTGTTGCCAACATCTTGCTCGTGTTGTATTAGATTCAGTGATTGTGTCTATATGAGCGGGGTGACAGGATCCTGTGTTGCCAACATCTTGCTCGTGTTGTATTAGATTCAGTGATTGTGTCTATATGAGCGGGGTGACAGGGTCCTGTGTTGCCAACATTTTGCTTCTGTTAGGTGATTCTGTCTATATGAGCGGGCTGACAGGATCCTGTGTTACCAACATTTTGCTTCTATTAGGTGATTCTGTCTATATGAGCGGGCTGACAGGATCCTGTGTTACCAACATTTTGCTTCTGTCAGGTGAATGTGTCTATATGAGAGGGCTGACAGGATCCTGTGTTACCATCATTTTGCTTCTGTCAGGTGAATGTGTCTATATGAGAGGGCTGACAGGATCCTGTGTTACCAAAATTTTGCTTCTGTCAGGTGAATGTGTCTATATGAGCAGGCTGACAGGATCCTGTGTTACCAACATTTTGCTTCTGTCAGGTGAATGTGTCTATATGAGCAGGCTGACAGGATCCTGTGTTACCAACATTTTGCATCTGTCAGGTGAATGTGTCTATATGAGCAGGCTGAATGGATCCTGTGTTACCAACATTTTGCATCTGTCAGGTGAATGTGTCTATATGAGCGGGCTGACAGGGTCCTGTGTTACCAACATTTTGCATCTGTCAGGTGAATGTGTCTATATGAGCGGGCTGACAGGATCCTCTGTTACCAACATTTTGCATCTGTCAGGTGATTCTGTCTATATGAGCGGGGTGACAGGATCCTGTGTTACCAACATTTTGCATCTGTCAGGTGAATGTGTCTATATGAGCGGGCTGACAGGATCCTCTGTTACCAACATTTTGCATCTGTCAGGTGATTCTGTCTATATGAGCGGGGTGACAGGATCCTGTGTTACCAACATTTTGCATCTGTCAGGTGAATGTGTCTATATGAGCGGGCTGACAGGATCCTGTGTTACCAACATTTTGCATCTGTCAGGTGAATGTGTCTATATGAGCGGCCTGACAGGATCCTGTGTTACCAACATTTTGTATCTGTCAGGTGATTGTGTTTATATGAGCGGGCTGACAGGATCCTGTGTTACCAACATTTTGCTTCTGTTAGCTGATTGTGTATATGAGCGGGCTGACAGGATCCTGTGTTACCAACAATTTGCATCTGTCAGGTGAATGTGTCTATATGAGTCGGCTGACAGGGTCCTGTGTTACCAACATTTTGAGTCTGTCAGGTGATTGTGTCTATATGAGCGGGCTGACAGGATCCTGTGTTACCAACATTTTGAGTCTGTCAGGTGATTGTGTCTATATGAGCGGGCTGACAGGATCCTGTGTTACCAACATTTTGAGTCTGTCAGGTGAATGTGTCTATATGAGCGGGCTGACAGGATCCTGTGTTACCAACATTTTGAGTCTGTCAGGTGATTGTGTCTATATGAGCGGGCTGACAGGATCCTGTGTTACCAACATTTTGCATCTGTTAGGTGATTGTGTCTACATGAGCGGGCTGACAGGATCCTGTGTTGCCAACATTTTGCATCTGTTAGGTGATTGTGTCTATATGAGCCGGCTGAAGGATCCTGTGTTACGAACATTTTGCATCTGTTAGGTGATTGTGTCTATATGAGCGGGCTGACAGGATCCTGTGTTACCAACATTTTGCATCTGTTAGGTGATTGTGTCTATATGAGCGGGCTGACAGGATCCTGTGTTACCAACATTTTACATCTGTTAGGTGATTGTGTCTATATGAGCAGGCTGACAGGATCCTGTGTTACCAACATTTTGCTTCTGTCAGGTGATTGTGTCTATATGAGCGGGCTGGCAGTGTCCTGGGTTACCAACATTTTGCATCTGTCAGGTGAATGTGTCTATATGAGCGGGGTGACAGGATCCTGTGTTACCAACATTTTGCATCTGTTAGGTGATTGTGTCTATATGAGCAGGCTGACAGGATCCTGTGTTACCAACATTTTGCATCTGTTAGGTGATTGTGTCTATATGAGCGGGGTGACAGGATCCTGTGTTACCAACATTTTGCTTCTGTCAGGTGATTGTGTCTATATGAGCGGGCTGACAGGATCCTGTGTTGCCAACATTTTGCTTCGGTTAGGTGATTGTGTCTATATGAGCATGCTGGCAGGGTCCTGTGTTACCAAAATTTTGCATCTGTTAGGTGAATGTGTCTATATGAGCGGGGTGACAGGATCCTGTGTTACCAACATTTTGCATCTGTAAGGTGATTGTGTCTATATGAGCAGGCTGACAGGATCCTGTGTTACCAACATTTTGCATCTGTTAGGTGATTGTGTCTATATGAGCGGGCTGACAGGATCCTGTGTTGCCAACATTTTGCTTCTGTTAGGTGATTGTGTCTATATGAGCAGGCTGACAGGATCCTGTGTTACCAACATTTTGCTACTGTTAGGTGATTGTGTCTATATGGGCAGGCTGACAGGATCCTGTGTTACCAACATTTTGCTTCTGTTAGGTGATTGTGTCAATATGAGCAGGCTGACAGGATCCTGTGTTACGAACATTTTGCTTCTGTTAGGTGATTGTGTCTATATGAGCAGGCTGACAGGGTCCTGTGTTCCCAACATTTTGCTTCTGTTAGGTGATTGTGTCTATATGAGCAGGCTGACAGGATCCTGTGTTACCTACATTTTGCATCTGTTAGGTTATTGTGTCTATATGAGCAGGCTGACAGGATGCTGTGTTGCCAACATTTTGCTTCTGTTAGGTGATTGTGTCTACATGAGCAGGGTGACAGGATCCTGTGTTGCCAACATTTTGCTTCTGTTAGGTGATTGTGTCTACATGAGCGGGGTGACAGGATCCTGTGTTGCCAACATTTTGCTTCTGTCAGGTGATTGTGTCTACATGAGCAGGGTGACAGGATCCTGTGTTGCCAACATTTTGCTTCTGTTAGGTGATTGTGTCTACATGAGCGGGGTGACAGGATCCTGTCCTACCAACATTTTGCTTCTGTCAGGTGATTGTGTCAACATGAGCGGGGTGACAGGATCCTGTGTTGCCAACATTTTGCTTCTGTTAAGTGATTGTGTCCATATGAGCAGGCTGACAGGATCCTGTGTTGCCAACATTTTGCTTCTGTTAGGTGATTGTGTCTATATGAGCGGGCTGACAGGATCCTGTGTTGCCAACATTTTGCTTCTGTTAGGTGATTGTGCCTATATGAGCGGGGTGACAGGATCCAGTGTTGCCAACATTTTGCTTCTGTTAGGTGATTGTGTCTATATGAGCGTGGTGACAGGGTCCTGTGTTGCCAACATTTTGCTTCTGTTAGGTGATTGTGTCTATATGAGCGGGGTGACAGGATCCTGTGTTGCCAACATTTTGCTTCTGTTAGGTGATTGTGTCTATATGAGCGGGGTGACAGGATCCTGAGTTGCCAACATTTTGCTTCTGTTAGGTGACTGTGTCTATATGAGCGGGCTGACAGGATCCTGTGTTGCCAACATTTTGCTTCTGTTAGGTGATTGTGTCTGTATGAGCGGTGTGACAGGATCCTGTGTTGCCAACATTTTGCTTCTGTTAGGTGATCGTGTCTACATGAGCGGGGTGACAGGATGCTGTGTTACCAACATTTTGCTTCTGTTAGGTGAACGTGTCTACATGAGGGGGGTGACAGGATCCTGTGTTGCCAACATTTTGCTTCTGTTAGGTGATTGTGTCTATATGAGCGGGGTGACAGGATCCTGTGTTACCAAGATTTTGCTTCTGTTAGGTGATTGTGTCTATATGAGCGGGGTGACAGGATCCTGTGTTGCCAACATTTTGCACGTGTTGTATTAGATTAGGTTAGTATGTCTATATGAGCGGGGTGACAGGATCCTGTGTTGGCAACATTTTGCTCGTGTTGTATTAGATTAGGTTAGTATCTCTATATGAGCGGGGTCACAGGATCCTGTGTTGGCAACATTTTGCTCGTGTTGTATTAGATTAGGTTAGTATGTCTATATGAGCGGGCTGACAGGCTCCTGTGTTACCAACATTTTGCTTCTGTTAGGTGATTGTGTCTATATGAGCGGGGTGTCAGGATCCTGTGTTGCTAACATTTTGCTTCTGTTAGGTGATTGTGTCGATACGAGCGGGGTGACAGGATTTTGTGTTGCCAACATTTTGCTTCTGTTAGGTGATTGTGTCTATATGAGCGGGGTGACAGGATCCTGTGTTGCCAACATTTTGCTTCTGTTAGGTGATTGTGTCTATATGAGAGGGGTGACAGGATCCTGTGTTACCAACATTTTGCTTCTGTTAGGTGATTGTGTCTATATGAGCGGGGTGACAGGATCCTGTGTTGCCAACATTTTGCTTCTGTTAGGTGATTCTGTCTATATGAGCAGGGTGACAGGATCCTGTGTTACCAACATTTTGCTTGGGTAGTTTAGTGTGTCTATATGAGTGGGATGACATGATCCTGTGTTATCGACATTTTGCTCGTGTTGTATTAGATTAGTGTGTCTATATGAGCGGGGTGACAGGATCCTGTGTTGCCAACATTTTGCTAGTGTTGTATTAGATTAGGTTAGTATGTCTATATGAGCGGGGTGATAGGGTCCTGTGTTGCTAACATTTATCTTCTGTTAGGTGATTGTGTCTATATGAGCGGTGTGACAGGATCCTGTGTTGCCAACATATTACCTCTGTTAGGTGATTGTGTCTATATGAGCGGGGTGACAGGATCCTGTGTTGCCAACATTTTGCTTCTGTTAGGTGATTGTGTCTATATGAGCGTGGTGACAGGGTCCTGTGTTACCAACATTTTGCTCGTGTTTTATTAGATTAGGTTAGTATGTCTATATGAGCGGGGTGACAGGATCCTGTGTTGGCAACATTTTGCTCGTGTGCTATTAGATTAGGTGATTGTGTCTATATGAGCGGGCTGGCAGGATCCTGTGTTGCCAACATTTTGCTCGTGTTATATTAGATTAGGTTAGTATGTCTATATGAGCCGGATGATAGGGTCCTGTGTTGCTAACATTTTGCTTCTGTTAGGTGATTGTGTCCATATGAGCGAGGTGACAGGATCCTGTGTTGGCAACATATTGCTTCTGTTAGGTGATTGTGTCTATATGAGCGGGGTGACAGGATCCTGTGTTGCCAACATTTTGCTTCTGTTAGGTGGTTGTGTCTATATGAGCGGGGTGACAGGATCCTGTGTTGCCAACATTTTGCTTCTGTTAGGTGATTGTGTCTATATGAGCAGGCTGTCAGGATCCTCTGTTGTCAACATTTTGCTTCTGTTAGGTGATTGTGTCTATATGGGCAGGCTGACAGGATCCTGTCTTACCAACATTTTGCTTCTGTTAGGTGATTGTGTCTATATGAGCAGGCTGACAGGATCCTGTGTTGCCAACATTTTCCTTCCGTTAGGTGATTGTGTCTATATGAGCAGGCTGACAGGATCCTGTGTTACCAACATTTTGCTTCTGTTAGGTGATTGTGTCTATATGAGCAGGCTGACAGGATCCTGTGTTACCAACATTTTGCTTCTGTCAGGTGAATGTGTCTATATGAGCGGGCTGACAGGGTCCTGTGTTACCAACATTTTGCATCTGTCAGGTGAATGTGTCTATATGAGCAGGCTGAATGGATCCTGTGTTACCAACATTTTGCTTCTGTCAGGTGAATGTGTCTATATGAGCAGGCTGACAGGATCCTGTTTTACCAACATTTTGCTTCTGTCAGGTGATTGTGTCTATATGAGAAGGCTGA
This sequence comes from Tenodera sinensis, assembly GCA_030765045.1. Taxonomy (NCBI): domain Eukaryota; kingdom Metazoa; phylum Arthropoda; class Insecta; order Mantodea; family Mantidae; genus Tenodera; species Tenodera sinensis. The sequence goes on along the minus strand of CM060974.1, from coordinate 59,772,150 downwards.
CAGGATCCTGTGTTACCAACATTTTGCATCTGTCAGGTGAATGTGTCTATATGAGCGGGCTGACAGGATCCTGTGTTACCAACATTTTGCATCTGTCAGGTGAATGTGTCTATATGAGCGGCCTGACAGGATCCTGTGTTACCAACATTTTGTATCTGTCAGGTGATTGTGTTTATATGAGCGGGCTGACAGGATCCTGTGTTACCAACATTTTGCTTCTGTTAGGTGATTGTGTATATGAGCGGGCTGACAGGATCCTGTGTTACCAACAATTTGCATCTGTCAGGTGAATGTGTCTATATGAGTCGGCTGACAGGATCCTGTGTTACCAACATTTTGCATCTGTCAGGTGAATGTGTCTATATGAGCAGGCTGACAGGATCCTGTGTTACCAACATTTTGAGTCTGTCAGGTGATTGTGTCTATATGAGCGGGCTGACAGGATCCTGTGTTACCAACATTTTGCATCTGTTAGGTGATTGTGTCTACATGAGCGGGCTGACAGGATCCTGTGTTGCCAACATTTTGCATCTGTTAGGTGATTGTGTCTATATGAGCGGGCTGAAGGATCCTGTGTTAAGAACATTTTGCATCTGTTAGGTGATTGTGTCTATATGAGCGGGCTGACAGGATCCTGTGTTACCAACATTTTGCATCTGTTAGGTGATTGTGTCTATATGAGCGGGCTGACAGGATCCTGTGTTACCAACATTTTGCATCTGTTAGGTGATTGTGTCTATATGAGCGGGCTGACAGGATCCTGTGTTACCAACATTTTGCATCTGTTAGGTGATTGTGTCTATATGAGCGGGCTGACAGGATCCTGTGTTACCAACATTTTGCTTCTGTCAGGTGATTGTGTCTATATGAGCAGGCTGACAGGATCCTGTGTTACCAACATTTTGCTTCTGTCAGGTGATTGTGTCTATATGAGCGGGCTGGCAGTGTCCTGGGTTACCAACATTTTGCGTCTGTCAGGTGAATGTGTCTATATGAGCGGGGTGACAGGATCCTGTGTTACCAACATTTTGCATCTGTTAGGTGATTGTGTCTATATGAGCAGGCTGACAGGATCCTGTGTTACCAACATTTTGCATCTGTTAGGTGATTGTGTCTATATGAGCGGGGTGACAGGATCCTGTGTTACCAACATTTTGCTTCTGTCAGGTGATTGTGTCTATATGAGCGGGCTGACAGGATCCTGTGTTGCCAACATTTTGCTTCGGTTAGGTGATTGTGTCTATATGAGCATGCTGGCAGGGTCCTGTGTTACCAAAATTTTGCATCTGTCAGGTGAATGTGTCTATATGAGCGGGGTGACAGGATCCTGTGTTACCAACATTTTGCATCTGTTAGGTGATTGTGTCTATATGAGCGGGCTGACAGGATCCTGTGTTGCCAACATTTTGCTTCTGTTAGGTGATTGTGTCTATATGAGCAGGCTGACAGGATCCTGTGTTACCAACATTTTGCTACTGTTAGGTGATTGTGTCTATATGGGCAGGCTGACAGGATCCTGTGTTATCAACATTTTGCTTCTGTTAGGTGATTGTGTCAATATGAGCAGGCTGACAGGATCCTGTGTTACCAACATTTTGCTTCTGTTAGGTGATTGTGTCTATATGAGCAGGCTGACAGGGTCCTGTGTTACCAACATTTTGCTTCTGTTAGGTGATTGTGTCTATATGAGCAGGGTGACAGGATGCTGTGTTGCCAACATTTTGCTTCTGTTAGGTGATTGTGTCTATATGAGCGGGCTGACAGGATCCTGTGTTACCAACATTTTGCTTCTGTCAGGTGATTGTGTCAACATGAGCGGGGTGACAGGATCCTGTGTTGCCAACATTTTGCTTCTGTTAGGTGATTGTGCCTATATGAGCAGGCTGACAGGATCCTGTGTTGCCAACATTTTGCTTCTGTTAGGTGATTGTGTCTGTATGAGCAGGGTGACAGGATCCTGTGTTGCCAACATTTTGCTTCTGTTAGGTGATTGTGTCTACATGAGCGGGGTGACAGGATCCTGTGTTGCCAACATTTTGCTTCTGTCAGGTGATTGTGTCTACAAGAGCAGGGTGACAGGATCCTGTGTTGCCAACATTTTGCTTCTGTTAGGTGATTGTGTCTACATGAGCGGGGTGACAGGATCCTGTGTTACCAACATTTTGCTTCTGTCAGGTGATTGTGTCTACATGAGCGGGGTGACAGGATCCTGTGTTGCCAACATTTTGCTTCTGTTAGGTGATTGTGTCTATATGAGCAGGCTGACAGGGTCCTGTGTTACCAACATTTTGCTTCTGTTAGGTGATTGTGTCTATATGAGCAGGGTGACAGGATGCTGTGTTGCCAACATTTTGCTTCTGTTAGGTGATTGTGTCTATATGAGCGGGCTGACAGGATCCTGTGTTACCAACATTTTGCTTCTGTCAGGTGATTGTGTCAACATGAGCGGGGTGACAGGATCCTGTGTTGCCAACATTTTGCTTCTGTTAGGTGATTGTGCCTATATGAGCAGGCTGACAGGATCCTGTGTTGCCAACATTTTGCTTCTGTTAGGTGATTGTGTCTGTATGAGCAGGGTGACAGGATCCTGTGTTGCCAACATTTTGCTTCTGTTAGGTGATTGTGTCTACATGAGCGGGGTGACAGGATCCTGTGTTGCCAACATTTTGCTTCTGTCAGGTGATTGTGTCTACAAGAGCAGGGTGACAGGATCCTGTGTTGCCAACATTTTGCTTCTGTTAGGTGATTGTGTCTACATGAGCGGGGTGACAGGATCCTGTGTTACCAACATTTTGCTTCTGTCAGGTGATTGTGTCTACATGAGCGGGGTGACAGGATCCTGTGTTGCCAACATTTTGCTTCTGTTAAGTGATTGTGTCTATATGAGCAGGCTGACAGGATCCTGTGTTGCCAACATTTTGCTTCTGTTAGGTGATTGTGTCTATATGAGCGGGCTGACAGGATCCTGTGTTGCCAACATTTTGCTTCTGTTAGGTGATTGTGTCTATATGAGCGGGGTGACAGGATCCTGTGTTACCAACATTTTGCTTGTGTAGTTTAGTGTGTTTATATGAGTGCGGTGACAGGATCCTGTGTTAACGACATTTTGCTCGTGTTATATTAGATTAGTGTGTGTATATGAGCGGGGTGACAGGATCCTGTGTTACCAACATTTTGCTTGGCTAGTTTAGTGTGTCTATATGAGTGGGATGACATGATCCTGTGTTATCGACATTTTGCTCGTGTTGTATTAGATTAGTGTGTCTATATGAGCGGGGTGACAGGATCCTGTGTTGCCAACATTTTGCTCGTTTGTTATTAGATTAGGTGATTGTGTCTATATGAGCAGGCTGACAGGATCCTGTTTTACCAACATTTTGCTTCTGTCAGGTGATTGTGTCTATATGAGAAGGCTGACAGGATCCTGTGTTACCAACATTTTGCATCTGTCAGGTGAATGTGTCTATATGAGCGGGCTGACAGGATCCTGTGTTACCAACATTTTGCATCTGTCAGGTGAATGTGTCTATATGAGCGGCCTGACAGGATCCTGTGTTACCAACATTTTGTATCTGTCAGGTGATTGTGTTTATATGAGCGGGCTGACAGGATCCTGTGTTACCAACATTTTGCTTCTGTTAGGTGATTGTGTATATGAGCGGGCTGACAGGATCCTGTGTTACCAACAATTTGCATCTGTCAGGTGAATGTGTCTATATGAGTCGGCTGACAGGATCCTGTGTTACCAACATTTTGCATCTGTCAGGTGAATGTGTCTATATGAGCAGGCTGACAGGATCCTGTGTTACCAACATTTTGAGTCTGTCAGGTGATTGTGTCTATATGAGCGGGCTGACAGGATCCTGTGTTACCAACATTTTGCATCTGTTAGGTGATTGTGTCTACATGAGCGGGGTGACAGGATCCTGTGTTGCCAACATTTTGCATCTGTTAGGTGATTGTGTCTATATGAGCGGGCTGAAGGATCCTGTGTTAAGAACATTTTGCATCTGTTAGGTGATTGTGTCTATATGAGCGGGCTGACAGGATCCTGTGTTACCAACATTTTGCATCTGTTAGGTGATTGTGTCTATATGAGCGGGCTGACAGGATCCTGTGTTGCCAACATTTTGCTTCTGTTAGGTGATTGTGTCTATATGAGCAGGCTGACAGGATCCTGTGTTACCAACATTTTGCTACTGTTAGGTGATTGTGTCTATATGGGCAGGCTGACAGGATCCTGTGTTATCAACATTTTGCTTCTGTTAGGTGATTGTGTCAATATGAGCAGGCTGACAGGATCCTGTGTTACCAACATTTTGCTTCTGTTAGGTGATTGTGTCTATATGAGCAGGCTGACAGGGTCCTGTGTTACCAACATTTTGCTTCTGTTAGGTGATTGTGTCTATATGAGCAGGGTGACAGGATGCTGTGTTGCCAACATTTTGCTTCTGTTAGGTGATTGTGTCTATATGAGCGGGCTGACAGGATCCTGTGTTACCAACATTTTGCTTCTGTCAGGTGATTGTGTCAACATGAGCGGGGTGACAGGATCCTGTGTTGCCAACATTTTGCTTCTGTTAGGTGATTGTGCCTATATGAGCAGGCTGACAGGATCCTGTGTTGCAGACATTTTGCTTCTGTTAGGTGATTGTGTCTGTATGAGCAGGGTGACAGGATCCTGTGTTGCCAACATTTTGCTTCTGTTAGGTGATTGTGTCTACATGAGCGGGGTGACAGGATCCTGTGTTGCCAACATTTTGCTTCTGTCAGGTGATTGTGTCTACAAGAGCAGGGTGACAGGATCCTGTGTTGCCAACATTTTGCTTCTGTTAGGTGATTGTGTCTACATGAGCGGGGTGACAGGATCCTGTGTTACCAACATTTTGCTTCTGTCAGGTGATTGTGTCTACATGAGCGGGGTGACAGGATCCTGTGTTGCCAACATTTTGCTTCTGTTAGGTGATTGTGTCTATATGAGCAGGCTGACAGGGTCCTGTGTTACCAACATTTTGCTTCTGTTAGGTGATTGTGTCTATATGAGCAGGGTGACAGGATGCTGTGTTGCCAACATTTTGCTTCTGTTAGGTGATTGTGTCTATATGAGCGGGCTGACAGGATCCTGTGTTACCAACATTTTGCTTCTGTCAGGTGATTGTGTCAACATGAGCGGGGTGACAGGATCCTGTGTTGCCAACATTTTGCTTCTGTTAGGTGATTGTGCCTATATGAGCAGGCTGACAGGATCCTGTGTTGCCAACATTTTGCTTCTGTTAGGTGATTGTGTCTGTATGAGCAGGGTGACAGGATCCTGTGTTGCCAACATTTTGCTTCTGTTAGGTGATTGTGTCTACATGAGCGGGGTGACAGGATCCTGTGTTGCCAACATTTTGCTTCTGTCAGGTGATTGTGTCTACAAGAGCAGGGTGACAGGATCCTGTGTTGCCAACATTTTGCTTCTGTTAGGTGATTGTGTCTACATGAGCGGGGTGACAGGATCCTGTGTTACCAACATTTTGCTTCTGTCAGGTGATTGTGTCTACATGAGCGGGGTGACAGGATCCTGTGTTGCCAACATTTTGCTTCTGTTAAGTGATTGTGTCTATATGAGCAGGCTGACAGGATCCTGTGTTGCCAACATTTTGCTTCTGTTAGGTGATTGTGTCTATATGAGCGGGCTGACAGGATCCTGTGTTGCCAACATTTTGCTTCTGTTAGGTGATTGTGTCTATATGAGCGGGGTGACAGGATCCTGTGTTACCAACATTTTGCTTGTGTAGTTTAGTGTGTTTATATGAGTGCGGTGACAGGATCCTGTGTTAACGACATTTTGCTCGTGTTATATTAGATTAGTGTGTGTATATGAGCGGGGTGACAGGATCCTGTGTTACCAACATTTTGCTTGGCTAGTTTAGTGTGTCTATATGAGTGGGATGACATGATCCTGTGTTATCGACATTTTGCTCGTGTTGTATTAGATTAGTGTGTCTATATGAGCGGGGTGACAGGATCCTGTGTTGCCAACATTTTGCTCGTTTGTTATTAGATTAGGTGATTGTGTCTATATGAGCAGGCTGACAGGATCCTGTTTTACCAACATTTTGCTTCTGTCAGGTGATTGTGTCTATATGAGAAGGCTGACAGGATCCTGTGTTACCAACATTTTGCATCTGTCAGGTGAATGTGTCTATATGAGCGGGCTGACAGGATCCTGTGTTACCAACATTTTGCATCTGTCAGGTGAATGTGTCTATATGAGCGGCCTGACAGGATCCTGTGTTACCAACATTTTGTATCTGTCAGGTGATTGTGTTTATATGAGCGGGCTGACAGGATCCTGTGTTACCAACATTTTGCTTCTGTTAGGTGATTGTGTATATGAGCGGGCTGACAGGATCCTGTGTTACCAACAATTTGCATCTGTCAGGTGAATGTGTCTATATGAGTCGGCTGACAGGATCCTGTGTTACCAACATTTTGCATCTGTCAGGTGAATGTGTCTATATGAGCAGGCTGACAGGATCCTGTGTTACCAACATTTTGAGTCTGTCAGGTGATTGTGTCTATATGAGCGGGCTGACAGGATCCTGTGTTACCAACATTTTGCATCTGTTAGGTGATTGTGTCTACATGAGCGGGGTGACAGGATCCTGTGTTGCCAACATTTTGCATCTGTTAGGTGATTGTGTCTATATGAGCGGGCTGAAGGATCCTGTGTTAAGAACATTTTGCATCTGTTAGGTGATTGTGTCTATATGAGCGGGCTGACAGGATCCTGTGTTACCAACATTTTGCATCTGTTAGGTGATTGTGTCTATATGAGCGGGCTGACAGGATCCTGTGTTACCAACATTTTGCATCTGTTAGGTGATTGTGTCTATATGAGCGGGCTGACAGGATCCTGTGTTACCAACATTTTGCATCTGTTAGGTGATTGTGTCTATATGAGCGGGCTGACAGGATCCTGTGTTACCAACATTTTGCTTCTGTCAGGTGATTGTGTCTATATGAGCAGGCTGACAGGATCCTGTGTTACCAACATTTTGCTTCTGTCAGGTGATTGTGTCTATATGAGCGGGCTGGCAGTGTCCTGGGTTACCAACATTTTGCGTCTGTCAGGTGAATGTGTCTATATGAGCGGGGTGACAGGATCCTGTGTTACCAACATTTTGCATCTGTTAGGTGATTGTGTCTATATGAGCAGGCTGACAGGATCCTGTGTTACCAACATTTTGCATCTGTTAGGTGATTGTGTCTATATGAGCGGGGTGACAGGATCCCGTGTTACCAACATTTTGCTTCTGTCAGGTGATTGTGTCTATATGAGCGGGCTGACAGGATCCTGTGTTGCCAACATTTTGCTTCGGTTAGGTGATTGTGTCTATATGAGCATGCTGGCAGGGTCCTGTGTTACAAAAATTTTGCATCTGTCAGGTGAATGTGTCTATATGAGCGGGGTGACAGGATCCTGTGTTACCAACATTTTGCATCTGTTAGGTGATTGTGTCTATATGAGCGGGCTGACAGGATCCTGTGTTGCCAACATTTTGCTTCTGTTAGGTGATTGTGTCTATATGAGCAGGCTGACAGGATCCTGTGTTACCAACATTTTGCTACTGTTAGGTGATTGTGTCTATATGGGCAGGCTGACAGGATCCTGTGTTATCAACATTTTGCTTCTGTTAGGTGATTGTGTCAATATGAGCAGGCTGACAGGATCCTGTGTTACCAACATTTTGCTTCTGTTAGGTGATTGTGTCTATATGAGCAGGCTGACAGGGTCCTGTGTTACCAACATTTTGCTTCTGTTAGGTGATTGTGTCTATATGAGCAGGGTGACAGGATGCTGTGTTGCCAACATTTTGCTTCTGTTAGGTGATTGTGTCTATATGAGCGGGCTGACAGGATCCTGTGTTACCAACATTTTGCTTCTGTCAGGTGATTGTGTCAACATGAGCGGGGTGACAGGATCCTGTGTTGCCAACATTTTGCTTCTGTTAGGTGATTGTGCCTATATGAGCAGGCTGACAGGATCCTGTGTTGCCAACATTTTGCTTCTGTTAGGTGATTGTGTCTGTATGAGCAGGGTGACAGGATCCTGTGTTGCCAACATTTTGCTTCTGTTAGGTGATTGTGTCTACATGAGCGGGGTGACAGGATCCTGTGTTGCCAACATTTTGCTTCTGTCAGGTGATTGTGTCTACAAGAGCAGGGTGACAGGATCCTGTGTTGCCAACATTTTGCTTCTGTTAGGTGATTGTGTCTACATGAGCGGGGTGACAGGATCTTGTGTTACCAACATTTTGCTTCTGTCAGGTGATTGTGTCTACATGAGCGGGGTGACAGGATCCTGTGTTGCCAACATTTTGCTTCTGTTAAGTGATTGTGTCTATATGAGCAGGCTGACAGGATCCTGTGTTGCCAACATTTTGCTTCTGTTAGGTGATTGTGTCTATATGAGCGGGCTGACAGGATCCTGTGTTGCCAACATTTTGCTTCTGTTAGGTGATTGTGTCTATATGAGCGGGGTGACAGGATCCTGTGTTACCAACATTTTGCTTGTGTAGTTTAGTGTGTTTATATGAGTGCGGTGACAGGATCCTGTGTTAACGACATTTTGCTCGTGTTATATTAGATTAGTGTGTGTATATGAGCGGGGTGACAGGATCCTGTGTTACCAACATTTTGCTTGGGTAGTTTAGTGTGTCTATATGAGTGGGATGACATGATCCTGTGTTATCGACATTTTGCTCGTGTTGTATTAGATTAGTGTGTCTATATGAGCGGGGTGACAGGATCCTGTGTTGCCAACATTTTGCTCGTTTGTTATTAGATTAGGTGATTGTGTCTATATGAGCGGGCTGGCAGGATCCTGTGTTACCAACATTTTGCTACTGTTAGGTGATTGTGTCTATATGGGCAGGCTGACAGGATCCTGTGTTACCACCATTTTGCTTCTGTTAGGTGATTGTGTCAATATGAGCAGGCTGACAGGATCCTGTGTTACCAACATTTTGCTTCTGTTAGGTGATTGTGTCTATATGAGCAGGCTGACAGGGTCCTGTGTTACCAACATTTTGCTTCTGTTAGGTGATTGTGTCTATATGAGCAGGCTGACAGGATCCTGTGTTACCAACATTTTGCATATGTTAGGTTATTGTGTCTATATGAGCAGGCTGACAGGATGCTGTGTTGCCAACATTTTGCTTCTGTTAGGTGATTGTGTCTATATGAGCGGGCTGACAGGATCCTGTGTTACCAACATTTTGCTTCTGTCAGGTGATTGTGTCAACATGAGCGGGGCGACAGGATCCTGTGTTGCCAACATTTTGCTTCTTTTAGGTGATTGTGCCTATATGAGCAGGCTGACAGGATCCTGTGTTGCCAACATTTTGCTTCTGTTAGGTGATTGTGCCTATATGAGCGGGGTGACAGGATCCAGTGTTGCCAACATTTTGCTTCTGTTAGGTGATTGTGTCTATATGAGCGTGGTGACAGGGTCCTGTGTTGCCAACATTTTGCTTCTGTTAGGTGATTGTGTCTATATGAGCGGGGTGACAGGACCCTGTGTTGCCAACATTTTGCTTCTGTTAGGTGATTGTGTCTATATGAGCGGGGTGACAGGACCCTGTGTTGCCAACATTTTGCTTCTGTTAGGTGATTGTGTCTATATGAGCGGGGTGACAGGATCCTGAGTTGCCAACATTTTGCTTCTGTTAGGTGATTGTGTCTATATGAGCGGGCTGACAGGATCCTGTGTTGCCAACATTTTGCTTCTGTTAGGTGATTGTGTCTGTATGAGCGGTGTGATAGGATCCTGTGTTGCCAACGTTTTGCTTCTGTTAGGTGATTGTGTCTACATGAGCGGGGTGACAGGATCCTGTGTTGCCAACATTTTGCTTCTGTTAAGTGATTGTGTCTATATGAGCAGGCTGACAGGATCCTGTGTTGCCAACATTTTGCTTCTGTCAGGTGATTGTGTCTATATGAGCGGGCTGACAGGATCCTGTGTTGCCAACATTTTGCTTCGGTTAGGTGATTGTGTCTATATGAGCATGCTGGCAGGGTCCTGTGTTACCAAAATTTTGCATCTGTTAGGTGAATGTGTCTATATGAGCGGGGTGACAGGATCCTGTGTTACCAACATTTTGCATCTGTAAGGTGATTGTGTCTATATGAGCAGGCTGACAGGATCCTGTGTTACCAACATTTTGCATCTGTTAGGTGATTGTGTCTATATGAGCGGGCTGACAGGATCCTGTGTTGCCAACATTTTGCTTCTGTTAGGTGATTGTGTCTATATGAGCAGGCTGACAGGATCCTGTGTTACCAACATTTTGCTACTGTTAGGTGATTGTGTCTATATGGGCAGGCTGACAGGATCCTGTGTTACCAACATTTTGCTTCTGTTAGGTGATTGTGTCAATATGAGCAGGCTGACAGGATCCTGTGTTACGAACATTTTGCTTCTGTTAGGTGATTGTGTCTATATGAGCAGGCTGACAGGGTCCTGTGTTCCCAACATTTTGCTTCTGTTAGGTGATTGTGTCTATATGAGCAGGCTGACAGGATGCTGTGTTGCCAACATTTTGCTTCTGTTAGGTGATTGTGTCTATATGAGCGGGCTGACAGGATCCTGTGTTACCAACATTTTGCTTCTGTCAGGTGATTGTGTCAACATGAGCGGGGTGACAGGATCCTGTGTTGCCAACATTTTGCTTCTGTTAGGTGATTGTGCCTATATGAGCAGGCTGACAGGATCCTGTGTTGCCAACATTTTGCTTCTGTTAGGTGATTGTGTCTGTATGAGCAGGGTGACAGGATCCTGTGTTGCCAACATTTTGCTTCTGTTAGGTGATTGTGTCTACATGAGCGGGGTGACAGGATCCTGTGTTGCCAACATTTTGCTTCTGTCAGGTGATTGTGTCTACATGAGCAGGGTGACAGGATCCTGTGTTGCCAACATTTTGCTTCTGTTAGGTGATTGTGTCTACATGAGCGGGGTGACAGGATCCTGTCCTACCAACATTTTGCTTCTGTCAGGTGATTGTGTCTACATGAGCGGGGTGACAGGATCCTGTGTTGCCAACATTTTGCTTCTGTTAAGTGATTTTGTCTATATGAGCAGGCTGACAGGATCCTGTGTTGCCAACATTTTGCTTCTGTTAGGTGATTGTGTCTATATGAGCGGGCTGACAGGATCCTGTGTTGCCAACATTTTGCTTCTGTTAGGTGATTGTGCCTATATGAGCGGGGTGACAGGATCCAGTGTTGCCAACATTTTGCTTCTGTTAGGTGATTGTGTCTATATGAGCGTGGTGACAGGGTCCAGTGTTGCCAACATTTTGCTTCTGTTAGGTGATTGTGTCTATATGAGCGGGGTGACAGGATCCTGTGTTGCCAACATTTTGCTTCTGTTAGGTGATTGTGTCGATATGAGCGGGGTGACAGGATCCTGAGTTGCCAACATTTTGCTTCTGTTAGGTGACTGTGTCTATATGAGCGGGCTGACAGGATCCTGTGTTGCCAACATTTTGCTTCTGTTAGGTGATTGTGTCTGTATGAGCGGTGTGACAGGATCCTGTGTTGCCAACATTTTGCTTCTGTTAGGTGATCGTGTCTACATGAGCGGGGTGACAGGATGCTGTGTTACCAACATTTTGCTTCTGTTAGGTGAACGTGTCTACATGAGGGGGGTGACAGGATCCTGTGTTGCCAACATTTTGCTTCTGTTAGGTGATTGTGTCTATATGAGCGGGGTGACAGGATCCTGTGTTACCAAGATTTTGCTTCTGTTAGGTGATTGTGTCTATATGAGCGGGGTGACAGGATCCTGTGTTGCCAACATTTTGCACGTGTTGTATTAGATTAGGTTAGTATGTCTATATGAGCGGTGTGACAGGATCCTGTGTTGGCAACATTTTGCTCGTGTTGTATTAGATTAGGTTAGTATCTCTATATGAGCGGGGTCACAGGATCCTGTGTTGGCAACATTTTGCTCGTGTTGTATTAGATTAGGTTAGTATGTCTATATGAGCGGGCTGACAGGCTCCTGTGTTACCAACATTTTGCTTCTGTTAGGTGATTGTGTCTATATGAGCGGGGTGTCAGGATCCTGTGTTGCTAACATTTTGCTTCTGTTAGGTGATTGTGTCGATACGAGCGGGGTGACAGGATTTTGTGTTGCCAACATTTTGCTTCTGTTAGGTGATTGTGTCTATATGAGCGGGGTGACAGGATCCTGTGTTGCCAACATTTTGCTTCTGTTAGGTGATTGTGTCTATATGAGCGGGGTGACAGGATCCTGTGTTACCAACATTTTGCTTCTGTTAGGTGATTGTGTCTATATGAGCGGGGTGACAGGATCCTGTGTTGCCAACATTTTGCTTCTGTTAGGTGATTCTGTCTATATGAGCAGGGTGACAGGATCCTGTGTTACCAACATTTTGCTTGGGTAGTTTAGTGTGTCTATATGAGTGGGATGACATGATCCTGTGTTATCGACATTTTGCTCGTGTTGTATTAGATTAGTGTGTCTATATGAGCGGGGTGACAGGATCCTGTGTTGCCAACATTTTGCTCGTTTGTTATTAGATTAGGTGATTGTGTCTATATGAGCGGGCTGGCAGGATCCTGTGTTGCCAACATTTTGCTAGTGTTGTATTAGATTAGGTTAGTATGTCTATATGAGCGGGGTGATAGGGTCCTGTGTTGCTAACATTTATCTTCTGTTAGGTGATTGTGTCTATATGAGCGGTGTGACAGGATCCTGTGTTGCCAACATATTACCTCTGTTAGGTGATTGTGTCTATATGAGCGGGGTGACAGGATCCTGTGTTGCCAACATTTTGCTTCTGTTAGGTGATTGTGTCTATATGAGCGTGGTGACAGGGTCCTGTGTTACCAACATTTTGCTCGTGTTTTATTAGATTAGGTTAGTATGTCTATATGAGCGGGGTGACAGGATCCTGTGTTGGCAACATTTTGCTCGTGTGCTATTAGATTAGGTGATTGTGTCTATATGAGCGGGCTGGCAGGATCCTGTGTTGCCAACATTTTGCTCGTGTTATATTAGATTAGGTTAGTATGTCTATATGAGCCGGATGATAGGGTCCTGTGTTGCTAACATTTTGCTTCTGTTAGGTGATTGTGTCCATATGAGCGAGGTGACAGGATCCTGTGTTGGCAACATATTGCTTCTGTTAGGTGATTGTGTCTATATGAGCGGGGTGACAGGATCCTGTGTTGCCAACATTTTGCTTAATTTAGGTGGTTGTGTCTATATGAGCGGGGTGACAGGATCCTGTGTTGCCAACATTTTGCTTCTGTTAGGTGATTGTGTCTATATGAGCAGGCTGTCAGGATCCTCTGTTGCCAACATTTTGCTTCTGTTAGGTGATTGTGTCTATATGGGCAGGCTGACAGGATCCTGTCTTACCAACATTTTGCTTCTGTTAGGTGATTGTGTCTATATGAGCAGGCTGACAGGATCCTGTGTTGCCAACATTTTCCTTCCGTTAGGTGATTGTGTCTATATGAGCAGGCTGACAGGATCCTGTGTTACCAACATTTTGCTTCTGTTAGGTGATTGTGTCTATATGAGCAGGCTGACAGGATCCTGTGTTACCAACATTTTGCTTCTGTCAGGTGAATGTGTCTATATGAGCGGGCTGACAGGGTCCTGTGTTACCAACATTTTGCATCTGTCAGGTGAATGTGTCTATATGAGCAGGCTGAATGGATCCTGTGTTACCAACATTTTGCTTCTGTCAGGTGAATGTGTCTATATGAGCAGGCTGACAGGATCCTGTTTTACCAACATTTTGCTTCTGTCAGGTGATTGTGTCTATATGAGAAGGCTGACAGGATCCTGTGTTACCAACATTTTGCATCTGTCAGGTGAATGTGTCTATATGAGCGGGCTGACAGGATCCTGTGTTACCAACATTTTGCATCTGTCAGGTGAATGTGTCTATATGAGCGGCCTGACAGGATCCTGTGTTACCAACATTTTGTATCTGTCAGGTGATTGTGTTTATATGAGCGGGCTGACAGGATCCTGTGTTACCAACATTTTGCTTCTGTTAGGTGATTGTGTATATGAGCGGGCTGACAGGATCCTGTGTTACCAACAATTTGCATCTGTCAGGTGAATGTGTCTATATGAGTCGGCTGACAGGATCCTGTGTTACCAACATTTTGCATCTGTCAGGTGAATGTGTCTATATGAGCAGGCTGACAGGATCCTGTGTTACCAACATTTTGAGTCTGTCAGGTGATTGTGTCTATATGAGCGGGCTGACAGGATCCTGTGTTACCAACATTTTGCATCTGTTAGGTGATTGTGTCTACATGAGCGGGCTGACAGGATCCTGTGTTGCCAACATTTTGCATCTGTTAGGTGATTGTGTCTATATGAGCGGGCTGAAGGATCCTGTGTTAAGAACATTTTGCATCTGTTAGGTGATTGTGTCTATATGAGCGGGCTGACAGGATCCTGTGTTACCAACATTTTGCATCTGTTAGGTGATTGTGTCTATATGAGCGGGCTGACAGGATCCTGTGTTACCAACATTTTGCATCTGTTAGGTGATTGTGTCTATATGAGCGGGCTGACAGGATCCTGTGTTACCAACATTTTGCATCTGTTAGGTGATTGTGTCTATATGAGCGGGCTGACAGGATCCTGTGTTACCAACATTTTGCTTCTGTCAGGTGATTGTGTCTATATGAGCAGGCTGACAGGATCCTGTGTTACCAACATTTTGCTTCTGTCAGGTGATTGTGTCTATATGAGCGGGCTGGCAGTGTCCTGGGTTACCAACATTTTGCGTCTGTCAGGTGAATGTGTCTATATGAGCGGGGTGACAGGATCCTGTGTTACCAACATTTTGCATCTGTTAGGTGATTGTGTCTATATGAGCAGGCTGACAGGATCCTGTGTTACCAACATTTTGCATCTGTTAGGTGATTGTGTCTATATGAGCGGGGTGACAGGATCCTGTGTTACCAACATTTTGCTTCTGTCAGGTGATTGTGTCTATATGAGCGGGCTGACAGGATCCTGTGTTGCCAACATTTTGCTTCGGTTAGGTGATTGTGTCTATATGAGCATGCTGGCAGGGTCCTGTGTTACCAAAATTTTGCATCTGTCAGGTGAATGTGTCTATATGAGCGGGGTGACAGGATCCTGTGTTACCAACATTTTGCATCTGTTAGGTGATTGTGTCTATATGAGCGGGCTGACAGGATCCTGTGTTGCCAACATTTTGCTTCTGTTAGGTGATTGTGTCTATATGAGCAGGCTGACAGGATCCTGTGTTACCAACATTTTGCTACTGTTAGGTGATTGTGTCTATATGGGCAGGCTGACAGGATCCTGTGTTATCAACATTTTGCTTCTGTTAGGTGATTGTGTCAATATGAGCAGGCTGACAGGATCCTGTGTTACCAACATTTTGCTTCTGTTAGGTGATTGTGTCTATATGAGCAGGCTGACAGGGTCCTGTGTTACCAACATTTTGCTTCTGTTAGGTGATTGTGTCTATATGAGCAGGGTGACAGGATGCTGTGTTGCCAACATTTTGCTTCTGTTAGGTGATTGTGTCTATATGAGCGGGCTGACAGGATCCTGTGTTACCAACATTTTGCTTCTGTCAGGTGATTGTGTCAACATGAGCGGGGTGACAGGATCCTGTGTTGCCAACATTTTGCTTCTGTTAGGTGATTGTGCCTATATGAGCAGGCTGACAGGATCCTGTGTTGCCAACATTTTGCTTCTGTTAGGTGATTGTGTCTGTATGAGCAGGGTGACAGGATCCTGTGTTGCCAACATTTTGCTTCTGTTAGGTGATTGTGTCTACATGAGCGGGGTGACAGGATCCTGTGTTGCCAACATTTTGCTTCTGTCAGGTGATTGTGTCTACAAGAGCAGGGTGACAGGATCCTGTGTTGCCAACATTTTGCTTCTGTTAGGTGATTGTGTCTACATGAGCGGGGTGACAGGATCCTGTGTTACCAACATTTTGCTTCTGTCAGGTGATTGTGTCTACATGAGCGGGGTGACAGGATCCTGTGTTGCCAACATTTTGCTTCTGTTAAGTGATTGTGTCTATATGAGCAGGCTGACAGGATCCTGTGTTGCCAACATTTTGCTTCTGTTAGGTGATTGTGTCTATATGAGCGGGCTGACAGGATCCTGTGTTGCCAACATTTTGCTTCTGTTAGGTGATTGTGTCTATATGAGCGGGGTGACAGGATCCTGTGTTACCAACATTTTGCTTGTGTAGTTTAGTGTGTTTATATGAGTGCGGTGACAGGATCCTGTGTTAACGACATTTTGCTCGTGTTATATTAGATTAGTGTGTGTATATGAGCGGGGTGACAGGATCCTGTGTTACCAACATTTTGCTTGGGTAGTTTAGTGTGTCTATATGAGTGGGATGACATGATCCTGTGTTATCGACATTTTGCTCGTGTTGTATTAGATTAGTGTGTCTATATGAGCGGGGTGACAGGATCCTGTGTTGCCAACATTTTGCTCGTTTGTTATTAGATTAGGTGATTGTGTCTATATGAGCAGGCTGACAGGATCCTGTTTTACCAACATTTTGCTTCTGTCAGGTGATTGTGTCTATATGAGAAGGCTGACAGGATCCTGTGTTACCAACATTTTGCATCTGTCAGGTGAATGTGTCTATATGAGCGGGCTGACAGGATCCTGTGTTACCAACATTTTGCATCTGTCAGGTGAATGTGTCTATATGAGCGGCCTGACAGGATCCTGTGTTACCAACATTTTGTATCTGTCAGGTGATTGTGTTTATATGAGCGGGCTGACAGGATCCTGTGTTACCAACATTTTGCTTCTGTTAGGTGATTGTGTATATGAGCGGGCTGACAGGATCCTGTGTTACCAACAATTTGCATCTGTCAGGTGAATGCGTCTATATGAGTCGGCTGACAGGATCCTGTGTTACCAACATTTTGCATCTGTCAGGTGAATGTGTCTATATGAGCAGGCTGACAGGATCCTGTGTTACCAACATTTTGAGTCTGTCAGGTGATTGTGTCTATATGAGCGGGCTGACAGGATCCTGTGTTACCAACATTTTGCATCTGTTAGGTGATTGTGTCTACATGAGCGGGCTGACAGGATCCTGTGTTGCCAACATTTTGCATCTGTTAGGTGATTGTGTCTATATGAGCGGGCTGAAGGATCCTGTGTTAAGAACATTTTGCATCTGTTAGGTGATTTTGTCTATATGAGCGGGCTGACAGGATCCTGTGTTACCAACATTTTGCATCTGTTAGGTGATTGTGTCTATATGAGCGGGCTGACAGGATCCTGTGTTACCAACATTTTGCATCTGTTAGGTGATTGTGTCTATATGAGCGGGCTGACAGGATCCTGTGTTACCAACATTTTGCATCTGTTAGGTGATTGTGTCTATATGAGCGGGCTGACAGGATCCTGTGTTACCAACATTTTGCTTCTGTCAGGTGATTGTGTCTATATGAGCAGGCTGACAGGATCCTGTGTTACCAACATTTTGCTTCTGTCAGGTGATTGTGTCTATATGAGCGGGCTGGCAGTGTCCTGGGTTACCAACATTTTGCGTCTGTCAGGTGAATGTGTCTATATGAGCGGGGTGACAGGATCCTGTGTTACCAACATTTTGCATCTGTTAGGTGATTGTGTCTATATGAGCAGGCTGACAGGATCCTGTGTTACCAACATTTTGCATCTGTTAGGTGATTGTGTCTATATGAGCGGGGTGACAGGATCCTGTGTTACCAACATTTTGCTTCTGTCAGGTGATTGTGTCTATATGAGCGGGCTGACAGGATCCTGTGTTGCCAACATTTTGCTTCGGTTAGGTGATTGTGTCTATATGAGTATGCTGGCAGGGTCCTGTGTTACCAAAATTTTGCATCTGTCAGGTGAATGTGTCTATATGAGCGGGGTGACAGGATCCTGTGTTACCAACATTTTGCATCTGTTAGGTGATTGTGTCTATATGAGCGGGCTGACAGGATCCTGTGTTGCCAACATTTTGCTTCTGTTAGGTGATTGTGTCTATATGAGCAGGCTGACAGGATCCTGTGTTACCAACATTTTGCTACTGTTAGGTGATTGTGTCTATATGGGCAGGCTGACAGGATCCTGTGTTATCAACATTTTGCTTCTGTTAGGTGATTGTGTCAATATGAGCAGGCTGACAGGATCCTGTGTTACCAACATTTTGCTTCTGTTAGGTGATTGTGTCTATATGAGCAGGCTGACAGGGTCCTGTGTTACCAACATTTTGCTTCTGTTAGGTGATTGTGTCTATATGAGCAGGGTGACAGGATGCTGTGTTGCCAACATTTTGCTTCTGTTAGGTGATTGTGTCTATATGAGCGGGCTGACAGGATCCTGTGTTACCAACATTTTGCTTCTGTCAGGTGATTGTGTCAACATGAGCGGGGTGACAGGATCCTGTGTTGCCAACATTTTGCTTCTGTTAGGTGATTGTGCCTATATGAGCAGGCTGACAGGATCCTGTGTTGCCAACATTTTGCTTCTGTTAGGTGATTGTGTCTGTATGAGCAGGGTGACAGGATCCTGTGTTGCCAACATTTTGCTTCTGTTAGGTGATTGTGTCTACATGAGCGGGGTGACAGGATCCTGTGTTGCCAACATTTTGCTTCTGTCAGGTGATTGTGTCTACAAGAGCAGGGTGACAGGATCCTGTGTTGCCAACATTTTGCTTCTGTTAGGTGATTGTGTCTACATGAGCGGGGTGACAGGATCTTGTGTTACCAACATTTTGCTTCTGTCAGGTGATTGTGTCTACATGAGCGGGGTGACAGGATCCTGTGTTGCCAACATTTTGCTTCTGTTAAGTGATTGTGTCTATATGAGCAGGCTGACAGGATCCTGTGTTGCCAACATTTTGCTTCTGTTAGGTGATTGTGTCTATATGAGCGGGCTGACAGGATCCTGTGTTGCCAACATTTTGCTTCTGTTAGGTGATTGTGTCTATATGAGCGGGGTGACAGGATCCTGTGTTACCAACATTTTGCTTGTGTAGCTTACTGTGTTTATATGAGTGCGGTGACAGGATCCTGTGTTAACGACATTTTGCTCGTGTTATATTAGATTAGTGTGTGTATATGAGCGGGGTGACAGGATCCTGTGTTACCAACATTTTGCTTGGGTAGTTTAGTGTGTCTATATGAGTGGGATGACATGATCCTGTGTTATCGACATTTTGCTCGTGTTGTATTAGATTAGTGTGTCTATATGAGCGGGGTGACAGGATCCTGTGTTGCCAACATTTTGCTCGTTTGTTATTAGATTAGGTGATTGTGTCTATATGAGCGGGCTGGCAGGATCCTGTGTTACCAACATTTTGCTACTGTTAGGTGATTGTGTCTATATGGGCAGGCTGACAGGATCCTGTGTTACCAACATTTTGCTTCTGTTAGGTGATTGTGTCAATATGAGCAGGCTGACAGGATCCTGTGTTACCAACATTTTGCTTCTGTTAGGTGATTGTGTCTATATGAGCAGGCTGACAGGGTCCTGTGTTACCAACATTTTGCTTCTGTTAGGTGATTGTGTCTATATGAGCAGGCTGACAGGATCCTGTGTTACCAACATTTTGCATCTGTTAGGTTATTGTGTCTATATGAGCAGGCTGACAGGATGCTGTGTTGCCAACATTTTGCTTCTGTTAGGTGATTGTGTCTATATGAGCGGGCTGACAGGATCCTGTGTTACCAACATTTTGCTTCTGTCAGGTGATTGTGTCAACATGAGCGGGGCGACAGGATCCTGTGTTGCCAACATTTTGCTTCTGTTAGGTGATTGTGCCTATATGAGCAGGCTGACAGGATCCTGTGTTGCCAACATTTTGCTTCTGTTAGGTGATTGTGCCTATATGAGCGGGGTGACAGGATCCAGTGTTGCCAACATTTTGCTTCTGTTAGGTGATTGTGTCTATATGAGCGTGGTGACAGGGTCCTGTGTTGCCAACATTTTGCTTCTGTTAGGTGATTGTGTCTATATGAGCGGGGTGACAGGACCCTCTGTTGCCAACATTTTGCTTCTGTTAGGTGATTGTGTCTATATGAGCGGGGTGACAGGACCCTGTGTTGCCAACATTTTGCTTCTGTTAGGTGATTGTGTCTATATGAGCGGGGTGACAGGATCCTGAGTTGCCAACATTTTGCTTCTGTTAGGTGATTGTGTCTATATGAGCGGGCTGACAGGATCCTGTGTTGCCAACATTTTGCTTCTGTTAGGTGATTGTGTCTGTATGAGCGGTGTGACAGGATCCTGTGTTGCCAACGTTTTGCTTCTGTTAGGTGATCGTGTCTACATGAGCGGGGTGACAGGATGCTGTGTTACCAACATTTTGCTTCTGTTAGGTGAACGTGTCTACATGAGGGGGGTGACAGGATCCTGTGTTGCCAACATTTTGCTTCTGTTAGGTGATTGTGTCTATATGAGCGGGGTGACAGGATCCTGTGTTACCAAGATTTTGCTTCTGTTAGGTGATTGTGTCTATATGAGCGGGGTGACAGGATCCTGTGTTACCAACATCTTGCTTCTGTTAGGTTAGTATGTCTATATGAGCGGGGTGACAGGATCCTGTGTTGCCAACATTTTGCACGTGTTGTATTAGATTAGGTTAGTATGTCTATATGAGCGGGGTGACAGGATCCTGTGTTGGCAACATTTTGCTCGTGTTGTATTAGATTAGGTTAGTATCTCTATATGAGCGGGGTCACAGGATCCTGTGTTGGCAACATTTTGCTCGTGTTGTATTAGATTAGGTTAGTATGTCTATATGAGCGGGCTGACAGGCTCCTGTGTTACCAACATTTTGCTTCTGTTAGGTGATTGTGTCTATATGAGCGGGGTGTCAGGATCCTGTGTTGCTAACATTTTGCTTCTGTTAGGTGATTGTGTCGATATGAGCTGGGTGACAGGATTTTGTGTTGCCAACATTTTGCTTCTGTTAGGTGATTGTGTCTATATGAGCGGGGTGACAGGATCCTGTGTTGCCAACATTTTGCTTCTGTTAGGTGATTGTGTCTATATGAGCGGGGTGACAGGATCCTGTGTTACCAACATTTTGCTTCTGTTAGGTGATTGTGTCTATATGAGCGGGGTGACAGGATCCTGTGTTGCCAACATTTTGCTTCTGTTAGGTGATTGTGTCTATATGAGCAGGGTGACAGGATCCTGTGTTACCAACATTTTGCTTGGGTAGTTTAGTGTGTCTATATGAGTGGGATGACATGATCCTGTGTTATCGACATTTTGCTCGTGTTGTATTAGATTAGTGTGTCTATATGAGCGGGGTGACAGGATCCTGTGTTGCCAACATTTTGCTCGTTTGTTATTAGATTAGGTGATTGTGTCTATATGAGCGGGCTGGCAGGATCCTGTGTTGCCAACATTTTGCTAGTGTTGTATTAGATTAGGTTAGTATGTCAATATGAGCGGGGTGATAGGGTCCTGTGTTGCTAACATTTATCTTCTGTTAGGTGATTGTGTCTATATGAGCGGTGTGACAGGATCCTGTGTTGCCAACATATTACCTCTGTTAGGTGATTGTGTCTATATGAGCGGGGTGACAGGATCCTGTGTTGCCAACATTTTGCTTCTGTTAGGTGATTGTGTCTATATGAGCGTGGTGACAGGGTCCTGTGTTACCAACATTTTGCTCGTGTTGTATTTGATTAGGTTAGTATGTCTATATGAGCGGGGTGACAGGATCCTGTGTTGGCAACATTTTGCTCGTGTGCTATTAGATTAGGTGATTGTGTCTATATGAGCGGGCTGGCAGGATCCTGTGTTGCCAACATTATGCTCGTGTTATATTAGATTAGGTTAGTATGTCTATATGAGCCGGATGATAGGGTCCTGTGCTGCTAACATTTTGCTTCTGTTAGGTGATTGTGTCCATATGAGCGAGGTGACAGGATCCTGTGTTGGCAACATATTGCTTCTGTTAGGTGATTGTGTCTATATGAGCGGGGTGACAGGATCCTGTGTTGCCAACATTTTGCTTCTGTTAGGTGGTTGTGTCTATATGAGCGGGGTGACAGGATCCTGTGTTGCCAACATTTTGCTTCTGTTAGGTGATTGTGTCTATATGAGCAGGCTGTCAGGATCCTCTGTTGCCAACATTTTGCTTCTGTTAGGTGATTGTGTCTATATGGGCAGGCTGACAGGATCCTGTCTTACCAACATTTTGCTTCTGTTAGGTGATTGTGTCTATATGAGCAGGCTGACAGGATCCTGTGTTGCCAACATTTTCCTTCCGTTAGGTGATTGTGTCTATATGAGCAGGCTGACAGGATCCTGTGTTACCAACATTTTGCTTCTGTTAGGTGATTGTGTCTATATGAGCGGGGTGACAGGGTCCTGTGTTGCCAAAATTTTGCTCGTGTTGTATTAGATTAGGTTAGTATGTCTATATGAGCGGGGTGACAGGATCCTGTGTTGGCAACATTTTGCTTGTGTTGTATTAGATTAGGTTAGTATGTTTATATGAGCGGGCTGACAGGGTCCTGTGTTACCAACATTTTGCTTCTGTTAGGTGATTGTGTCTATGTGAGTGGGGTGACAGGATCCTGTGTTGCCAACATTCTGCTCGTGTTGTATTAGATTAGGTGATTGTGTCTATATGAGTGGGCTGGCAGGATCCTGTGTTGCCAACATTTTGCTCGTGTTGTATTAGATTAGGTTAGTATGTCTATATGAGCGGGCTGATAGGATCCTGTGTTGCTAACATTTTGCTTCTGTTAGCTTATTGTGTCTATATGAGCGGGGTGACAGGATCCTGTGTTGCCAACATATTGCTTCTGTTAGGTGATTGTGTCTATATGAGCGGGGTGACAGGATCCTGTGTTGCAAACATTTTGCTTCTGTTAGGTGGTTGTGTCTATATGAGCAGGGTGACAGGATCCTGTGTTGCCAACATTTTGCTTCTGTTAGGTGATTGTATCTATATGCGCGGGGTGACAGGATCCTGTGTTGCCAACACTTTGCTTCTGTTAGGTGATTGTGTCTATATGAGCGGGGTGACAGGATCCTGTGTTACCAACATTTTGCTTGTGTAGTTTAGTGTGTTTATATGAGTGCGGTGACAGGATCCTGTGTTAACGACATTTTGCTCGTGTTATATTAGATTAGTGTGTGTATATGAGCGGGGTGACAGGATCCTGTGTTACCAACATTTTGCTTGGGTAGTTTAGTGTGTCTATATGAGTGGGATGACATGATCCTGTGTTATCAACATTTTGCTCGTGTTGTATTAGATTAGTGTGTCTATATGAGCGGGGTGACAGGATCCTGTGTTGCCAACATTTTGCTCGTTTGTTATTAGATTAGGTGATTGTGTCTATATGAGCGGGCTGGCAGGATCCTGTGTTACCTACATTTTGCTACTGTTAGGTGATTGTGTCTATATGGGCAGGCTGACAGGATCCTGTGTTACCAACATTTTGCTTCTGTTAGGTGATTGTGTCAGTATGAGCAGGCTGACAGGATCCTGTGTTACCAACATTTTGCTTCTGTTAGGTGATTGTGTCTATATGAGCAGGCTGACAGGGTCCTGTGTTACCAACATTTTGCTTCTGTTAGGTGATTGTGTCTATATGAGCAGGCTGACAGGATCCTGTGTTATCAACATTTTGCATCTGTTAGGTTATTGTGTCTATATGAGCAGGCTGACAGGATGCTGTGTTGCCAACATTTTGCTGCTGTTAGGTGATTGTGTCTATATGAGCGGGCTGACAGGATCCTGTGTTACCAACATTTTGCTTCTGTCAGGTGATTGTGTCAACATGAGCGGGGCGACAGGATCCTGTGTTGCCAACATTTTGCTTCTGTTAGGTGATTGTGCCTATATGAGCGGGCTGACAGGATCCTGTGTTGCCAACATTTTGCTTCTGTTAGGTGATTGTGCCTATATGAGCGGGGTGACAGGATCCAGTGTTGCCAACATTTTGCTTCTGTTAGGTGATTGTGTCTATATGAGCGTGGTGACAGGGTCCTGTGTTGCCAACATTTTGCTTCTGTTAGGTGATTGTGTCTATATGAGCGGGGTGACAGGACCCTGTGTTGCCAACATTTTGCTTCTGTTAGGTGATTGTGTCTATATGAGCGGGGTGACAGGATCCTGAGTTGCCAACATTTTGCTTCTGTTAGGTGATTGTGTCTATATGAGCGGGCTGACAGGATCCTGTGTTGCCAACATTTTGCTTCTGTTAGGTGATTGTGTCTGTATGAGCGGTGTGACAGGATCCTGTGTTGCCAACGTTTTGCTTCTGTTAGGTGATCGTGTCTACATGAGCGGGGTGACAGGATGCTGTGTTACCAACATTTTGCTTCTGTTAGGTGAACGTGTCTACATGAGGGGGGCGACAGGATCCTGTGTTGCCAACATTTTGCTTCTGTTAGGTGATTGTGTCTATATGAGCGGGGTGACAGGATCCTGTGTTACCAAGATTTTGCTTCTGTTAGGTGATTGTGTCTATATGAGCGGGGTGACAGGATCCTGTGTTACCAACATTTTGCTTCTGTTAGGTTAGTATGTCTATATGAGCGGGGTGACAGGATCCTGTGTTGCCAACATTTTGCACGTGTTGTATTAGATTAGGTTAGTATGTCTATATGAGCGGGGTGACAGGATCCTGTGTTGGCAACATTTTGCTCGTGTTGTATTAGATTAGGTTAGTATGTCTATATGAGCGGGCTGACAGTCTCCTGTGTTACCAACATTTTGCTTCTGTTAGGTGATTGTGTCTATATGAGCGGGGTGTCAGGATCCTGTGTTGCTAACATTTTGCTTCTGTTAGGTGATTGTGTCGATATGAGCTGGGTGACAGGATTTTGTGTTGCCAACATTTTGCTTCTGTTAGGTGATTGTGTCTATATGAGCGGGGTGACAGGATCCTGTGTTGCCAACATTTTGCTTCTGTTAGGTGATTGTGTCTATATGAGCGGGGTGACAGGATCCTGTGTTACCAACATTTTGCTTCTGTTAGGTGATTGTGTCTACATGAGCGGGGTGACAGGATCCTGTCCTACCAACATTTTGCTTCTGTCAGGTGATTGTGTCTACATGAGCGGGGTGACAGGATCCTGTGTTGCCAACATTTTGCTTCTGTTAAGTGATTGTGTCTATATGAGCAGGCTGACAGGATCCTGTGTTGCCAACATTTTGCTTCTGTTAGGTGATTGTGTCTATATGAGCGGGCTGACAGGATCCTGTGTTGCCAACATTTTGCTTCTGTTAGGTGATTGTGCCTATATGAGCGGGGTGACAGGATCCAGTGTTGCCAACATTTTGCTTCTGTTAGGTGATTGTGTCTATATGAGCGTGGTGACAGGGTCCTGTGTTGCCAACATTTTGCTTCTGTTAGGTGATTGTGTCTATATGAGCGGGGTGACAGGATCCTGTGTTGCCAACATTTTGCTTCTGTTAGGTGATTGTGTCTATATGAGCGGGGTGACAGGATCCTGAGTTGCCAACATTTTGCTTCTGTTAGGTGATTGTGTCTATATGAGCGGGCTGACAGGATCCTGTGTTGCCAACATTTTGCTTCTGTTAGGTGATTGTTTCTGTATGAGCGGTGTGACAGGATCCTGTGTTGCCAACATTTTGCTTCTGTTAGGTGATCGTGTCTACATGAGCGGGGTGACAGGATGCTGTGTTACCAACATTTTGCTTCTGTTAGGTGAACGTGTCTACATGAGGGGGGTGACAGGATCCTGTGTTGCCAACATTTTGCTTCTGTTAGGTGATTGTGTCTATATGAGCGGGGTGACAGGATCCTGTGTTACCAAGATTTTGCTTCTGTTAGGTGATTGTGTCTATATGAGCGGGGTGACAGGATCCTGTGTTACCAACATTTTGCTTCTGTTAGGTTAGTATGTCTATATGAGCGGGGTGACAGGATCCTGTGTTGCCAACATTTTGCACGTGTTGTATTAGATTAGGTTAGTATGTCTATATGAGCGGGGTGACAGGATCCTGTGTTGGCAACATTTTGCTCGTGTTGTATTAGATTAGGTTAGTATCTCTATATGAGCGGGGTCACAGGATCCTGTGTTGGCAACATTTTGCTCGTGTTGTATTAGATTAGGTTAGTATGTCTATATAGGCGGGCTGACAGGCTCCTGTGTTACCAACATTTTGCTTCTGTTAGGTGATTGTGTCTATATGAGCGGGGTGTCAGGATCCTGTGTTGCTAACATTTTGCTTCTGTTAGGTGATTGTGTCGATACGAGCGGGGTGACAGGATTTTGTGTTGCCAACATTTTGCTTCTGTTAGGTGATTGTGTCTATATGAGCGGGGTGACAGGATCCTGTGTTGCCAACATTTTGCTTCTGTTAGGTGATTGTGTCTATATGAGCGGGGTGACAGGATCCTGTGTTACCAACATTTTGCTTCTGTTAGGTGATTGTGTCTATATGAGCGGGGTGACAGGATCCTGTGTTGCCAACATTTTGCTTCTGTTAGGTGATTGTGTCTATATTAGCAGGGTGACAGGATCCTGTGTTACCAACATTTTGCTTCTGTTAGGTGATTGTGTCTATATGAGCAGGGTGACAGGATCCTGTGTTGCCAACATTTTGCTTCTGTTAGGTGATTGTGTCTATATGAGCGGGGTGACAGGATCCTGTGTTACCAACATTTTGCTTCTGTTAGGTGATTGTGTCTATATGAGCGGGGTGACAGGATCCTGTGTTGCCAACATTTTGCTTCTGTTAGGTGATTGTGTCTATATTAGCAGGGTGACAGGATCCTGTGTTACCAACATTTTGCTTGGGTAGTTTAGTGTGTCTATATGAGTGGGATGACATGATCCGTGTTATCGACATTTTGCTCGTGTTGTATTAGATTAGTGTGTCTATATGAGCGGGGTGACAGGATCCTTTGTTGCCAACATTTTGCTCGTTTGTTATTAGATTAGGTGATTGTGTCTATATGAGCGGGCTGGCAGGATCCTGTGTTGCCAACATTTTGCTAGTGTTGTATTAGATTAGGTTAGTATGTGTATATGAGCGGGGTGATAGGGTCCTGTGTTGCTAACATTTATCTTCTGTTAGGTGATTGTGTCTATATGAGCGGTGTGACAGGATCCTGTGTTGCCAACATATTACCTCTGTTAGGTGATTGTGTCTATATGAGCGGGGTGACAGGATCCTGTGTTGCCAACATTTTGCTTCTGTTAGGTGATTGTGTCTATATGAGCGTGGTGACAGGGTCCTGTGTTACCAACATTTTGCTCGTGTTGTATTAGATTAGGTTAGTATGTCTATATGAGCGGGGTGACAGGATCCTGTGTTGGCAACATTTTGCTCGTGTGCTATTAGATTAGGTGATTGTGTCTATATGAGCGGGCTGGCAGGATCCTGTGTTGCCAACATTTTGCTCGTGTTATATTAGATTAGGTTAGTATGTCTATATGAGCCGGATGATAGGGTCCTGTGTTGCTAACATTTTGCTTCTGTTAGGTGATTGTCTCCATATGAGCGAGGTGACAGGATCCTGTGTTGGCAACATATTGCTTCTGTTAGGTGATTGTGTCTATATGAGCGGGGTGACAGGATCCTGTGTTGCCAACATTTTGCTTCTGTTAGGTGGTTGTGTCTATATGAGCGGGGTGACAGGATCCTGTGTTGCCAACATTTTGCTTCTGTTAGGTGATTGTGTCTACATGAGCGGGCTGACAGGATCCTGTGTTGCCAACATTTTGCATCTGTTAGGTGATTGTGTCTATATGAGCGGGCTGAAGGATCCTGTGTTACGAATTTTTTGCATGTGTTAGGTGATTGTGTCTATATGAGCGGGCTGACAGGATCCTGTGTTACCAACATTTTGCATCTGTTAGGTGATTGTGTCTATATGAGCGGGCTGACAGGATCCTGTGTTACCAACATTTTGCATCTGTTAGGTGATTGTGTCTATATGAGCGGGCTGACAGGATCCTGTGTTACCAACATTTTGCTTCTGTCAGGTGATTGTGTCTATATGAGCAGGCTGACAGGATCCTGTGTTACCAACATTTTGCTTCTGTCAGGTGATTGTGTCTATATGAGCGGGCTGGCAGTGTCCTGGGTTACCAACAGTTTGCATCTGTCAGGTGAATGTGTCTATATGAGCGGGGTGACAGGATCCTGTGTTACCAACATTTTGCATCTTTTAGGTGATTGTGTCTATATGAGCAGGCTGACAGGATCCTGTGTTACCAACATTTTGCATCTGTTAGGTGATTGTGTCTATATGAGCGGGGTGACAGGATCCTGTGTTACCAACATTTTGCTTCTGTCAGGTGATTGTGTCTATATGAGCGGGCTGACAGGATCCTGTGTTGCCAACATTTTGCTTCGGTTAGGTGATTGTGTCTATATGAGCATGCTGGCAGGGTCCTGTGTTACCAAAATTTTGCATCTGTCAGGTGAATGTGTCTATATGAGCGGGGTGACAGGATCCTGTGTTACCAACATTTTGCATCTGTAAGGTGATTGTGTCTATATGAGCAGGCTGACAGGATCCTGTGTTACCAACATTTTGCATCTGTTAGGTGATTGTGTCTATATGAGTGGGCTGACAGGATCCTGTGTTGCCAACATTTTGCTTCTGTTAGGTGATTGTGTCTATATGAGCAGGCTGACAGGATCCTGTGTTACCAACATTTTGCTACTGTTAGCTGATTGTGTCTATATGGGCAGGCTGACAGGATCCTGTGTTACCAACATTTTGCTTCTGTTAGGTGATTGTGTCAATATGAGCAGGCTGACAGGATCCTGTGTTACCAACATTTTGCTTCTGTTAGGTGATTGTTTCTATATGAGCAGGCTGACAGGGTCCTGTGTTACCAACATTTTGCTTCTGTTAGGTGATTGTGTCTATATGAGCAGGCTGACAGGATCCTGTGTTACCAACATTTTGCATCTGTTAGGTTATTGTGTCTATATGAGCAGGCTGACAGGATGCTGTGTTGCCAACATTTTGCTTCTGTTAGGTGATTGTGTCTATATGAGCAGGGTGACAGGATGCTGTGTTGCCAACATTTTGCATCTGTTAGGTGATTGTGTCTACATGAGCAGGCTGACAGGATCCTGTGTTACCAACATTTTGCTTCTGTCAGGTGATTGTGTCAACATGAGCGGGGTGACAGGATCCTGTGTTGCCAACATTTTGCTTCTGTTAGGTGATTGTGCCTATATGAGCAGGCTGACAGGATCCTGTGTTGCCAACATTTTGCTTCTGTTAGGTGATTGTGTCTGTATGAGCAGGGTGACAGGATCCTGTGTTGCCAACATTTTGCTTCTGTTAGGTGATTGTGTCTACATGAGCGGGGTGACAGGATCCTGTGTTGCCAACATTTTGCTTCTGTCAGGTGATTGTGTCTACATGAGCAGGGTGACAGGATCCTGTGTTGCCAACATTTTGCTTCTGTTAGGTGATTGTGTCTACATGAGCGGGGTGACAGGATCCTGTCCTACCAACATTTTGCTTCTGTCAGGTGATTGTGTCTACATGAGCGGGGTGACAGGATCCTGTGTTGCCAACATTTTCCTTCTGTTAAGTGATTGTGTCTATATGAGCAGGCTGACAGGATCCTGTGTTGCCAACATTTTGCTTCTGTTAGGTGATTGTGTCTATATGAGCGGGCTGACAGGATCCTGTGTTGCCAACATTTTGCTTCTGTTAGGTGATTGTGCCTATATGAGCGGGGTGACAGGATCCAGTGTTGCCAACATTTTGCTTCTGTTAGGTGATTGTGTCTATATGAGCGTGGTGACAGGGTCCTGTGTTGCCAACATTTTGCTTCTGTTAGGTGATTGTGTCTATATGAGCGGGGTGACAGGATCCTGTGTTGCCAACATTTTGCTTCTGTTAGGTGATTGTGTCTATATGAGCGGGGTGACAGGATCCTGAGTTGCCAACATTTTGCTTCTGTTAGGTGATTGTGTCTATATGAGCGGGCTGACAGGATCCTGTGTTGCCAACATTTTGCTTCTGTTAGGTGATTGTGTCTGTATGAGCGGTGTGACAGGATCCTGTGTTGCCAACATTTTGCTTCTGTTAGGTGATCGTGTCTACATGAGCGGGGTGACAGGATGCTGTGTTACCAACATTTTGCTTCTGTTAGGTGAACGTGTCTACATGAGGGGGGTGACAGGATCCTGTGTTGCCAACATTTTGCTTCTGTTAGGTGATTGTGTCTATATGAGCGGGGTGACAGGATCCTGTGTTACCAAGATTTTGCTTCTGTTAGGTGATTGTGTCTATATGAGCGGGGTGACAGGATCCTGTGTTACCAACATTTTGCTTCTGTTAGGTTAGTATGTCTATATGAGCGGGGTGACAGGATCCTGTGTTGCCAACATTTTGCACGTGTTGTATTAGATTAGGTTAGTATGTCTATATGAGCGGGGTGACAGGATCCTGTGTTGGCAACATTTTGCTCGTGTTGTATTAGATTAGGTTAGTATCTCTATATGAGCGGGGTCACAGGATCCTGTGTTGGCAACATTTTGCTCGTGTTGTATTAGATTAGGTTAGTATCTCTATATGAGCGGGCTGACAGGCTCCTGTGTTACCAACATTTTGCTTCTGTTAGGTGATTGTGTCTATATGAGCGGGGTGTCAGGATCCTGTGTTGCTAACATTTTGCTTCTGTTAGGTGATTGTGTCGATACGAGCGGGGTGACAGGATTTTGTGTTGCCAACATTTTGCTTCTGTTAGGTGATTGTGTCTATATGAGCGGGGTGACAGGATCCTGTGTTGCCAACATTTTGCTTCTGTTAGGTGATTGTGTCTATATGAGCGGGGTGACAGGATCCTGTGTTACCAACATTTTGCTTCTGTTAGGTGATTGTGTCTATATGAGCGGGGTGACAGGATCCTGTGTTGCCAACATTTTGCTTCTGTTAGGTGATTCTGTCTATATGAGCAGGGTGACAGGATCCTGTGTTACCAACATTTTGCTTGGGTAGTTTAGTGTGTCTATATGAGTGGGATGACATGATCCTGTGTTATCGACATTTTGCTCGTGTTGTATTAGATTAGTGTGTCTATATGAGCGGGGTGACAGGATCCTGTGTTGCCAACATTTTGCTCGTTTGTTATTAGATTAGGTGATTGTGTCTATATGAGCGGGCTGGCAGGATCCTGTGTTGCCAACATTTTGCTAGTGTTGTATTATATTAGGTTAGTATGTCTATATGAGCGGGGTGATAGGGTCCTGTGTTGCTAACATTTATCTTCTGTGAGGTGATTGTGTCTATATGAGCGGTGTGACAGGATCCTGTGTTGCCAACATATTACCTCTGTTAGGTGATTGTGTCTATATGAGCGGGTGACAGGATCCTGTGTTGCCAACATTTTGCTTCTGTTAGGTGATTGTGTCTATATGAGCGTGGTGACCGGGTCCTGTGTTACCAACATTTTGCTCGTGTTGTATTAGATTAGGTTAGTATGTCTATATGAGCGGGGTGACAGGATCCTGTGATGGCAACATTTTGCTCGTGTGCTATTAGATTAGGTGATTGTGTCTATATGAGCGGGCTGGCAGGATCCTGTGTTGCCAACATTTTGCTCGTGTTATATTAGATTAGGTTAGTATGTCTATATGAGCCGGATGATAGGGTCCTGTGTTGCTAACATTTTGCTTCTGTTAGGTGATTGTGTCCATATGAGCGAGGTGACAGGATCCTGTGTTGGCAACATATTGCTTCTGTTAGGTGATTGTGTCTATATGAGCGGGGTGACAGTATCCTGTGTTGCCAACATTTTGCTTCTGTTAGGTGGTTGTGTCTATATGAGCGGGGTGACAGGATCCTGTGTTGCCAACATTTTGCTTCTGTTAGGTGATTGTGTCTATATGAGCAGGCTGTCAGGATCCTCTGTTGCCAACATTTTGCTTCTGTTAGGTGATTGTGTCTATATGGGCAGGCTGACAGGATCCTGTCTTACCAACATTTTGCTTCTGTTAGGTGATTGTGTCTATATGAGCAGGCTGACAGGATCCTGTGTTGCCAACATTTTCCTTCCGTTAGGTGATTGTGTCTATATGAGCAGGCTGACAGGATCCTGTGTTACCAACATTTTGCTTCGTTTAGGTGATTGTGTCTATATGAGCAGGCTGACAGGATCCTGTGTTACCAACATTTTGCTTCTGTCAGGTGAATGTGTCTATATGAGCAAGCTGACAGGGTCCTGTGTTACCAACATTTTGCATCTGTCAGGTGAATGTGTCTATATGAGCAGGCTGAATGGATCCTGTGTTACCAACATTTTGCTTCTGTCAGGTGAATGTGTCTATATGAGCAGGCTGACAGGATCCTGTTTTACCAACATTTTGCTTCTGTCAGGTGATTGTGTCTATATGAGCGGGCTGACAGGATCCTGTGTTACCAACATTTTGCATCTGTCAGGTGAATGTGTCTATATGAGCGGGCTGACAGGATCGTGTGTTACCAACATTTTGCATCTGTCAGGTGAATGTGTCTATATGAGCGGCCTGACAGGATCCTGTGTTACCAACATTTTGTATCTGTCAGGGGATTGTGTTTATATGAGCGGGCTGACAGGATCCTGTGTTACCAACATTTTGCTTCTGTTAGGTGATTGTGTATATGAGCGGGCTGACAGGATCCTGTGTTACCAACAATTTGCATCTGTCAGGTGAATGTGTCTATATGAGTCGGCTGACAGGATCCTGTGTTACCAACATTTTGCATCTGTCAGGTGAATGTGTCTATATGAGCAGGCTGACAGGATCCTGTGTTACCAACATTTTGAGTCTGTCAGGTGATTGTGTCTATATGAGCGGGCTGACAGGATCCTGTGTTACCAACATTTTGCATCTGTTAGGTGATTGTGTCTACATGAGCGGGCTGACAGGATCCTGTGTTGCCAACATTTTGCATCTGTTAGGTGATTGTGTCTATATGAGCGGGCTGAAGGATCCTGTGTTAAGAACATTTTGCATCTGTTAGGTGATTGTGTCTATATGAGCGGGCTGACAGGATCCTGTGTTACCAACATTTTGCATCTGTTAGGTGATTGTGTCTATATGAGCGGGCTGACAGGATCCTGGGTTACCAACATTTTGCATCTGTTAGGTGATTGTGTCTATATGAGCGGGCTGACAGGATCCTGTGTTACCAACATTTTGCATCTGTTAGGTGATTGTGTCTATATGAGCGGGCTGACAGGATCCTGTGTTACCAACATTTTGCTTCTGTCAGGTGATTGTGTCTATATGAGCAGGCTGACAGGATCCTGTGTTACCAACATTTTGCTTCTGTCAGGTGATTGTGTCTATATGAGCGGGCGGGCAGTGTCCTGGGTTACCAACATTTTGCGTCTGTCAGGTGATTGTGTCTATATGAGCAGGCTGACAGGATCCTGTGTTACCAACATTTTGCATCTGTTAGGTGATTGTGTCTATATGAGCGGGGTGACAGGATCCTGTGTTACCAACATTTTGCTTCTGTCAGGTGATTGTGTCTATATGAGCGGGCTGACAGGATCCTGTGTTGCCAACATTTTGCTTCGGTTAGGTGATTGTGTCTATATGAGCATGCTGGCAGGGTCCTGTGTTACCAAAATTTTGCATCTGTCAGGTGAATGTGTCTATATGAGCGGGGTGACAGGATCCTGTGTTACCAACATTTTGCATCTGTAAGGTGATTGTGTCTATATGAGCAGGCTGACAGGATCCTGTGTTACCAACATTTTGCATCTGTTAGGTGATTGTGTCTATATGAGCGGGCTGACAGGATCCTGTGTTGCCAACATTTTGCTTCTGTTAGGTGATTGTGTCTATATGAGCAGGCTGACAGGATCCTGTGTTACCAACATTTTGCTACTGTTAAGTGATTGTGTCTATATGGGCAGGCTGACAGGATCCTGTGTTATCAACATTTTGCTTCTGTTAGGTGATTGTGTCAATATGAGCAGGCTGACAGGATCCTGTGTTACCAACATTTTGCTTCTGTTAGGTGATTGTGTCTATATGAGCAGGCTGACAGGGTCCTGTGTTACCAACATTTTGCTTCTGTTAGGTGATTGTGTCAATATGAGCAGGCTGACAGGATCCTGTGTTACCAACATTTTGCTTCTGTTAGGTGATTGTGTCTATATGAGCAGGCTGACAGGATGCTGTGTTGCCAACATTTTGCTTCTGTTAGGTGATTGTGTCTATATGAGCGGGCTGACAGGATCCTGTGTTACCAACATTTTGCTTCTGTCAGGTGATTGTGTCTACATGAGCGGGGTGACAGGATCCTGTGTTGCCAACATTTTGCTTCTGTCAGGTGATTGTGTCTACATGAGCAGGGTGACAGGATCCTGTGTTGCCAACATTTTGCTTCTGTTAGGTGATTGTGTCTACATGAGCGGGGTGACAGGATCCTGTGTTACCAACATTTTGCTTCTGTCAGGTGATTGTGTCTACATGAGCGGGGTGACAGGATCCTGTGTTGCCAACATTTTGCTCCTGTTAAGTGATTGTGTCTATATGAGCAGGCTGACAGGATCCTGTGTTGCCAACATTTTGCTTCTGTTAGGTGATTGTGTCTATATGAGCGGGCTGACAGGATCCTGTGTTGCCAACATTTTGCTTCTGTTAGGTGATTGTGCCTATATGAGCGGGGTGACAGGATCCAGTGTTGCCAACATTTTGCTTCTGTTAGGTGATTGTGTCTATATGAGCGTGGTGACAGGGTCCTGTGTTGCCAACATTTTGCTTCTGTTAGGTGATTGTGTCTATATGAGCGGGGTGACAGGACCCTGTGTTGCCAACATTTTGCTTCTGTTAGGTGATTGTGTCTATATGAGCGGGGTGACAGGATCCTGAGTTGCCAACATTTTGCTTCTGTTAGGTGATTGTGTCTATATGAGCGGGCTGACAGGATCCTGTGTTGCCAACATTTTGCTTCTGTTAGGTGATTGTGTCTGTATGAGCGGTGTGACAGGATCCTGTGTTGCCAACGTTTTGCTTCTGTTAGGTGATCGTGTCTACATGAGCGGGGTGACAGGATGCTGTGTTACCAACATTTTGCTTCTGTTAGGTGAACGTGTCTACATGAGGGGTGTGACAGGATCCTGTATTGCCAACATTTTGCTTCTGTTAGGTTAGTATGTCTATATGAGCGGGGTGACAGGATCCTGTGTTGCCAACATTTTGCACGTGTTGTATTAGATTAGGTTAGTATGTCTATATGAGCGGGGTGACAGGATCCTGTGTTGGCAACATTTTGCTCGTCTTGTATTAGATTAGGTTAGTATCTCTATATGAGCGGGGTCACAGGATCCTGTGTTGGCAACATTTTGCTCGTGTTGTATTAGATTAGGTTAGTATGTCTATATGAGCGGGCTGACAGGCTCCTGTGTTACCAACATTTTGCTTCTGTTAGGTGATTGTGTCTATATGAGCGGGGTGTCAGGATCCTGTGTTGCTAACATTTTGCTTCTGTTAGGTGATTGTGTCGATATGAGCTGGGTGACAGGATTTTGTGTTGCCAACATTTTGCTTCTTTTAGGTGATTGTGTCTATATGAGCGGGGTGACAGGATCCTGTGTTACCAACATTTTGCTTCTGTTAGGTGATTGTGTCTATATGAGCGGGGTGACAGGATCCTGTGTTGCCAACATTTTGCTTCTGTTAGGTGATTGTGTCTATATGAGCGGTGTGACAGGATCCTGTGTTACCAACATTTTGCTTCTGTTAGGTTAGTATGTCTATATGAGCGGGGTGACAGGATCCTGTGTTGCCAACATTTTGCACGTGTTGTATTAGATTAGGTTAGTATGTCTATATGAGCGGGGTGACAGGATCCTGTGTTGGCAACATTTTGCTCGTGTTGTATTAGATTAGGTTAGTATCTCTATATGAGCGGGGTCACAGGATCCTGTGTTGGCAACATTTTGCTCGTGTTGTATTAGATTAGGTTAGTATGTCTATATGAGCGGGCTGACAGGCTCCTGTGTTACCAACATTTTGCTTCTGTTAGGTGATTGTGTCTATATGAGCGGGGTGTCAGGATCCTGTGTTGCTAACATTTTGCTTCTGTTAGGTGATTGTGTCGATATGAGCTGGGTGACAGGATTTTGTGTTGCCAACATTTTGCTTCTGTTAGGTGATTGTGTCTATATGAGCGGGGTGACAGGATCCTCTGTTGCCAACATTTTGCTTCTGTTAGGTGATTGTGTCTATATGAGCGGGGTGACAGGATCCTGTGTTGCCAACATTTTGCTTCTGTTAGGTGGTTGTGTCTATATGAGCGGGGTGACAGGATCCTGTGTTGCCAACATTTTGCTTCTGTTAGGTGACTGTGTCTATATGAGCAGGCTGTCAGGATCCTCTGTTGCCAACATTTTGCTTCTGTTAGGTGATTGTGTCTATATGGGCAGGCTGACAGGATCCTGTCTTACCAACATTTTGCTTTTGTTAGGTGATTGTGTCTATATGAGCAGGCTGACAGGATCCTGTGTTGCCAACATTTTCCTTCCGTTAGGTGACTGTGTCTATATGAGCAGGCTGACAGGATCCTGTGTTACCAACATTTTGCTTCTGTTAGGTGATTGTGTCTATATGAGCGGGGTGACAGGGTCCTGTGTTGCCAACATTTTGCTCGTGTTATATTAGATTAGGTTAGTATGTCTATATGAGCCGGATGATAGGGTCCTGTATTGCTAACATTTTGCTTCTGTTAGGTGATTGTCTCCATATGAGCGAGGTGACAGGATCCTGTGTTGGCAACATATTGCTTCTGTTAGGTGATTGTGTCTATATGAGCGGGGTGACAGGATCCTGTGTTGCCAACATTTTGCTTCTGTTAGGTGGTTGTGTCTATATGAGCGGGGTGACAGGATCCTGTGTTGCCAACATTTTGCTTCTGTTAGGTGACTGTGTCTATATGAGCAGGCTGTCAGGATCCTCTGTTGCCAACATTTTGCTTCTGTTAGGTGATTGTGTCTATATGGGCAGGCTGACAGGATCCTGTCTTACCAACATTTTGCTTTTGTTAGGTGATTGTGTCTATATGAGCAGGCTGACAGGATCCTGTGTTGCCAACATTTTCCTTCCGTTAGGTGACTGTGTCTATATGAGCAGGCTGACAGGATCCTGTGTTACCAACATTTTGCTTCTGTTAGGTGATTGTGTCTATATGAGCGGGGTGACAGGGTCCTGTGTTGCCAACATTTTGCTCGTGTTGTATTAGATTAGGTTAGTATGTCTATATGAGCGGGGTGACAGGATCCTGTGTTGGCAACATTTTGCTTGTGTTGTATTAGATTAGGTTAGTATGTTTATATGAGTGGGCTGACAGGGTCCTGTGTTACCAACATTTTGCTTCTGTTAGGTGATTGTGTCTATGTGAGTGGGGTGACAGGATCCTGTGTTGCCAACATTCTGCTCATGTTGTATTAGATTAGGTGATTGTGTCTATATGAGTGGGCTGGCAGGATCCTGTGTTGCCAACATTTTGCTCGTGTTGTATTAGATTAGGTTAGTATGTCTATATGAGCGGGGTGATAGGATCCTGTGTTGCTAACATTTTGCTTCTGTTAGCTTATTGTGTCTATATGAGCGGGGTGACAGGATCCTGTGTTGCCAACATATTGCTTCTGTTAGGTGATTGTGTCTATATGAGCGGGGTGACAGGATCCTGTGTTGCCAACATTTTGCTTCTGTTAGGTGGTTGTGTCTATATGAGCAGGGTGACAGGATCCTGTGTTGCCAACATTTTGCTTGTGTAGTTTAGTGTGTCTATATGAGCGGGGTGGCAGGATCCTGTGTTGCCAACGTTTTGCTTCTGTTAGGTGATTGTGTCTATATTTGAGCGGGGTGACAGGATCCTGTGTTACCAACATTTTGCTTGGGTAGATTAGTGTGTCTATATGAGCGGGGTGACAGGATCCTGTGTTGCCAACATTTTGCTCGTTTGTTATTAGATTAGGTGATTGTGTCTATATGAGCGGGCTGGCAGGATCCTGTGTTGCCAAAATTTTGCTAGTGTTGTATTAGATTAGGTTAGTATGTCTATATGAGCGGGCTGATAGGGTCCTGTGTTGCTAACATTTATCTTCTGTTAGGTGATTGTGTCTATATGAGCGGTGTGACAGGATCCTGTGTTGCCAACATATTACTTCTGTTAGGTGATTGTGTCTATATGAGCTGGGTGACAGGATCCTGTGTTGCCAACATTTTGCTTCTGTTAGGTGATTGTGTCTATATGAGCGTGGTGACAGGGTCCTGTGTTACCAACATTTTGCTCGTGTTGTATTAGATTAGGTTTGTATGTCTATATGAGCGGGGTGACAGGATCCTGTGTTGGCAACATTTTGCTCGTGTGCTGTTAGATTAGGTGATTGTGTCTATATGAGCGGGCTGGCAGGATCCTGTGTTGCCAACATTTTGCTCGTGTTATATTAGATTAGGTTAGTATGTCTATATGAGCCGGGTGATAGGGTCCTGTGTTGCTAACATTTTGCTTCTGTTAGGTGATTTTGTCCATATGAGCGAGGTGACAGGATCCTGTGTTGCCAACATTTTGCTTCTGTTAGGTGATTGTGTCTATATGAGCGGGGTGACAGGATCCTGTGTTGCCAACATTTTGCTTCTGTTAGGTGATTGTGTCTATATGAGCAGGCTGTCAGGATCCTCTGTTGCCAACATTTTGCTTCTGTTAGGTGATTGTGTCTATAAGGGCAGGCTGACAGAATCCTGTGTTACCAACAATTTTGCTTCTGTTAGGTGATTGTGTCTATATGCGCAGGCTGACAGGATCCTGTGTTGCCAACATTTTCCTTCTGTTAGGTGATAGTGTCTATATGAGCAGGCTGACAGGATCCTGTGTTACCAACATTTTGCTTCTGTTAGGTGATTGTGTCTATATGAGCGGGGTGACAGGGTCCTGTGTTGCCAAAATTTTGCTCGTGTTGTATTAGATTAGGTTAGCATGTCTATATAAGCGGGGTGACAGGATCCTGTGTTGGCAACATTTTGCTTGTGTTGTATTAGATTAGGTTAGTATGTTCATATGAGCGGGCTGACAGGGTCCTTTGTTACCAACATTTTGCTTCTGTTAGGTGATTGTGTCTATGTGAGTGGGGTGACAGGATCCTGTGTTGCCAACATTCTGCTCGTGTTGTATTAGATTAGGTGATTGTGTCTATATGAGTGGGCTGGCAGGATCCTGTGTAACCAACATTTTGCTCGTGTTGTATTAGATTAGGTTAGTATGTCTATATGAGCGGGGTGATAGGATCCTGTGTTGCTAACATTTTGCTTCTGTTAGCTTATTGTGTCTATATGAGCGGGGTGACAGGCTCCTGTGTTGCCAACATATTGCTTCTGTTAGGTGATTGTGTCTATATGAGCGGGGTGACAGGATCCTGTGTTGCCAACATTTTGCTTCTGTTAGGTGGTTGTGTCTATATGAGCAGGGTGACAGGATCCTGTGTTGCCAACATTTTGCTTCTGTTAGGTGATTGTATCTATATGCGCGGGGTGACAGGATCCTGTGTTGCCAACATTTTGCTTCTGTTAGGTGATTGTGTCTATATGAGCGGGGTGACAGGATCCTGTGTTACCAACATTTTGCTTGTGTAGTTTA
Organism: Tenodera sinensis; assembly: GCA_030765045.1. NCBI lineage: Eukaryota > Metazoa > Arthropoda > Insecta > Mantodea > Mantidae > Tenodera > Tenodera sinensis. Next base: position 59,732,493 of record CM060974.1, on the reverse strand, counting down.
GTGTGTTTATATGAGTGCGGTGACAGGATCCTGTGTTATCGACATTTTGCTCGTGTTATATTAGATTAGTGTGTGTATATGAGCGGGGTGACAGGATCCTGTGTTGCCAACATTTTGCTTGTGTAGTTCAGTGTGTCTGTATGAGCGGGGTGACAGGATCCTGTGTTACCAACATTTTGCTTGTGCAGTTTAGTGTGTCTATATGAGCGGGGTGGCAGGATCCTGTGTTGCCAACATTTTGCTTCTGTTAGGTGATTGTGTCTATATTTGAGCGGGGTGACAGGATCCTGTGTTACCAATATTTTGCTTGTGTAGTTTAGTGTGTCTATATGAGTGGGGTGACATGATCCTGTGTTATCGACATTTTGCTCGTGTTGTATTAAATTAGTGTGTCTATATGAGCGGGGTGACAGGATCCTGTGTTGCCAACATTTTGTTCGTGTTGTATTAGATTAGGTGATTGTGTCTATATGAGTGGGCTGGCAGGATCCTGTGTTGCCAACATTTTGCTCGTCTTGTATTAGATTAGGTTAGTATGTCTATATGAGCGGGGTGATAGGATCCTGTGTTGCTAACATTTTGCTTCTGTCAGGTGATTGTGTCTACATGAGCGGGGTGACAGGATCCTGTTTGTCCAACATTTTGCTTCTGTTAGGTGATTGTGTCTATATGAGCGGGCTGACAGGATCCTGTGTTACCAATATTGTGCTTCTGTTAGGTGATTGTGTCTATATGAGCGGGCTGACAGGATCCTGTGTTACCAACATTTTGCTTCTGTTAGGTGATTGTGTATATGAGCGGGCTGACAGGATCCTGTGTTACCAACATTTTGCATCTGTAAGGTGAATGTGTCTATATGTGTGGGCTGACAGGATCCTGTGTTACCAACATTTTGCATCTGTCAGGTGAATGTGTCTATATGAGCAGGCTGACAGGATCCTGTGTTACCAACATTTTGCCTCTGTCAGGTGATTGTGTCTATATGAGCGGGCTGACAGGATCCTGTGTTACCAACATTTTGCATCTGTTAGGTGATTGTGTGTACATGAGCGGGCTGACAGGATCCTGTGTTGCCAACATTTTGCATCTGTTAGGTGATTGTGTCTATATGAGCGGGCTGACAGGATCCTGTGTTACCAACATTTTGCATCTGTTAGGTGATTGTGTCTATATGAGCGGGCTGACAGGATCCTCTGTTACCAACATTTTGCATCTTTTAGGTGATTGTGTCTATATGAGCGGGCTGACAGGGTCCTGTGTTACCAACATTTTGCATCTGTCAGGTGAATGTGTCTATATGAGCGGGGTGACAGGATCCTGTGTTACCAACATTTTGCATCTGTTAGGTGATTGTGTCTATATGAGCGGGGTGACAGGATCCTGTGTAACCAACATTTTGCTTCTGTCAGGTGATTGTGTCTATATGAGCGGGCTGACAGGATTCTGTGTTGCCAACATTTTGCTTCTGTTAGGTGATTGTGTCTATATGAGCAGGCTGACAGGATGCTGTGTTGCCAACATTTTGCTTCTGTTAGGTGATTGTGTCTATATGAGCGGGCTGACAGGATCCTGTGTTACCAACATTTTGCTTCTGTCAGGTGATTGTGTCTACATGAGCGGGGTGACAGGATCCTGTGTTGCCAACATTTTGCTTCTGTTAGGTGATTGTGTCTATATGAGCAGGGTGACAGAATCCTGTGTTGTCAACATTTTGCTTCTGTTAGGTGATTGTGTCTACATGAGCGGGGTGACAGGATCCTGTGTTGCCAACATTTTGCTTCTGTCAGGTGATTGTGTCTATATGAGCAGGGTGACAGGATCCTGTGTTGCCAACATTTTGCTTGTCTTGTATTAGATTAGGTTAGTATGTCTATATGAGCGGGGTGATAGGATCCTGTGTTGCTAACTTTTTGCTTCTGTCAGGTGATTGTGTCTACATGAGCGGGGTGACAGGATCCTGTGTTGCCAACATTTTGCTTCTGTTAGGTGATTGTGTCTATATGAGCGGGCTGACAGGATCCTGTGTTACCAATATTTTGCTTCTCTTAGGTGATTGTGTCTATATGAGCGGGCTGACAGGATCCTGTGTTACCAACATTTTGCTTCTGTTAGGTGATTGTGTATATGAGCGGGCTGACAGGATCCTGTGTTACCAACATTTGGCATCTGTCAGGTGAATGTGTCTATATGTGTGGGCTGACAGGATCCTGTGTCACCAACATTTTGCATCTGTCAGGTGAATGTGTCTATATGAGCAGGCTGACAGGATCCTGTGTTACCAACATTTTGCCTCTGTCAGGTGATTGTGTCTATATGAGCGGGCTGACAGGATCCTGTGTTACCAATATTTTGCATCTGTTAGGTGATTGTGTGTACATGAGCGGGCTGACAGGATCCTGTGTTGCCAACATTTTGCATCTGTTAGGTGATTGTGTCTATATGAGCGGGCTGACAGGATCCTGTGTTACCAACATTTTGCATCTGTTAGGTGTTGTGTCTATATGAGCGGGCTGACAGGATCCTGTGTTACCAACATTTTGCATCTGTCAGGTGAATGTGTCTATATGAGCGGGGTGACAGGATCCTGTGTTACCAACATGTTGCATCTGATAGGTGATTGTGTCTACATGAGCGGGGTGACAGGATCCTGTGTTACCAACATTTTGCATCTGTTAGGTGATTGTGTCTATATGAGCGGGGTGACAGGATCCTGTGTTACCAACATTTTGCTTCTGTCAGGTGATTGTGTCTATATGAGTGGGCTGACAGGATTCTGTGTTGCCAACATTTTGCTTCTGTTAGGTGATTGTGTCTATATGAGCAGGCTGGCAGGGTCCTGTGTTACCAACATTTTGCATCTGTCAGGTGAATGTGTCTATATGAGCGGGGTGACAGGATCCTGTGTTACCAACATTTTGCATCTGTTAGGTGATTGTGTCTATATGAGCAGGCTGACAGGATCCTGTGTTACCAACATTTTGCATCTGTTAGGTGATTGTGTCTATATGAGCAGGCTGACAGGATCCTGTGTTACCAACAGTTTGCTTCTGTTAGGTTATTTTGTCTATATGAGCAGGCTGACAGGATCCTGTGTTACCAACATTTTGCTTCTGTTAGGTGATTGTGTCTATATGAGCAGGCTGACAGGATCCTGTGTTACCAACATTTTGCTTCTGTTAGGTGATTGTGTCTATATGAGCAGGCTGACAGGATCCTGTGTTACCAACATTTTGCATCTGTTAGGTTATTGTGTCTATATGAGCAGGCTGACAGGATGCTGTGTTACCAACATTTTGCATCTGTTATGTGATTGTGTCTACATGAGCGGGGTGACAGGATCCTGTGTTACCAACATTTTGCATCTGTTAGGTGATTGTGTCTATATGAGCGGGGTGACAGGATCCTGTGTTACCAACATTTTGCTTCTGTCAGGTGATTGTGTCTATATGAGCGGGGTGACAGGATCCTGTGTTACCAACATTTTGCATCTGTTAGGTGATTGTGTCTATATGAGCGGGGTGACAGGATCCTGTGTTACCAACATTTTGCTTCTGTCAGGTGATTGTGTCCATATGAGCGGGCTGACAGGATCCTGTGTTACCAACATTTTGCTTCTGTCAGGTGATTGTGTCTATATGAGCGGGCTGACAGGATTCTGTGTTGCCAACATTTTGCTTCTGTTAGGTGATTGTGTCTATATGAGCAGGCTGGCAGGGTCCTGTGTTACCAACATTTTGCATCTGTCAGGTGAATGTGTCTATATGAGCGGGGTGACAGGATCCTGTGTTACCAACATTTTGCATCTGTTAGGTGATTGTGTCTATATGAGCAGGCTGACAGGATCCTGTGTTAGCAACATTTTGCATCTGTTAGGTGATTGTGTCTATATGAGCAGGCTGACAGGATCCTGTGTTACCAACATTTTGCATCTGTTAGGTTATTGTGTCTATATGAGCAGGCTGACAGGATGCTGTGTTGCCAACATTTTGCTTCTGTTAGGTGAATGTGTCTATATGAGCGGGCTGACAGGATCCTGTGTTACCAACATTTTGCTTCTGTCAGGTGATTGTGTCTACATGAGCAGGGTGACAGGATCCTGTGTTGCCAACATTTTGCTTCTGTTAGGTGATTGTGTCTACATGAGCGGGGTGACAGGATCCTGTGTTGCCAACATTTTGCTTCTGTCAGGTGATTGTGTCTATATGAGCAGGGTGACAGGATCCTGTGTTGCCAACATTTTGCTTGTCTTGTATTAGATTAGGTTAGTATGTCTATATGAGCGGGGTGATAGGATCCTGTGTTCCTAACATTTTGCTTCTGTCAGGTGATTGTGTCTACATGAGCGGGGTGACAGGATCCTGTGTTGCCAACATTTTGCATCTGTTAGGTTATTGTGTCTATATGAGCAGGCTGACAGGATGCTGTGTTACCAACATTTTGCATCTGTTAGGTGATTGTGTCTACATGAGCGGGGTGACAGGATCCTGTGTTACCAACATTTTACATCTGTTAGGTGATTGTGTCTATATGAGCGGGGTGACAGGATCCTGTGTTACCAACATTTTGCATCTGTTAGGTGATTGTGTCTATATGAGCGGGGTGACAGGATCCTGTGTTACCAACATTTTGCTTCTGTCAGGTGATTGTGTCTATATGAGCGGGCTGACAGGATTCTGTGTTGCCAACATTTTGCTTCTGTTAGGTGATTGTGTCTATATGAGCAGGCTGGCAGGGTCCTGTGTTACCAACATTTTGCATCTGTCAGGTGAATGTGTCTATATGAGCGGGGTGACAGGATCCTGTGTTACCAACATTTTGCATCTGTTAGGTGATTGTGTCTATATGAGCAGGCTGACAGGATCCTGTGTTACCAACATTTTGCATCTGTTAGGTGATTGTGTCTATATGAGCAGGCTGACAGGATCCTGTGTTACCAACAGTTTGCTTCTGTTAGGTTATTTTGTCTATATGAGCAGGCTGACAGGATCCTGTGTTACCAACATTTTGCTTCTGTTAGGTGATTGTGTCTATATGAGCAGGCTGACAGGATCCTGTGTTACCAACATTTTGCTTCTGTTAGGTGATTGTGTCTATATGAGCAGGCTGACAGGATCCTGTGTTACCAACATTTTGCATCTGTTAGGTTATTGTGTCTATATGAGCAGGCTGACAGGATCCTGTGTTGCCAACATTTTGCTTCTGTTAGGTGATTGTGTCTATATGAGCGGGCTGACAGGATCCTGTGTTACCAACATTTTGCTTCTGTCAGGTGATTGTGTCTACATGAGCGGGGTGACAGGATCCTGTGTTGCCAACATTTTGCTTCTGTTAGGTGATTGTGTCTATATGAGCAGGCTGACAGGATCCTGTGTTGCCAACATTTTGCTTCTGTTAGGTGATTGTGTCTATATGAGCAGGGTGACAGGATCCTGTGTTGCCAACATTTTGCTTCTGTTAGGTGATTGTGTCTACATGAGCGGGGTGACAGGATCCTGTGTTGCCAACATTTTGCTTCTGTCAGGTGATTGTGTCTATATGAGCAGGGTGACAGGATCCTGTGTTGCCAACATTTTGCTTGTCTTGTATTAGATTAGGTTAGTATGTCTATATGAGCGGGGTGACAGGATGCTGTGTTGCTAACATTTTGCTTCTGTCAGGTGATTGTGTCTACATGAGCGGGGTGACAGGATCCTGTGTTGCCAACATTTTGCTTCTGTTAGGTGATTGTGTCTATATGAGCGGGCTGACAGGATCCTGTGTTACCAATATTTTGCTTCTGTTAGGTGATTGTGTCTATATGAGCGGGCTGACAGGATCCTGTGTTACCAACATTTTGCTTCTGTTAGGTGATTGTGTATATGAGCGGGCTGACAGGATCCTGTGTTACCAACATTTTGCATCTGTCAGGTGAATGTGTCTATATGTGTGGGCTGACAGGATCCTGTGTCACCAACATTTTGCATCTGTCAGGTGAATGTGTCTATATGAGCAGGCTGACAGGATCCTGTGTTACCAACATTTTGCCTCTGTCAGGTGATTGTGTCTATATGAGCGGGCTGACAGGATCCTGTGTTACCAATATTTTGCATCTGTTAGGTGATTGTGTGTACATGGGCGGGCTGACGGGATCCTGTGTTGCCAACATTTTGCATCTGTTAGGTGATTGTGTCTATATGAGCGGGCTGACAGGATCCTGTGTTACCAACATTTTGCATCTGTTAGGTGTTGTGTCTATATGAGCGGGCTGACAGGATCCTGTGTTACCAACATTTTGCATCTTTTAGGTGATTGTGTCTATATGAGCGGGCTGACAGGGTCCTGTGTTACCAACATTTTGCATCTGTCAGGTGAATGTGTCTATATGAGCGGGGTGACAGGATCCTGTGTTACCAACATTTTGCATCTGTTAGGTGATTGTGTCTACATGAGCGGGGTGACAGGATCCTGTGTTACCAACATTTTGCATCTGTTAGGTGATTGTGTCTATATGAGCGGGGTGACAGGATCCTGTGTTACCAACATTTTGCTTCTGTCAGGTGATTGTGTCTATATGAGCGGGCTGACAGGATTCTGTGTTGCCAACATTTTGCTTCTGTTAGGTGATTGTGTCTATATGAGCAGGCTGGCAGGGTCCTGTGTTACAACATTTTGCATCTGTCAGGTGAATGTGTCTATATGAGCGGGGTGACAGGATCCTGTGTTACCAACATTTTGCATCTGTTAGGTGATTGTGTCTATATGAGCAGGCTGACAGGATCCTGTGTTACCAACATTTTGCATCTGTTATGTGATTGTGTCTATATGAGCAGGCTGACAGGATCCTGTGTTACCAAAAGTTTGCTTCTGTTAGGTTATTTTGTCTATATGAGCAGGCTGACAGGATCCTGTGTTACCAACATTTTGCTTCTGTTAGGTGATTGTGTCTATATGAGCAGGCTGACAGGATCCTGTGTTACCAACATTTTGCTTCTGTTAGGTGATTGTGTCTATATGAGCAGGCTGACAGGATCCTGTGTTACCAACATTTTGCATCTGTTAGGTTATTGTGTCTATATGAGCAGGGTGACAGGATCCTGTGTTGCCAACATTTTGCTTCTGTTAGGTGATAGTGTCTACATGAGCGGGGTGACAGGATCCTGTGTTGCCAACATTTTGCTTCTGTCAGGTGATTGTGTCTATATGAGCAGGGTGACAGGATCCTGTGTTGCCAACATTTTGCTTCTGTTAGGTGATTGTGTCTACATGAGCGGGGTGACAGGATCCTGTGTTACCAACATTTTGCTTCTGTCAGGTGATTGTGTCTACATGAGCGGGGTGACAGGATCCTGTGTTGCCAACATTTTGCTTCTGTTAGGTGATTGTGTCTATATGAGCAGGCTGACAGGATCCTGTGTTGCCAACATTTTGCATCTGTTAGGTGATTGTGTCTATATGAGCGGGCTGACAGGATCCTGTGTTGCCAACATTTTACTTCTGTTAGGTGATTGTGCCTATATGAGCGGGGTGACAGGATCCTGTGTTGCCAACATTTTGCTTCTGTTAGGTGATTGTGTATATATGAGCGGGGTGACAGAGTCCTGTGTTGCCAACATTTTGCTTCTGTTAGGTGATTGTGTCTATATGAGCGGGGTGACAGGATCCTGTGTTGCCAACATTTTGCTTCTGTTAGGTGATTGTGTGTATATGAGCGGGGTGACAGGATCCTGTGTTGCCAACATTTTGCTTCTGTTAGGTGATTGTGTCTATATGAGCAGGCTGACAGGATCCTGTGTTGCCAATATTTTGCTTCTGTTAGGTGATTGTGTCTGTATGAGCGGTGTGACAGGATCCTGTGTTGCCAACATTTTGCTTCTGTTAGGTGATCGTGTCTACATGAGCGGGGTGACAGGATGCTGTGTTACCAACATTTTGCTTCTGTTAGGTGATCGTGTCTACATGAGGGGGGTGACAGGATCCTGTGTTGCCAACATTTTGCTTGTGTTAGGTGATTGTGTCTATATGAGCGGGGTGACAGGATCCTGTGTTACCAACATTTTGCTTCTGTTAGGTTAGTATGTCTATATGAGCGGGGTGACAGGATCCTGTGTTGCCAACATTTTGCATGTGTTGTATTAGATTAGGTTAGTATGTCTATATGAGCGGGGTGACAGGACTCTGTGTTGGCAACATTTTGCTCGTGTTGTATTAGATTAGGTTAGTATGTCTATATGAGCGAGGTCACAGGATCCTGTGTAGGCAACATTTTGCTCGTGTTGTATTAGATTAGGTTAGTATGTCTATATGAGCGGGCTGACAGGCTCCTGTGTTACCAACATTTTGCTTCTGTTAGGTGATTGTGTCTATATGAGCGGGGTGACAGGATCCTGTGTTGCTAACATTTTGCTTCTGTTAGGTGATTGTGTCTATATGAGCCGGGTGACAGGATTTTGAGTTGCCAACATTTTGCTTCTGTTAGGTGATTGTGTCTAGATGAGCGGGGTGACAGGATCCTGTGTTGCCAACATTTTGCTTCTGTTAGGTGATTGTGTCTATATGAGCGGGGTGACAGGATCCTGTGTTACCAACATTTTGCTTCTGTTAGGTGATTGTGTCTATATGAGCGGGGTGACAGGATCCTGTGTTGCCAACATTTTGCTTCTGTTAGGTGATTGTGTCTATATGAGCAGGGTGACAGGATCCTGTGTTACCAACATTTTGCTTGGGTAGTTTAGTGTTTCTATATGAGTGGGATGACATGATCCTGTGTTATCGAGATTTTGCTCGTGTTGTATTAGATTAGTGTGTCTATATGAGCGGGGTGACAGGATCCTGTGTTGCCAACATTTTGCTCGTTTGTTATTAGATTAGGTGATTGTGTCTATATGGGCGGGCTGGCAGGATCCTGTGTTGCCAACATTTTGCCAGTGTTGTATTACAGTAGGTTAGTATGTCTATATGAGCGGGGTGATAGGGTCCTGTGTTGCTAACATTTATCTTCTGTTAGGTGATTGTGTCTATATGAGCGGTGTGACAGGATCCTGTGTTGCCAACGTATTACTTCTGTTAGGTGATTGTGTCTATATGAGCGGGGTGACAGGATCCTGTGTTGCCAACATTTTGCTTCTGTTAGGTGATTGTGTCTATATGAGCGCGGTGACAGGGTCCTGTGTTACCAACATTTTGCTCGTGTTGTATTAGATTAGGTTAGTATGTCTATATGAGCGGGGTGACAGGATCCTGTGTTGGCAACATTTTGCTCGTGTTGTATTAGATTAGGTTAGTATGTCTATATGAGCGGGCTGACAGGGTCCTGTGTTGCCAACATCTTGCTCGTGTGCTATTAGATTAGGTGATTGTGTCTATATGAGCGGGCTGGCAGGATCCTGTGTTGCCAACATTTTGCTCGTGTTATATTAGATTAGGTTAGTATGTCTATATGAGCCGGGTGTTAGGGTCCTGTGTTGCTAACATTTTGCTTTTGTTAGGTGATTGTGTCTATATGAGCGGGGTGACAGGATCCTGTGTTGCCAACATTTTGCTTCTGTCAGGTGATTGTGTCTATATGAGCAGGGTGACAGGATCCTGTGTTGCCAACATTTTGCTTGTCTTGTATTAGATTAGGTTAGTATGTCTATATGAGCGGGGTGATAGGATCCTGTGTTGCTAACATTTTGCTTCTGTCAGGTGATTGTGTCTACATGAGCGGGGTGACAGGATCCTGTGTTGCCAACATTTTGCTTCTGTTAGGTGATTGTGTCTATATAAGCGGGCTGACAGGATCCTGTGTTACCAATATTTTGCTTCTGTTAGGTGATTGTGTCTATATGAGCGGGCTGACAGGATCCTGTGTTACCAACATTTTGCTTCTGTTAGGTGATTGTGTATATGAGCGGGCTGACAGGATCCTGTGTTACCAACATTTTGCATCTGTCAGGTGAATGTGTCTATATGTGTGGGCTGACAGGATCCTGTGTCACCAACATTTTGCATCTGTCAGGTGAATGTGTCTATATGAGCAGGCTGACAGGATCCTGTGTTACCAACATTTTGCCTCTGTCAGGTGATTGTGTCTATATGAGCGGGCTGACAGGATCCTGTGTTACCAATATTTTGCATCTGTTAGGTGATTGTGTGTACATGAGCGGGCTGACGGGATCCTGTGTTGCCAACATTTTGCATCTGTTAGGTGATTGTGTCTATATGAGCGGGCTGACAGGATCCTGTGTTACCAACATTTTGCTTCTGTCAGGTGATTGTGTCTATATGAGCGGGCTGACAGGATTCTGTGTTGCCAACATTTTGCTTCTGTTAGGTGATTGTGTCTATATGAGCCGGCTGGCAGGGTCCTGTGTTACCAACATTTTGCATCTGTCAGGTGAATGTGTCTATATGAGCGGGGTGACAGGATCCTGTGTTACCAACATTTTGCATCTGTTAGGTGATTGTGTCTATATGAGCAGGCTGACAGGATCCTGTGTTACCAACATTTTGCATCTGTTAGGTGATTGTGTCTATATGAGCAGGCTGACAGGATCCTGTGTTACCAACAGTTTGCTTCTGTTAGGTTATTTTGTCTATATGAGCAGGCTGACAGGATCCTGTGTTACCAACATTTTGCTTCTGTTAGGTGATTGTGTCTATATGAGCAGGCTGACAGGATCCTGTGTTACCAACATTTTGCTTCTGTTAGGTGATTGTTGCTATATGAGCAGGCTGACAGGATCCTGTGTTACCAACATTTTGCATCTGTTAGGTTATTGTGTCTATATGAGCAGGGTGACAGGATCCTGTGTTGCCAACATTTTGCTTCTGTTAGGTGATTGTGTCTACATGAGCGGGGTGACAGGATCCTGTGTTGCCAACATTTTGCTTCTGTCAGGTGATTGTGTCTATATGAGCAGGGTGACAGGATCCTGTGTTGCCAACATTTTGCTTCTGTTAGGTGATTGTGTCTATATGAGCGGGGTGACAGGATCCTGTGTTGCCAACATTTTACTTCTGTTAGGTGATTGTGCCTATATGAGCGGGGTGACAGGATCCTGTGTTGCCAACATTTTTCTTCCGTTAGGTGATTGTGTATATATGAGCGGGGTGACAGAGTCCTGTGTTGCCAACATTTTGCTTCTGTTAGGTGATTGTGTCTATATGAGCGGGGTGACAGGATCCTGTGTTGCCAACATTTTGCTTCTGTTAGGTGATTGTGTGTATATGAGCGGGGTGACAGGATCCTGTGTTGTCAACATTTTGCTTCTGTTAGGTGATTGTGTCTATATGAGCGGGCTGACAGGATCCTGTGTTGCCAATATTTTGCTTCTGTTAGGTGATTGTGTCTGTATGAGCGGTGTGACAGGATCCTGTTTTGCCAACAGTTTGCTTCTGTTAGGTGATCGTGTCTACATGAGCGGGGTGACAGGATGCTGTGTTACCAACATTTTGCTTCTGTTAGGTGATCGTGTCTACATGAGGGGGGTGACAGGATCCTGTGTTGCCAACATTTTGCTTGTGTTAGGTGATTGTGTCTATATGAGTGGGGTGACAGGATCCTGTGTTACCAACATTTTGCTTCTGTTAGGTTAGTATGTCTATATGAGCGGGGTGACAGGATCCTGTGTTGCCAACATTTTGCATGTGTTGTATTAGATTAGGTTAGTATGTCTATATGAGCGGGGTGACAGGATCCTGTGTTGGCAACATTTTGCTCGTGTTGTATTAGATTAGGTTAGTATGTCTATATGAGCGGGGTCACAGGATCCTGTGTTGGCAACATTTTGCTCGTGTTGTATTAGATTAGGTTAGTATGTCTATATGAGCGGGCTGACAGGCTCCTGTGTTACCAACATTTTGCTTCTGTTAGGTGATTGTGTCTATATGAGCGGGGTGACAGGATCCTGTGTTGCTAACATTTTGCTTCTGTTAGGTGATTGTGTCTATATGAGCGGGGTGACAGGATTTTGAGTTGCCAACATTTTGCTTCTGTTAGGTGATTGTGTCTAGATGAGCGGGGTGACAGGATCCTGTGTTGCCAACATTTTGCTTCTGTTAGGTGATTGTGTCAATATGAGCGGGGTGACAGGATCCTGTGTTACCAACATTTTGCTTCTGTTAGGTGATTGTGTCTATATGAGCGGGGTGACAGGATCCTGTGTTGCCAACATTTTGCTTCTGTTAGGTGATTGTGTCTATATGAGCAGGGTGACAGGATCCTGTGTTACCAACATTTTGCTTGGGTAGTTTAGTGTTTCTATATGAGTGGGATGACATGATCCTGTGTTATCGAGATTTTGCTCGTGTTGTATTAGATTAGTGTGTCTATATGAGCGGGGTGACAGGATCCTGTGTTGCCAACATTTTGCTCGTTTGTTATTAGATTAGGTGATTGTGTCTATATGGGCGGGCTGGCAGGATCCTGTGTTGCCAACATTTTGCCAGTGTTGTATTACAGTAGGTTAGTATGTCTATATGAGCGGGGTGATAGGGTCCTGTGTTGCTAACATTTATCTTCTGTTAGGTGATTGTGTCTATATGAGCGGTGTGACAGGATCCTGTGTTGCCAACGTATTACTTCTGTTAGGTGATTGTGTCTATATGAGCGGGGTGACAGGATCCTGTGTTGCCAACATTTTGCTTCTGTTAGGTGATTGTGTCTATATGAGCGCGGTGTCAGGGTCCTGTGTTACCAACATTTTGCTCGTGTTGTATTAGATTAGGTTAGTATGTCTATATGAGCGGGGTGACAGGATCCTGTGTTGGCAACATTTTGCTCGTGTTGTATTAGATTAGGTTAGTATGTCTATATGAGCGGGCTGACAGGGTCCTGTGTTGCCAACATCTTGCTCGTGTGCTATTAGATTAGGTGATTGTGTCTATATGAGCGGGCTCGCAGGATCCTGTGTTGCCAACATTTTGCTCGTGTTATATTAGATTAGGTTAGTATGTCTATATGAGCCGGGTGTTAGGGTCCTGTGTTGCTAACATTTTGCTTCTGTTAGGTGATTGTGTCTATATGAGCGGGGTGACAGGATCCTGTGTTGCCAACATATTGCTTCTGTTAGGTGATTGTGTCTATATGAGCGGGGTGAAAGGATCCTATGTTGCCAACATTTTGCTTCTGTTAGGTGGTTGTGTCTATATGAGCGGGGTGACAGGATCCTGTGTTGCCAACATTTTGCTTGTGTTAGGTGATTGTGTCTATATGCGCGGGGTGACAGGATCCTGTGTGCCAACATTTTGCTTCTGAGAGGTGATTGAGTCTATATGAGCAGGCTGTCAGGATCCTCTGTTGCCAACATTTTGCTTCTGTTAGGTTATTGTGTCTATATGAGCAGGCTGACAGGATCCTGTGTTGCCAACATTTTCCTTCTGTTAGGTGATTGTGTCTATATGTGCAGGCTGACAGGATCCTGTGTTACCAACATTTTGCTTCTGTTAGGTTATTGTGTCTATATGAGCGGGCTGACAGGGTCCTGTGTTACCAACATTTTGCTTCTGTTAGGTGATTGTATCTATATGAGTGGGGTGACAGGATCCTGTGCTGCCAACATTTTATTTCTGTTAGGTGATTGTGGCTACATGAGCGGGGTGACAGGATCCTGTGTTACCAACATTTTGCTTCTGTCAGGTGATTGTGTCTACATGAGCGGGGTGACAGGATCCTGTGTTGCCAACATTTTGCTTCTGTTAGGTGATTGTGTCTATATGAGCAGGCTGACAGGATCCTGTGTTGCCAACATTTTGCTTCTGTTAGGTGATTGTGTCTATATGAGCGGGCTGACAGGATCCTGTGTTGCCAACATTTTGCTTCTGTTAGGTGATTGTGTCTATATGAGCGGGGTGAAAGGATCCTGTGTTGCCAACATATTGCTTGTGTTAGGTGATTGTGTCTATATGAGCGGGGTGACAGGATCCTGTGTTGCCAACATTTTGCTTCTGTTAGGTGGTTGTGTCTATATGAGCGGGGTGACAGGATCCTGTGTTGCCAACATTTTGCTTCTGTTAGGTGATTGTGTCTATATGCGCGGGGTGACAGGATCCTGTGTTGCCAACATTTTGCTTCTGAGAGGTGATTGAGTCTATATGAGCAGGCTGTCAGGATCCTCTGTTGCCAACATTTTGCTTCTGTTAGGTTATTGTGTCTATATGAGCAGGCTGACAAGATCCTGTGTTGCCAACATTTTCCTTCTGTTAGGTGATTGTGTCTATATGTGCAGGCTGACAGGTTCCTGTGTTACCAACATTTTGCTTCTGTTAGGTGATTGTGTCTATATGAGCGGGCTGACAGGGTCCTGTGTTACCAACATTTTGCTTCTGTTAGGTGATTGTATCTATATGAGTGGGGTGACAGGATCCTGTGCTGCCAACATTTTGCTTCTGTTAGGTGATTGTGTCTACATGAGCGGGGTGACAGGATCCTGTGTTACCAACATTTTGCTTCTGTCAGGTGATTGTGTCTACATGAGCGGGGTGACAGGATCCTGTGTTGCCAACATTTTGCTTCTGTTAGGTGATTGTGTCTATATGAGCAGAGTGACAGGATCCTGTGTTGCCAACATTTTGCTTCTGTTAGGTGATTGTGTCTATATGAGCGGGGTGACAGGATCCTGTGTTGCCAACATTTTGCTTCTGTTAGGTGATTGTCTCTATATGACCGGAGTGACAGGGTCCTGTGTTGCCAACATTTTGCTTCTGTTAGGTGATTGTGTCTATATGAGCGGGGTGACAGGATCCTGTGTTGCCAACATTTTGCTTCTGTTAGGTGATTGTGTCTATATGAGCGGGGTAACAGGATCCTGTGTTGCCAACATTTTGCTTCTGTTAGGTGATTGTGTCTATATGAGCGGGCTGACAAGATCCTGTGTTGCCAACATTTTGCTTCTGTTAGGTGATTGTGTCTGTATGAGCGGTGTGACAGGATCCTGTGTTGCCAACATTTTGCTTCTGTTAGGTGATACTGTCTACATGAGCGGGGTGACAGGATGCTGTGTTACCAACATTTTGCTTCTGTTAGGTGATCGTGTGTACATGAGCAGGGTGACAGGATCCTGTGTTGCCAACATTTTGCTTCTGTTAGGTGATTGTGTCTATATGAGCGGGGTGACAGGATCCTGTGTTACCAACATTTTGCCAGTGTTGTATTACAGTAGGTTAGTATGTCTATATGAGCGGGGTGATAGGGTCCTGTGTTGCTAACATTTATCTTCTGTTAGGTGATTGTGTCTATATGAGCGGTGTGACAGGATCCTGTGTTGCCAACGTATTACTTCTGTTAGGTGATTGTGTCTATATGAGCGGGGTGACAGGATCCTGTGTTGCCAACATTTTGCTTCTGTTAGGTGATTGTGTCTATATGAGCGCGGTGACAGGGTCCTGTGTTACCAACATTTTGCTCGTGTTGTATTAGATTAGGTTAGTATGTCTATATGAGCGGGGTGACAGGATCCTGTGTTGGCAACATTTTGCTCGTGTTGTATTAGATTAGGTTAGTATGTCTATATCAGCGGGCTGGCAGGATCCTGTGTTGCCAACATTTTGCTCGTGTTATATTAGATTAGGTTAGTATGTCTATATGAGCCGGGTGTTAGGGTCCTGTGTTGCTAACATTTTGCTTCTGTTAGGTGATTGTGTCTATATGAGCGGGGTGATAGGATCCTGTGTTGCCAACATATTGCTTGTGTTAGGTGATTGTGTCTATATGAGCGGGGTGACAGGATCCTGTGTTGCCAACATTTTGCTTCTGTTAGGTGGTTGTGTCTATATGAGCGGGGTAACAGGATCCTGTGTTGCCAACATTTTGCTTCTGTTAGGTGATTGTGTCTATATGAGCGGGCTGACAGGATCCTGTGTTCCCAACATTTTGCTTCTGTTAGGTGATTGTGTCTATATGAGCGGGGTGACAGGATCCTGTGTTGCCAACATATTGCTTGTGTTAGGTGATTGTGTCTATATGAGCGGGGTGACAGGATCCTGTGTTGCCAACATTTTGCTTCTGTTAGGTGGTTGTGTCTATATGAGCGGGGTGACAGGATCCTGTGTTGCCAACATTTTGCTTCTGTTAGGTGATTGTGTCTATATGCGCGGGGTGACAGGATCCTGTGTTGCCAACATTTTGCTTCTGAGAGGTGATTGAGTCTATATGAGCAGGCTGTCAGGATCCTCTGTTGCCAACATTTTGCTTCTGTTAGGTTATTGTGTCTATATGAGCAGGCTGACAGGATCCTGTGTTGCCAACATTTTCCTTCTGTTAGGTGATTGTGTCTATATGTGTAGGCTGACAGGATTCTGTGTTACCAACATTTTGCTTCTGTTAGGTGATTGTGTCTATATGAGCGGGCTGACAGGGTCCTGTGTTACCAACATTTTGCTTCTGTTAGGTGATTGTATCTATATGAGTGGGGTGACAGGATCCTGTGCTGCCAACATTTTGCTTCTGTTAGGTGATTGTGTCTACATGAGCGGGGTGACAGGATCCTGTGTTACCAACATTTTGCTTCTGTCAGGTGATTGTGTCTACATGAGCGGGGTGACAGGATCCTGTGTTGCCAACATTTTGCTTCTGTTAGGTGATTGTGTCTATATGACCAGGCTGACAGGATCCTGTGTTGCCAACATTTTGCTTCTGTTAGGTGATTGTGTCTATATGAGCGGGCTGACAGGATCCTGTGTTGCCAACATTTTGCTTCTGTTAGGTGATTGTGTCTATATGAGCGGGGTGACAGGATCCTGTGTTGCCAACATCTTGCTTCTGTTAGGCGATTGTCTCTATATGACCGGGGTGACAGGGTCCTGTGTTGCCAACATTTTGCTTCTGTTAGGTGATTGTGTCTATATGAGCGGGGTGACAGGATCCTGTGTTGCCAACATCTTGCTCGTGTGCTATTAGATTAGGTGATTGTGTCTATATGAGCGGGCTGGCAGGATCCTGTGTTGCCAACATTTTGCTCGTGTTATATTAGATTAGGTTAGTATGTCTATATGAGCCGGGTGTTAGGGTCCTGTGTTGCTAACATTTTGCTTCTGTTAGGTGATTGTGTCTATATGAGCGGGGTGACAGGATCCTGTGTTGCCAACATATTGCTTCTGTTAGGTGATTGTGTCTATATGAGCGGGGTGACAGGATCCTATGTTGCCAACATTTTGCTTCTGTTAGGTGGTTGTGTCTATATGAGCGGGGTGACAGGATCCTGTGTTGCCAACATTTTGCTTCTGTTAGGTGATTGTGTCTATATGCGCGGGGTGACAGGATCCTGTGTGCCAACATTTTGCTTCTGAGAGGTGATTGAGTCTATATGAGCAGGCTGTCAGGATCCTCTGTTGCCAACATTTTGCTTCTGTTAGGTTATTGTGTCTATATGAGCAGGCTGACAGGATCCTGTGTTGCCAACATTTTCCTTCTGTTAGGTGATTGTGTCTATATGTGCAGGCTGACAGGATCCTGTGTTACCAACATTTTGCTTCTGTTAGGTGATTGTGTCTATATGAGCGGGCTGACAGGGTCCTGTGTTACCAACATTTTGCTTCTGTTAGGTGATTGTATCTATATGAGTGGGGTGACAGGATCCTGTGCTGCCAACATTTTATTTCTGTTAGGTGATTGTGGCTACATGAGCGGGGTGACAGGATCCTGTGTTACCAACATTTTGCTTCTGTCAGGTGATTGTGTCTACATGAGCGGGGTGACAGGATCCTGTGTTGCCAACATTTTGCTTGTGTTAGGTGATTGTGTCTATATGAGCAGGCTGACAGGATCCTGTGTTGCCAACATTTTGCTTCTGTTAGGTGATTGTGTCTATATGAGCGGGCTGACAGGATCCTGTGTTGCCAACATTTTGCTTCTGTTAGGTGATTGTGTCTATATGAGCGGGGTGACAGGATCCTGTGTTGCCAACATATTGCTTGTGTTAGGTGATTGTGTCTATATGAGCGGGGTGACAGGATCCTGTGTTGCCAACATTTTGCTTCTGTTAGGTGGTTGTGTCTATATGAGCGGGGTGACAGGATCCTGTGTTGCCAACATTTTGCTTCTGTTAGGTGATTGTGTCTATATGCGCGGGGTGACAGGATCCTGTGTTGCCAACATTTTGCTTCTGAGAGGTGATTGAGTCTATATGAGCAGGCTGTCAGGATCCTCTGTTGCCAACATTTTGCTTCTGTTAGGTTATTGTGTCTATATGAGCAGGCTGACAAGATCCTGTGTTGCCAACATTTTCCTTCTGTTAGGTGATTGTGTCTATATGTGCAGGCTGACAGGATCCTGTGTTACCAACATTTTGCTTCTGTTAGGTGATTGTGTCTATATGAGCGGGCTGACAGGGTCCTGTGTTACCAACATTTTGCTTCTGTTAGGTGATTGTATCTATATGAGTGGGGTGACAGGATCCTGTGCTGCCAACATTTTGCTTCTGTTAGGTGATTGTGTCTACATGAGCGGGGTGACAGGATCCTGTGTTACCAACATTTTGCTTCTGTCAGGTGATTGTGTCTACATGAGCGGGGTGACAGGATCCTGTGTTGCCAACATTTTGCTTCTGTTAGGTGATTGTGTCTATATGAGCAGGCTGACAGGATCCTGTGTTGCCAACATTTTGCTTCTGTTAGGTGATTGTGTCTATATGAGCGGGGTGACAGGATCCTGTGTTGCCAACATTTTGCTTCTGTTAGGTGATTGTCTCTATATGACCGGGGTGACAGGGTCCTGTGTTGCCAACATTTTGCTTCTGTTAGGTGATTGTGTCTATATGAGCGGGGTGACAGGATCCTGTGTTGCCAACATTTTGCTTCTGTTAGGTGATTGTGTCTATATGAGCGGGGTAACAGGATCCTGTGTTGCCAACATTTTGCTTCTGTTAGGTGATTGTGTCTATATGAGCGGGCTGACAGGATCCTGTGTTGCCAACATTTTGCTTCTGTTAGGTGATTGTGTCTGTATGAGCGGTGTGACAGGATCCTGTGTTGCCAACATTTTGCTTCTGTTAGGTGATACTGTCTACATGAGCGGGGTGACAGGATGCTGTGTTACCAACATTTTGCTTCTGTTAGGTGATCGTGTGTACATGAGCGGGGTGACAGGATCCTGTGTTGCCAACATTTTGCTTCTGTTAGGTGATTGTGTCTATATGAGCGGGCTGACAGGATCCTGTGTTACCAACATTTTGCTTGGGTAGTTTAGTGTGTCTATATGAGTGGGATGACATGATCCTGTGTTATCGAGATTTTGCTCGTGTTGTATTAGATTAGTGTGTCTATATGAGCGGGGTGACAGGATCCTGTGTTGCCAACATTTTGCTCGCTTGTTATTAGATTAGGTGATTGTGTCTAAATGGGCGGGCTGGCAGGATCCTGTGTTGCCAACATTTTGCTAGTGTTGTATTAGATTAGGTTAGTATGTCTATATGAGCGGGGTGATAGGGTCCTGTGTTGCTAACATTTTGCTTCTGTTAGGTGATTGTGTCTATATGAGCGGGGTGACAGGGTCCTGTGTTGCCAACATTTTGCTTCTGTTAGGTGATTGTGTCTATATGAGCGGGGTGACAGGATCCTGAGTTGCCAACATTTTGCTTCTGTTAGGTGATTGTGTGTATATGAGCGGGGTGACAGGATCCTGTGTTGCCAACATTTTGCTTCTGTTAGGTGATTGTGTCTATATGAGCGGGCTGACAGGATCCTGTGTTGCCAATATTTTGCTTCTGTTAGGTGATTGTGTCTGTATGAGCGGTGTGACATGATCCTGTGTTGCCAACATTTTGCTTCTGTTAGGTTTTCGTGTCTACATGAGCGGGGTGACAGGATGCTGTGTTACCAACATTTTGCTTCTGTTAGGTGATCGTGTCTACATGAGGGGGGTGACAGGATCCTGTGTTGCCAACATTTTGCTTGTGTTAGGTAATTGTGTCTATATGAGCGGGGTGACAGGATCCTGTGTTACCAACATTTTGCTTCTGTTAGGTTAGTATGTCTATATGAGCGGGGTGACAGGATCCTGTGTTGCCAACATTTTGCATGTGTTGTATTAGATTAGGTTAGTATGTCTATATGAGCGGGGTGACAGGATCCTGTGTTGGCAACATTTTGCTCGTGTTGTATTAGATTAGGTTAGTATGTCTATATGAGCGGGGTCACAGGATCCTGTGTTGGCAACATTTTGCTCGTGTTGTATTAGATTAGGTTAGTATGTCTATATGAGCGGGCTGACAGGCTCCTGTGTTACCAACATTTTGCTTCTGTTAGGTGATTGTGTCTATATGAGCGGGGTGACAGGATGCTGTGTTGCTAACATTTTGCTTCTGTTAGGTGATTGTGTCTATATGAGCGGGGTGACAGGATTTTGAGTTGCCAACATTTTGCTTCTGTTAGGTGACTGTGTCTAGATGAGCGGGGTGACAGGATCCTGTGTTGCCAACATTTTGCTTCTGTTAGGTGATTGTGTCTATATGAGCGGGGTGACAGGATCCTGTGTTACCAACATTTTGCTTCTGTTAGGTGATTGTGTCTATATGAGCGGGGTGACAGGATCCTGTGTTGCCAACATTTTGCTTCTGTTAGGTGATTGTGTCTATATGAGCAGGGTGACAGGATCCTGTGTTACCAACATTTTGCTTGGGTAGTTTAGTGTGTCTATATGAGTGGGATGACATGATCCTGTGTTATCGAGATTTTGCTCGTGTTGTATTAGATTAGTGTGTCTATATGAGCGGGGTGACAGGATCCTGTGTTGCCAAAATTTTGCTCGTTTGTTATTAGATTAGGTGATTGTGTCTATATGGGCGGGCTGGCAGGATCCTGTGTTGCCAACATTTTGCCAGTGTTGTATTACAGTAGGTTAGTATGTCTATATGAGCGGGGTGATAGGGTCCTGTGTTGCTAACATTTATCTTCTGTTAGGTGATTGTGTCTATATGAGCAGTGTGACAGGATCCTGTGTTGCCAACATATTACTTCTGTTAGGTGATTGTGTCTATATGAGCGGGGTGACAGGATCCTGTGTTGCCAACATTTTGCTTCTGTTAGGTGATTGTGTCTATATGAGCGCGGTGACAGGGTCCTGTGTTACCAACATTTTGCTCGTGTTGTATTAGATTAGGTTAGTATGTCTATATGAGCGGGGTGACAGGATCCTGTGTTGGCAACATTTTGCTCGTGTTGTATTAGATTAGGTTAGTATGTCTATATGAGCGGGCTGACAGGGTCCTGTGTTGCCAACATCTTGCTCGTGTGCTATTAGATTAGGTGATTGTGTCTATATGAGCGGGCTGGCAGGATCCTGTGTTGCCAACATTTTGCTCGTGTTATATTAGATTAGGTTAGTATGTCTATATGAGCCGGGTGTTAGGGTCCTGTGTTGCTAACATTTTGCTTCTGTTAGGTGATTGTGTCTATATGAGCGGGGTGATAGGATCCTGTGTTGCCAACATATTGCTTGTGTTAGGTGATTGTGTCTATATGAGCGGGGTGACAGGATCCTGTGTTGCCAACATTTTGCTTCTGTTAGGTGGTTGTGTCTATATGAGCGGGGTAACAGGATCCTGTGTTGCCAACATTTTGCTTCTGTTAGGTGATTGTGTCTATATGAGCGGGCTGACAGGATCCTGTGTTGCCAACATTTTGCTTCTGTTAGGTGATTGTGTCTATATGAGCGGGGTGACAGGATCCTGTGTTGCCAACATATTGCTTGTGTTAGGTGATTGTGTCTATATGAGCGGGGTGACAGGATCCTGTGTTGCCAACATTTTGCTTCTGTTAGGTGGTTGTGTCTATATGAGCGGGGTGACAGGATCCTGTGTTGCCAACATTTTGCTTCTGTTAGGTGATTGTGTCTATATGCGCGGGGTGACAGGATCCTGTGTTGCCAACATTTTGCTTCTGAGAGGTGATTGAGTCTATATGAGCAGGCTGTCAGGATCCTCTGTTGCCAACATTTTGCTTCTGTTAGGTTATTGTGTCTATATGAGCAGGCTGACAGGATCCTGTGTTGCCAACATTTTCCTTCTGTTAGGTGATTGTGTCTATATGTGTAGGCTGACAGGATCCTGTGTTACCAACATTTTGCTTCTGTTAGGTGATTGTATCTATATGAGTGGGGTGACAGGATCCTGTGCTGCCAACATTTTGCTTCTGTTAGGTGATTGTGTCTACATGAGCGGGGTGACAGGATCCTGTGTTACCAACATTTTGCTTCTGTCAGGTGATTGTGTCTACATGAGCGGGGTGACAGGATCCTGTGTTGCCAACATTTTGCTTCTGTTAGGTGATTGTGTCTATATGACCAGGCTGACAGGATCCTGTGTTGCCAACATTTTGCTTCTGTTAGGTGATTGTGTCTATATGAGCGGGCTGACAGGATCCTGTGTTGCCAACATTTTGCTTCTGTTAGGTGATTGTGTCTATATGAGCGGGGTGACAGGATCCTGTGTTGCCAACATTTTGCTTCTGTTAGGCGATTGTCTCTATATGACCGGGGTGACAGGGTCCTGTGTTGCCAACATTTTGCTTCTGTTAGGTGATTGTGTCTATATGAGCGGGGTGACAGGATCCTGTGTTGCCAACATTTTGCTTCTGTTAGGTGATTGTGTCTATATGAGCGGGGTAACAGGATCCTGTGTTGCCAACATTTTGCTTCTGTTAGGTGATTGTGTCTATATGAGCGGGCTGACGGGATCCTTTGTTGCCAACATTTTGCTTCTGTTAGGTGATTGTGTCTGTATGAGCGGTGTGACAGGATCCTGTGTTGCCAACATTTTGCTTCTGTTAGGTGATACTGTCTACATGAGCGGGGTGACAGGATGCTGTGTTACCAATATTTTGCTTCTGTTAGGTGATCGTGTGTACATGAGCGGGGTGACAGGATCCTGTGTTGCCAACATTTTGCTTCTGTTAGGTGATTGTGTCTATATGAGCGGGGTGACAGGATCCTGTGTTACCAACATTTTGCTTGGGTAGTTTAGTGTGTCTATATGAGTGGGATGACATGAACCTGTGTTATCGAGATTTTGCTCGTGTTGTATTAGATTAGTGTGTCTATATGAGCGGGGTGACAGGATCCTGTGTTGCCAACATTTTGCTCGCTTGTTATTAGATTAGGTGATTGTGTCTAAATGGGCGGGCTGGCAGGATCCTGTGTTGCCAACATTTTGCTAGTGTTGTATTAGATTAGGTTAGTATGTCTAT
The DNA here is from genome assembly GCA_030765045.1 of Tenodera sinensis. Lineage (NCBI taxonomy): Eukaryota > Metazoa > Arthropoda > Insecta > Mantodea > Mantidae > Tenodera > Tenodera sinensis. The sequence goes on along the minus strand of CM060974.1, from coordinate 59,709,357 downwards.
ATGAGCGGGGTGATAGGGTCCTGTGTTGCTAACATTTTGCTCCTGTTAGGTGATTGTGTCTATATGAGCGGTGTGACAGGATCCTGTGTTGCCAACATATTACTTCTGTTAGGTGATTGTGTCTATATGAGCGGGGTGACAGGATCCTGTGTAGTGAACATTTTGCTTCTGTTAGGTGATTGTGTCTATATGAGCGCAGTGACAGGGTCCTGTGCTGCCAACATTTTGCTCGTGTTGTATTAGATTAGGTTAGTATGTCTATATGAGTGGGGTGACAGGATCCTGTGTTCGCAACATTTTGCTCGTGTTATATTAGATTAGGTTAGTATGTCTATATGAGCGGGCTGACAGGGTCCTGTGTTTCCAACATTTTGCTCGCTTTGTATTAGATTAGGTGATTGTGTCTATATGAGCGGGCTGGCAGGATCCTGTGTTGCCAACATTTTGCTTGTGTTATATTAGATTAGGTTAGTATGTCTATATGAGCCGGGTGATTGGGTCCTGTGTTGCTAACATTTTGCTTCTGTTAGGTGATTGTGTCTATATGAGCGGGGTGACAGGATCCTGTGTTGCCAACATATTGCTTCTGTTACGTGATTGTGTCTATATGAGCGGGGTGACAGGATCCTGTGTTCCAACATTTTGCTTCTGTTAGGTGGTTGTGTCTATATGAGCGGGGTGACAGGATCCTGTGTTGCCAACATTTTGCTTCTGTTAGGTGATTGTGTCTATATGCGCGGGGTGACAGGATCCTGTGTTGCCAACATTTTGCTTCTGAGAGGTGATTGTGTCTATATGAGCAGGCTGTCAGGATCCTCTGTTGCCAACGTTTTGCTTCTGTTAGGTTATTGTGTGTATATGAGCAGGCTGACAGGATCCTGTGTTGCCAACATTTTCCTTCTGTTAGGTGATTGTGTCTATATGAGCAGGCTGTCAGGATCCTGTGTTGCCAAAGTTTTGCTTCTGTTAGGTTATTGTGTCTATATGAGCAGGCTGACAGGATCCTGTGTTGCCAACATTTTCCTTCTGTTAGGTGATTGTGTCTATATGAGCAGGCTGACAGGATCCTGTGTTACGAACATTTTGCTTCTGTGAGGTGATTGTGTCTATATGAGCGGGGTGACAGGGTCCTGTGTTGCCAACATTTTCCTTCTGTTAGGTGATTGTGTCTATATGAGCGGGGTGACAGGATCCTGTGTTACCAACATTTTGCTTCTGTTAGGTGTTTGTGTCTATATGAGCGGGCTGACAGGGTCCTGTGTTGCCAACATTTTCCTTCTGTTAGGTGATTGTGTCTATATGAGCAGCCTGACAGGGTCCTGTGTTGCCAACATTTTCCTTCTGTTAGGTGACTGTGTCTATATGAGCAGGCTGGCAGGGTCCTGTGTTGCCAACATTTTGCTCATGTTGTATTAGATTAGGTTATTATGTCAATATGAGCGCGGTGACAGGATCCTGTGTTGGCAACATTTTGCTCGTGTTGTATTAGATTAGGTTAGTATGTCTATATGAGCGGGGTGACAGGGTCCTGTGTTGCCAACATTTTGCTTCTGTTAGGTGATTGTGTCTGTATGAGCGGTGTGACAGGATCCTGTGTTGCCAACATTTTGCTTCTGTTATGTGATACTGTCTACATGAGAGGTGTGACAGGATGCTGTGTTACCAACATTTTGCTTCTGTTAGGTGATCGTGTGTACATGAGCGGGGTGACAGGATCCTGTGTTGCCAACATTTTGCTTCTGTTAGGTGATTGTGTCTATATGAGCGGGGTGACAGGATCCTGTGTTACCAACATTTTGCTTGGGTAGTTTAGTGTGTCTATATGAGTGGGATGACATGATCCTGTGTTATCGAGATTTTGCTCGTGTTGTATTAGATTAGTGTGTCTATATGAGCGGGGTGACAGGATCCTGTGTTGCAAACATTTTGCTCGCTTGTTATTAGATTAGGTGATTGTGTCTAAATGGGCGGGCTGGCAGGATCCTGTGTTGCCAACATTTTGCTAGTGTTGTATTAGATTAGGTTAGTATGTCTATATGAGCGGGGTGATAGGGTCCTGTGTTGCTAACATTTTGCTTCTGTTAGGTGATTGTGTCTATATGAGCGGTGTGACAGGATCCTGTGTTGTCAACATATTACTTCTGTTAGGTGATTGTGTCTATATGAGCGGGGTGACAGGATCCTGTGTAGCGAACATTTTGCTCGTGTTATATTAGATTAGGTTAGTATGTCTATATGAGCGGGCTGACAGGGTCCTGTGTTTCCAACATTTTGCTCGCTTTGTATTAGATTAGGTGATTGTGTCTATATGAGCGGGCTGGCAGGATCCTGTGTTGCCAACATTTTGCTTGTGTTATATTAGATTAGGTTAGTATGTCTATATGAGCCGGGTGATAGGGTCCTGTGCTGCTAACATTTTGCTTCTGTTAGGTGATTGTGTCTATATGAGCGGGGTGACAGGATCCTGTGTTGCCAACATATTGCTTCTGTTAGGTGATTGTGTCTATATGAGCGGGGTGACAGGATCCTGTGTTCCAACATTTTGCTTCTGTTAGGTGGTTGTGTCTATATGAGCGGGGTGACAGGATCCTGTGTTGCCAACATTTTGCTTCTGTTAGGTGATTGTGTCTATATGCGCGGGGTGACAGGATCCTGTGTTGCCAACATTTTGCTTCTGAGAGGTGATTGTGTCTATATGAGCAGGCTGACAGGATCCTGTCTTACCAACATTTTGCTTCTGTTAGGTGATTGTGTCTATATGAGCGGGGTGACAGGGTCCTGTGTTGCCAACATTTTGCTCGTGTTGTATTAGATTAGGTTAGTATGTCTATATGAGCGGGGTGACAGGATCCTGTAATGGCAACATTTTCCTTGTGTCGTATTAGAGTAGGTTAGTATGTTTATATGAGCGGGCTGACAGGATCCTGTCTTACCAACATTTGGCTTCTGTTAGGTGATTGTGTCTATATGAGCGGGGTGACAGGGTCCTGTGTTGGCAACATTTTGCTTGTGTTGTATTAGAGTAGGTTAGTATGTTTATATGAGCGGGCTGACAGGGTCCTGTGTTACCAACATTTTGCTTCTGTTAGGTGATTGTGTCTATATGAGTGGGGTGACAGGATCCTGTGTTGCCAACATTCTGTTCGTGTTGTATTAGATTAGGTGATTGTGTCTATATGAGTGGGCTGGCAGGATCCCGTGTTGCCAACATTTTGCTCGTGTTGTATTAGATTAGGTTAGTATGTCTATATGAGCGGGGTGACAGGATCCTGTGTTGCCAACATATTGCTTCTGTTAGGTGATTGTGTCTATATGAGCGGGGTGACAGGATCCTGTGTTACCAACATTTTGCTTGGGTAGTTTAGTGTGTCTATATGAGTGGGATGACATGATCCTGTGTTATCGAGATTTTGCTCGTGTTGTATTAGATTAGTGTGTCTATATGAGCGGGGTGACAGGATCCTGTGTTGCCAACATTTTGCTCGTTTGTTATTAGATTAGGTGATTGTGTCTATATGGGCGGGCTGGCAGGATCCTGTGTTGCCAACATTTTGCCAGTGTTGTATTACAGTAGGTTAGTATGTCTATATGAGCGGGGTGATAGGGTCCTGTGTTGCTAACATTTATCTTCTGTTAGGTGATTGTGTCTATATGAGCAGTGTGACAGGATCCTGTGTTGCCAACATATTACTTCTGTTAGGTGATTGTGTCTATATGAGCGGGGTGACAGGATCCTGTGTTGCCAACATTTTGCTTCTGTTAGGTGATTGTGTCTATATGAGCGCGGTGACAGGGTCCTGTGTTACCAACATTTTGTTCGTGTTGTATTAGATTAGGTTAGTATGTCTATATGAGCGGGGTGACAGGATCCTGTGTTGGCAACATTTTGCTCGTGTTGTATTAGATTAGGTTAGTATGTCTATATGAGCGGGCTGACAGGGTCCTGTGTTACCAACATCTTGCTCGTGTGCTATTAGATTAGGTGATTGTGTCTATATGAGCGGGCTGGCAGGATCCTGTGTTGCCAACATTTTGCTCGTGTTATATTAGATTAGGTTAGTATGTCTATATGAGCCGGGTGTTAGGGTCCTGTGTTGCTAACATTTTGCTTCTGTTAGGTGATTGTGTCTATATGAGCGGGGTGATAGGATCCTGTGTTGCCAACATATTGCTTGTGTTAGGTGATTGTGTCTATATGAGCGGGGTGACAGGATCCTGTGTTGCCAACATTTTGCTTCTGTTAGGTGGTTGTGTCTATATGAGCGGGGTAACAGGATCCTGTGTTGCCAACATTTTGCTTCTGTTAGGTGATTGTGTCTATATGAGCAGGCTGACAGGATCCTGTGTTGCCAACATTTTGCTTCTGTTAGGTGATTGTGTCTATATGAGCGGGCTGACAGGATCCTGTGTTGCCAACATTTTGCTTCTGTTAGGTGATTGTGTCTATATGAGCGGGGTGACAGGATCCTGTGTTGCCAACATATTGCTTGTGTTAGGTGATTGTGTCTATATGAGCGGGGTGACAGGATCCTGTGTTGCCAACATTTTGCTTCTGTTAGGTGGTTGTGTCTATATGAGCGGGGTGACAGGATCCTGTGTTGCCAACATTTTGCTTCTGTTAGGTGATTGTGTCTATATGCGCGGGGTGACAGGATCCTGTGTTGCCAACATTTTGCTTCTGAGAGGTGATTGAGTCTATATGAGCAGGCTGTCAGGATCCTCTGTTGCCAACATTTTGCTTCTGTTAGGTTATTGTGTCTATATGAGCAGGCTGACAGGATCCTGTGTTGCCAACATTTTCCTTCTGTTAGGTGATTGTGTCTATATGTGTAGGCTGACAGGATCCTGTGTTACCAACATTTTGCTTCTGTTAGGTGATTGTGTCTATATGAGCGGGCTGACAGGGTCCTGTGTTACCAACATTTTGCTTCTGTTAGGTGATTGTATCTATATGAGTGGGGTGACAGGATCCTGTGCTGCCAACATTTTGCTTCTGTTAGGTGATTGTGTCTACATGAGCGGGGTGACAGGATCCTGTGTTACCAACATTTTGCTTCTGTCAGGTGATTGTGTCTACATGAGCGGGGTGACAGGATCCTGTGTTGCCAACATTTTGCTTCTGTTAGGTGATTGTGTCTATATGACCAGGCTGACAGGATCCTGTGTTGCCAACATTTTGCTTCTGTTAGGTGATTGTGTCTATATGAGCGGGCTGACAGGATCCTGTGTTGCCAACATTTTGCTTCTGTTAGGTGATTGTGTCTATATGAGCGGGGTGACAGGATCCTGTGTTGCCAATATTTTGCTTCTGTTAGGCGATTATCTCTATATGACCGGGGTGACAGGGTCCTGTGTTGCCAACATTTTGCTTCTGTTAGGTGATTGTGTCTATATGAGCGGGGTGACAGGATCCTGTGTTGCCAACATTTTGCTTCTGTTAGGTGATTGTGTCTATATGAGCGGGGTAACAGGATCCTGTGTTGCCAACATTTTGCTTCTGTTAGGTGATTGTGTCTATATGAGCGGGCTGACAGGATCCTTTGTTGCCAACATTTTGCTTCTGTTAGGTGATTGTGTCTGTATGAGCGGTGTGACAGGATCCTGTGTTGCCAACATTTTGCTCGTGTTGTATTAGATTAGGTTAGTATGTCTATATGAGCGGGGTGACAGGATCCTGTAATGGCAACATTTTCCTTGTGTCGTATTAGAGTAGGTTAGTATGTTTATATGAGCGGGCTGACAGGATCGTGTCTTACCAACATTTTGCTTCTGTTAGGTGATTGTGTCTATATGAGCGGGGTGACAGGGTCCTGTGTTGGCAACATTTTGCTTGTGTTGTATTAGAGTAGGTTAGTATGTTTATATGAGCGGGCTGACAGGGTCCTGTGTTACCAACATTTTGCTTCTGTTAGGTGATTGTGTCTATATGAGTGGGGTGACAGGATCCTGTGTTGCCAACATTCTGTTCGTGTTGTATTAGATTAGGTGATTGTGTCTATATGAGTGGGCTGGCAGGATCCCGTGTTGCCAACATTTTGCTCGTGTTGTATTAGATTAGGTTAGTATGTCTATATGAGCGGGGTGACAGGATCCTGTGTTGCCAACATATTGCTTCTGTTAGGTGATTGTGTCTATATGAGCGGGGTGACAGGATCCTGTGTTACCAACATTTTGCTTGGGTAGTTTAGTGTGTCTATATGAGTGGGATGACATGATCCTGTGTTATCGAGATTTTGCTCGTGTTGTATTAGATTAGTGTGTCTATATGAGCGGGGTGACAGGATCCTGTGTTGCCAACATTTTGCTCGTTTGTTATTAGATTAGGTGATTGTGTCTATATGGGCGGGCTGGCAGGATCCTGTGTTGCCAACATTTTGCCAGTGTTGTATTACAGTAGGTTAGTATGTCTATATGAGCGGGGTGATAGGGTCCTGTGTTGCTAACATTTATCTTCTGTTAGGTGATTGTGTCTATATGAGCAGTGTGACAGGATCCTGTGTTGCCAACATATTACTTCTGTTAGGTGATTGTGTCTATATGAGCGGGGTGACAGGATCCTGTGTTGCCAACATTTTGCTTCTGTTAGGTGATTGTGTCTATATGAGCGCGGTGACAGGGTCCTGTGTTACCAACATTTTGTTCGTGTTGTATTAGATTAGGTTAGTATGTCTATATGAGCGGGGTGACAGGATCCTGTGTTGGCAACATTTTGCTCGTGTTGTATTAGATTAGGTTAGTATGTCTATATGAGCGGGCTGACAGGGTCCTGTGTTGCCAACATCTTGCTCGTGTGCTATTAGATTAGGTGATTGTGTCTATATGAGCGGGCTGGCAGGATCCTGTGTTGCCAACATTTTGCTCGTGTTATATTAGATTAGGTTAGTATGTCTATATGAGCCGGGTGTTAGGGTCCTGTGTTGCTAACATTTTGCTTCTGTTAGGTGATTGTGTCTATATGAGCGGGGTGATAGGATCCTGTGTTGCCAACATATTGCTTGTGTTAGGTGATTGTGTCTATATGAGCGGGGTGACAGGATCCTGTGTTGCCAACATTTTGCTTCTGTTAGGTGGTTGTGTCTATATGAGCGGGGTAACAGGATCCTGTGTTGCCAACATTTTGCTTCTGTTAGGTGATTGTGTCTATATGAGCAGGCTGACAGGATCCTGTGTTGCCAACATTTTGCTTCTGTTAGGTGATTGTGTCTATATGAGCGGGCTGACAGGATCCTGTGTTGCCAACATTTTGCTTCTGTTAGGTGATTGTGTCTATATGAGCGGGGTGACAGGATCCTGTGTTGCCAACATATTGCTTGTGTTAGGTGATTGTGTCTATATGAGCGGGGTGACAGGATCCTGTGTTGCCAAAATTTTGCTTCTGTTAGGTGGTTGTGTCTATATGAGCGGGGTGACAGGATCCTGTGTTGCCAACATTTTGCTTCTGTTAGGTGATTGTGTCTATATGCGCGGGGTGACAGGATCCTGTGTTGCCAACATTTTGCTTCTGAGAGGTGATTGAGTCTATATGAGCAGGCTGTCAGGATCCTCTGTTGCCAACATTTTGCTTCTGTTAGGTTATTGTGTCTATATGAGCAGGCTGACAGGATCCTGTGTTGCCAACATTTTCCTTCTGTTAGGTGATTGTGTCTATATGTGTAGGCTGACAGGATCCTGTGTTACCAACATTTTGCTTCTGTTAGGTGATTGTGTCTATATGAGCGGGCTGACAGGGTCCTGTGTTACCAACATTTTGCTTCTGTTAGGTGATTGTATCTATATGAGTGGGGTGACAGGATCCTGTGCTGCCAACATTTTGCTTCTGTTAGGTGATTGTGTCTACATGAGCGGGGTGACAGGATCCTGTGTTACCAACATTTTGCTTCTGTCAGGTGATTGTGTCTACATGAGCGGGGTGACAGCATCCTGTGTTGCCAACATTTTGCTTCTGTTAGGTGATTGTGTCTATATGACCAGGCTGACAGGATCCTGTGTTGCCAACATTTTGCTTCTGTTAGGTGATTGTGTCTATATGAGCGGGCTGACAGGATCCTGTGTTGCCAACATTTTGCTTCTGTTAGGTGATTGTGTCTATATGAGCGGGGTGACAGGATCCTGTGTTGCCAACATTTTGCTTCTGTTAGGCGATTATCTCTATATGACCGGGGTGACAGGGTCCTGTGTTGCCAACATTTTGCTTCTGTTAGGTGATTGTGTCTATATGAGCGGGGTGACAGGATCCTGTGTTGCCAACATTTTGCTTCTGTTAGGTGATTGTGTCTATATGAGCGGGGTAACAGGATCCTGTGTTGCCAACATTTTGCTTCTGTTAGGTGATTGTGTCTATATGAGGGGGCTGACAGGATCCTTTGTTGCCAACATTTTGCTTCTGTTAGGTGATTGTGTCTGTATGAGCGGTGTGACAGGATCCTGTGTTGCCAACATTTTGCTTCTGTTAGGTGATACTGTCTACATGAGCGGGGTGACAGGATGCTGTGTTACCAACATTTTGCTTCTGTTAGGTGATCGTGTGTACATGAGCGGGGTGACAGGATCCTGTGTTGCCAACATTTTGCGTCTGTTAGGTGATTGTGTCTATATGAGCGGGGTGACAGGATCCTGTGTTACCAACATTTTGCTTGGGTAGTTTAGTGTGTCTATATGAGTGGGATGACATGATCCTGTGTTATCGAGATTTTGCTCGTGTTGTATTAGATTAGTGTGTCTATATGAGCGGGGTGACAGGATCCTGTGTTGCCAACATTTTGCTCGCTTGTTATTAGATTAGGTGATTGTGTCTAAATGGGCGGGCTGGCAGGATCCTGTGTTGCCAACATTTTGCTAGTGTTGTATTAGATTAGGTTAGTATGTCTATATGAGCGGGGTGATAGGGTCCTGTGTTGCTAACATTTTGCTCCTGTTAGGTGATTGTGTCTATATGAGCGGTGTGACAGGATCCTGTGTTGCCAACATATTACTTCTGTTAGGTGATTGTGTCTATATGAGCGGGGTGACAGGATCCTGTGTAGTGAACATTTTGCTTCTGTTAGGTGATTGTGTCTATATGAGCGCAGTGACAGGGTCCTGTGTTGCCAACATTTAGCTCGTGTTGTATTAGATTAGGTTAGTATGTCTATATGAGTGGGGTGACAGGATCCTGTGTTCGCAACATTTTGCTCGTGTTATATTAGATTAGGTTAGTATGTCTATATGAGCGGGCTGACAGCGTCCTGTGTTTCCAACATTTTGCTCGCTTTGTATTAGATTAGGTGATTGTGTCTATATGAGCGGGCTGGCAGGATCCTGTGTTGCCAACATTTTGCTTGTGTTATATTAGATTAGGTTAGTATGTCTATATGAGCCGGGTGATAGGGTCCTGTGTTGCTAACATTTTGCTTCTGTTAGGTGATTGTGTCTATATGAGCGGGGTGACAGGATCCTGTGTTGCCAACATATTGCTTCTGTTAGGTGATTGTGTCTATATGAGCGGGGTGACAGGATCCTGTGTTCCAACATTTTGCTTCTGTTAGGTGGTTGTGTCTATATGAGCGGGGTGACAGGATCCTGTGTTGCCAACATTTTGCTTCTGTTAGGTGATTGTGTCTATATGCGCGGGGTGACAGGATCCTGTGTTGCCAACATTTTGCTTCTGAGAGGTGATTGTGTCTATATGAGCAGGCTGTCAGGATCCTCTGTTGCCAACGTTTTGCTTCTGTTAGGTTATTGTGTGTATATGAGCAGGCTGACAGGATCCTGTGTTGCCAACATTTTCCTTCTGTTAGGTGATTGTGTCTATATGAGCAGGCTGTCAGGATCCTGTGTTGCCAAAGTTTTGCTTCTGTTAGGTTATTGTGTCTATATGAGCAGGCTGACAGGATCCTGTGTTGCCAACATTTTCCTTCTGTTAGGTGATTGTGTCTATATGAGCAGGCTGACAGGATCCTGTGTTACGAACATTTTGCTTCTGTGAGGTGATTGTGTCTATATGAGCGGGGTGACAGGGTCCTGTGTTGCCAACATTTTCCTTCTGTTAGGTGATTGTGTCTATATGAGCGGGGTGACAGGATCCTGTGTTACCAACATTTTGCTTCTGTTAGGTGTTTGTGTCTATATGAGCGGGCTGACAGGGTCCTGTGTTGCCAACATTTTCCTTCTGTTAGGTGATTCTGTCTATATGAGCAGCCTGACAGGGTCCTGTGTTGCCAACATTTTCCTTCTGTTAGGTGACTGTGTCTATATGAGCAGGCTGGCAGGGTCCTGTGTTGCCAACATTTTGCTCGTGTTGTATTAGATTAGGTAATTATGTCAATATGAGCGGGGTGACAGGATCCTGTGTTGGCAACATTTTGCTCGTGTTGTATTAGATTAGGTTAGTATGTCTATATGAGCGGGGTGACAGGGTCCTCTGTTGCCAACATTTTGCTCGTGTTGTATTAGATTAGGTGAGTATGTCTATATGAGCGTGGTGACAGGATCCTGTGTTGGCAACATTTTGCTCGTGTTGTATTAGATTAGGTTAGTATGTCTATATGAGCGGGCTGACAGGGTCCTTTGTTACCAACATTTTGCTTCTGTTAGGTGATTGTGTCTATATGAGCGGGGTGACAGGATCCTGTGTTGCTAACATTTTGCTTCTGTTAGGTGATTGTGTCTATATGAGCGGGCTGACAGGATCCTGTGTTGCCAACATTTTGCTTCTGTTAGGTGATTGTGTCTGTATGAGCGGTGTGACAGGATCCTGTGTTGCCAAAATTTTGCTTCTGTTAGGTGATACTGTCTACATGAGAGGTGTGACAGGATGCTGTGTTACCAACATTTTGCTTCTGTTAGGTGATCGTGTGTACATGAGCGGGGTGACAGGATCCTGTGTTGCCAACATTTTGCTTCTGTTAGGTGATTGTGTCTATATGAGCGGGGTGACAGGATCCTGTGTTACCAACATTTTGCTTGGGTAGTTTAGTGTGTCTATATGAGTGGGATGACATGATCCTGTGTTATCGAGATTTTGCTCGTGTTGTATTAGATTAGTGTGTCTATATGAGCGGGGTGACAGGATCCTGTGTTGCCAACATTTTGCTCGCTTGTTATTAGATTAGGTGATTGTGTCTAAATGGGCGGGCTGGCAGGATCCTGTGTTGCCAACATTTTGCTAGTGTTGTATTAGATTAGGTTAGTATGTCTATATGAGCGGGGTGATAGGGTCCTGTGTTGCTAACATTTTGCTTCTGTTAGGTGATTGTGTCTATATGAGCGGTGTGACAGGATCCTGTGTTGCCAACATATTACTTCTGTTAGGTGATTGTGTCTATATGAGCGGGGTGACAGGATCCTGTGTAGCGAACATTTTGCTTCTGTTAGGTGATTGTGTCTATATGAGCGCAGTGACAGGGTCCTGTGCTGCCAACATTTTGCTCGTGTTGTATTAGATTAGGTTAGTATGTCTATATGAGCGGGGTGACAGGATCCTGTGTTCGCAACATTTTGCTCGTGTTATATTAGATTAGGTTAGTATGTCTATATGAGCGGGCTGACAGGGTCCTGTGTTTCCAACATTTTGCTCGCTTTGTATTAGATTAGGTGATTGTGTCTATATGAGCGGGCTGGCAGGATCCTGTGTTGCCAACATTTTGCTTGTGTTATATTAGATTAGGTTAGTATGTCTATATGAGCCGGGTGATAGGGTCCTGTGCTGCTAACATTTTGCTTCTGTTAGGTGATTGTGTCTATATGAGCGGGGTGACAGGATCCTGTGTTGCCAACATATTGCTTCTGTTAGGTGATTGTGTCTATATGAGCGGGGTGACAGGATCCTGTGTTCCAACATTTTGCTTCTGTTAGGTGGTTGTGTCTATATGAGTGGGGTGACAGGATCCTGTGTTGCCAACATTTTGCTTCTGTTAGGTGATTGTGTCTATATGCGCGGGGTGACAGGATCCTGTGTTGCCAACATTTTGCTTCTGAGAGGTGATTGTGTCTATATGAGCAGGCTGACAGGATCCTGTCTTACCAACATTTTGCTTCTGTTAGGTGATTGTGTCTATATGAGCGGGGTGACAGGGTCCTGTGTTGCCAACATTTTGCTCGTGTTGTATTAGATTAGGTTAGTATGTCTATATGAGCGGGGAGACAGGATCCTGTAATGGCAACATTTTGCTTGTGTCGTATTAGAGTAGGTTAGTATGTTTATATGAGCGGGCTGACAGGATCCTGTCTTACCAACATTTTGCTTCTGTTAGGTGATTGTGTCTATATGAGCGGGGTGACAGGGTCCTGTGTTGGCAACATTTTGCTTGTGTTGTATTAGAGTAGGTTAGTATGTTTATATGAGCGGGCTGACAGGGTCCTGTGTTACCAACATTTTGCTTCTGTTAGGTGATTGTGTCTATATGAGTGGGGTGACAGGATCCTGTGTTGCCAACATTCTGTTCGTGTTGTATTAGATTAGGTGATTGTGTCTATATGAGTGGGCTGGCAGGATCCCGTGTTGCCAACATTTTGCTCGTGTTGTATTAGATTAGGTTAGTATGTCTATATGAGCGGGGTGACAGGATCCTGTGTTGCCAACATATTGCTTCTGTTAGGTGATTGTGTCTATATGAGCGGGGTGACAGGATCCTGTGTTGCCAACATTTTGCTTCTGTTAGGTGGTTGTGTCTATATGAGCAGGGTGACAGGATCCTGTGTTGCCAACATTTTGCTTCTGTTAGGTAATTGTGTCTATATGCGCGGGGTGACAGGATCCTGTGTTGCCAACATTTTGCTTCTGTTAGGTGATTGTGTCTATATGAGCGGGGTGACAGGATCCTGTGTTATCGAGATTTTGCTCGTGTTGTATTAGATTAGTGTGTCTATATGAGCGGGGTGACAGGATCCTGTGTTGCCAACATTTTGCTCGTTTGTTATTAGATTAGGTGATTGTGTCTATATGGGCGGGCTGGCAGGATCCTGTGTTGCCAACATTTTGCTTCTGTTAGGTGATTGTGTCTATATGAGCGGGCTGACAGGATCCTGTGTTGCCAACATTTTGCTTCTGTTAGGTGATTGTGCCTATATGAGCGGTGTGAGAGGATCCTGTGTTGCCAACATTTTGCTTCTGTTAGGTGATTGTGTCTATATGAGCGGGGTGACAGGGTCCTGTGTTGCCAACATTTTGCTTCTGTTAGGTGATTGTGTCTATATGAGCGGGGTGACAGGATCCTGTGTTGCCAACATTTTGCTTCTGTTAGGTGATTGTGTCTATATGAGCGGGGTGACAGGATCCTGTGTTGCCAACATTTAGCTTCTGTTAGGTGATTGTGTCTATATGAGCGGGCTGACAGGATCCTGTGTTGCCAACATTTTGCTTCTGTTAGGTGGTTGTGTCTATATGAGCAGGGTGACAGGATCCTGTCTTACCAACATTTTGCTTCTGTTAGGTGATTGTGTCTATATGAGCGGGGTGACAGGGTCCTGTGTTGCCAACATTTTGCTCGTGTTGTATTAGATTAGGTTAGTATGTCTATATGAGCGGGGTGACAGGATCCTGTGTTGGCAACAGTTTGCTTGTGTTGTATTAGAGTAGGTTAGTATGTTTATATGAGCGGGCTGACAGGGTCTTGTGTTACCAACATTTTGCTTCTGTTAGGTTATTGTGTCTATATGAGCGGGGTGACAGGATCCTGTGTTGCCAACATATTGCTTCTGTTAGGTGATTGTGTCTATATGAGCGGGGTGACAGGATCCTGTGTTGCCAACATTTTGCTTCTGTTAGGTGGTTGTGTCTATATGAGCAGAGTGACAGGATCCTGTGTTGCCAACATTTTGCTTCTGTTAGGTGATTGTGTCTATATGAGCGGGCTGACAGGATCCTGTGTTGCCAACATTTTGCTTCTGTTAGGTGATTGTGTCTATATTTGAGCTGGGTGACAGGATCCTGTGTTACCAACATTTTGCTTGTGTAGTTTAGTGTGTCTATATGAGTGGGGTAACATGATCCTGTGTTATCGACACTTTGCTCGTGTTGTATTAGATTGGTGTGTCTATATGAGCGGGGTGACAGGATCCTGTGTTGCCAACATTTTGCTCGTGTTGTATTAGATTAGGTGATTGTGTCTATATGAGTGGGCTGGCAGGATCCTGTGTTGCCAACATTTTGCTCGTGATGTATTAGATTAGGTTAGTATGTGTATATGAGCGGGTTGATAGGATCCTGTGTTGCTAACATTTTGCTTCTGTTAGGTGATTGTGTCTATATGAGCAGGCTGACAGGATCCTGTCTTACCAACATTTTTCTTCTGTTAGGTGATTGTGTCTATATGAGCGGGGTGACAGGGTCCTGTGTTGCCAACATTTTGCTCGTGTTGTATTAGATTAGGTTAGTATGTCTATATGAGCGGGGTGACAGGATCCTGTAATGGCAACATTTTGCTTGTGTCGTATTAGAGTAGGTTAGTATGTTTATATGAGCGGGCTGACAGGGTCCTGTGTTACCAAATTTTGCTTCTGTTAGGTGATTGTGTCTATATGAGTGGGGTGACAGGATCCTGTGTTGCCAACATTCTGTTCGTGTTGTATTAGATTAGGTGATTGTGTCTATATGGGTGGGCTGGCAGGATCCTGTGTTGCCAAAATTTTGCTCGTGTTGTATTAGATTAGGTTAGTATGTCGATATGAGCGGGGTGATATAATCCTGTGTTGCTAACATTTTGCTTCTGTTAGGTTATTGTGTCTATATGAGCGGGGTGACAGGATCCTGTGTTGCCAACATATTGCTTCTGTTAGGTGATTGTGTCTATATGAGCGGGGTGACAGGATCCTGTGTTGCCAACATTTTGCTTCTGTTAGGTGGTTGTGTCTATATGAGCAGGGTGACAGGATCCTGTGTTGCCAACATTTTGCTTCTGTTAGGTGATTGTGTCTATATGCGCGGGGTGACAGGATCCTGTGTTGCCAACATTTTGCTTCTGTTAGGTGATTGTGTCTATATGAGCGGGGTGACAGGATCCTGTGTTATCGAGATTTTGGTCGTGTTGTATTAGATTAGTGTGTCTATATGAGCGGGGTGAAAGGATCCTGTGTTGCCAACATATTGCTTCTGTTAGGTGATTGTGTCTATATATGAGCGGGGTGACAGGATCCTGTGTTACCAGGATTTTGCTTGTGTAGTTTAGTGTGTCTATATGAGTGGGGTGACATGATCCTGTGTTATCGACATTTTGCTCGTGTTGTATTAAATTAGTGTGTCTATATGAGCGGGGTGACAGGATCCTGTGTTGCCAACATTTTGGGCGTGTTGTATTAGATTAGGTGATTGTGTCTATATGAGTGGGCTGGCAGGATCCTGTGTTGCCAACATTTTGCTTGTGTGGTATTAGATTAGGTTAGTATGTCTATATGAGCGGGGTGATAGGATCCTGTGTTGCTAACATTTTGTTTCTGATAGGTGATTGTGTCTATATGAGCGGGGTGACAGGATACTGTGTTGCCAACATATTGCTTCTTTTAGGTGATTGTGTCTATATGAGCAGGCTGTCAGGATCCTGTGTTGCCAAAGTTTTGCTTCTGTTAGGTTATTGTGTCTATATGAGCAGGCTGACAGGATCCTTTGTTACCAACATTTTGCTTCTGTGAGGTGATTGTGTCTATATGAGCGGGGTGACAGGGTCCTGTGCTGCCAACATTTTCCTTCTGTTAGGTGATTGTGTCTATATGAGCGGGGTGACAGGATCCTGTGTTACCAACATTTTGCTTCTGTTAGGTGTTTGTGTCTATATGAGCGGGCTGACAGGGTCCTGTGTTGCCAACATTTTCCTTCTGTTAGGTGATTGTGTCTATATGAGCAGGCTGACAGGGTCCTGTGTTGCCAACATTTTCCTTCTTTTAGGTGATTGTGTGTATATGAGCAGGCTGGCAGGGTCCTGTGTTGCCAACATTTTGCTCGTGTTGTATTAGATTAGGTTATTATGTCAATATGAGCGGGGTGACAGAATCCTGTGTTGGCAACATTTTGCTCGTGTTGTATTAGATTAGGTTAGTATGTCTATATGAGCGGGGTGACAGGGTCCTGTGTTACCAACATTTTGCTTCTGTTAGGTGATTGTGTCTATATGAGCGGGGTGACAGGATCCTGTGTTATCGACATTTTGCTCGTGTTGTATTAGATTAGTGTGTCTATATGAGCGGGGTGACAGGATCCTGTGTTGCCAACATTTTGCTCGTGTTGTATTAGATTAGGTGATTGTGTCTATATGAGTGGGCTGGCAGGATCCTGTGTTGCCAACATTTTGCTCGTGATGTACTAGATTAGGTTAGTATGTGTATATGAGCGGGTTGATAGGATCCTGTGTTGCTAACATTTTGCTTCTGTAACGTGATTGTGTCTATATGAGCGGGGTGACAGGATCCTGTGTTGCCAACATTTTGCTTCTGTTAGGTGGTTGTGTCTATATGAGTCGGGTGACAAGATCCTGTGTTGCCAACATTTTGCTTCTGTTAGGTGATTGTGTCTATATGAGCGGGGTGACATGATCCTGTGTTACCAACATTTTGCTTGTGTAGTTTAGTGTGTCTATATGAGTGCGGTGACAGGATCCTGTGTTATCGACATATTGCTCGTGTTATATTAGATTAGTGTGTCTATATGAGCGGGGTGACAGGATCCTGTGTTGCCAACATTTTGCTTGTGTAGTCTAGTGTGTCTGTATGAGCGGGGTGACAGGATCCTGTGTTACCAACATTTTGCTTGTGTAGTTTAGTGTGTCTATATGAGTGGGGTGACAGGATCCTGCGTTACCAACATTTTGCTTGTGTAGTATGGGGTGCCTATATGAGTGGGGTGACAGGATACTGTGTTATCGACATTTTGCTCGTGTTATATTAGATTAGTGTGTCTATATGAGTGGGGTGACAGGATCCTGTGTTACCAACATTTTGCTTGTGTAGTTTAGTGTGTCTATATGAGCGGGGTGACAGGATCCTGTGTTACCAACATTTTGCTTGTGTAGTATGGGGTGCCTATATAAGTGGGGTGACAGGATACTGCGTTATCAACATTTTGCTCGTGTTATATTAGATTAGTGTGTCTATATGAGTGGGGTGACAGGATCCTTTGTTACCAACATTTTGCTTGTGTAGTTTAGTGTGTCTATATGAGCAGGGTGACAGGATCCTGTGTTACCAACATTTTGCTTGTGTAGTTTACTGTGCCTATATGAGTGGGGTGACAGGATACTGTGTTATCGACATTTTGCTTGTGTTATATTAGATTAGTGTGTCTATATGAGCGGGGTGACAGGATCCTGTGTTACCAATATTTTGCTTGTGTAGTTTAGTGTGTCTATATGAGCGGGGTGACAGGATCCTGTGTTATCGACATTTTGCTCGTGTTATATTAGATTAGTGTGTCTATATGAGCAGGGTGACAGGATCCTGTGTTGCCAACATTTTGCTCTTGTTGTATTACATTAGGTGATTGTGTCTATATGAGCGGGCTGACAGGATCCTGTGTTGCCAAAATTTTGCTCGTGTTGTATAAGATTAGGTGATTGTCTCTATATGAGTGGGCTGACAGGATCCTGTGTTGCCAACATTTTGCTTCTGTTAGGTGATTGTATCTATATGAGCGGGGTGACATGATCCTGTGTTACCAACATTTTGCTTGTGTTAGGTGATTGTGTCTATATGAGCGGGGTGACAGGATCCTGTGTTGCCAACATTTTGCTCGTGTTGTATTAGATTAGGTGATTGTGTCTATATGAGCGGGCTGACAGCATCCTGTGTTACCAACATTTTGCTTCTCTTAAGTGATATTGTCTATATGAGCGGGCTGACAGGATCCCGTGTTACCCACATTTTGCTTCTGTTAGGTGATTGTGTCTATATGAGCGGGCTGACAGGGTCCTATGTTACCAACATTTTGCTTCTCTTAAGTGATATTGTCTATATGAGCGGGCTGACAGGATCCTGTGTTACCAACATTTTGCTTCTGTTAGGTGATTGTGTCTATATGAGCGGGCTGACAGGGTCCTGTGTTACCAACAATGTGCTTCTGTTAGGTGATTGTGTCTATATGAGTAGGCTGACAGGATCCTGTGTTACCAACATTTTGCTTCTGTTAGGTGATTGTGTCTATATGAGTGGGGTGACAGGGTCCTGTGTTGCCAACATTTTGCTCGTGTTGTATTAGATTAGGTTAGTATGTCTATATGAGCGGGGTGACAGGATCCTGTGTTGGCAACATTTTGCTAGTGTTGTATTAGATTAGGTTAGTATGTCTATATGAGCGGGCTGACAGGGTCCTGTGTTACCAACATTTTGCTTCTGTTAGGTGATTGTGTCTATATGAGCGGGGTGACAGGATCCTGTGTTGCTAACATTTTGCTTCTGTTAGGTGATTGTGTCTATATGAGCGGGGTGACAGGATCCTGTGTACCCAACATTTTGCTTCTGTTAGGTGATTGTGTCTATATGAGCGGGGTGACAGGATCCTGTGTTACCAACATTTTGCTTGTGTAGTTTAGTGTGTCTATATCAGTTGGGTGACATGATCCTGTGTTATCGACATTTTGCTAGTGTTGTATTAGATTAGTGTGTCTATATGAGCGGAGTGACAGGATCCTGTGTTGCCAACATTTTGCTCGTGTTGTATTAGATTAGGTGATTGTGTCTATATGAGCGGGCTGGCAGGATCCGGTGTTGCCAACATTTTGCTCGTGTTGTATTATATTAGGTTAGTAAGTCTATATGAGCGGGGTGATAGGGTCCTGTGTTTCTAACATTTTGCTTCTGTTAGGTGATTGTGTCTATATGAGCGGGTTGACAGGATCCTGTGTTGCCAACATATTGCTTCTGTTAGGTGATTGTGTCTATATGAGCGGTGCGACAGGATCCTGTGTTGCAAACATTTTCCTTCTGTTAGGTGGTTGTGTCTATATGAGCGGGGTGACAGGATCCTGTGTTGCCAACATTTTGCTTCCGTCAGGTGATTGTGTCTATATGCGCGGGTGACAGGATCCTGTGTTGCCAACATTTTGCTTCTGTTAGGTGAATGTGTCTATATGAGCGGGGTGACAGGATCCTGTGTTACCAACATTCTGCTTGTGTAGTTTATTGTGTGTATATGAGTGCGGTGACAGGATCCTGTGTTACCAACATTTTGCTTGTGTAGTTTAGTGTGTCTATATGAGTGGGGTGACAGGATCCTGTGTTACCAACATCCTGCTTGTGTAGTTTAGTGTGTCTATATGAGTGGGGTGACAGGATCCTGTGTTGCCAACATTTTGCTTCCGTCAGGTGATTGTGTCTATATGCGCGGGTGACAGGATCCTGTGTTGCCAACATTTTGCTTCTGTTAGGTGAATGTGTCTATATGAGCGGGGTGACAGGATCCTGTGTTACCAACATTCTGCTTGTGTAGTTTATTGTGTGTATATGAGTGCGGTGACAGGATCCTGTGTTACCAACATTTTGCTTGTGTAGTTTAGTGTGTCTATATGAGTGGGGTGACAGGATCCTGTGTTACCAACATCCTGCTTGTGTAGTTTAGTGTGTCTATATGAGTGGGGTGACAGGATCCTGTGTTATCGACATTTTGCTCATGTTATATTAGATTAGTGTGTCTATATGAGTGGGGTGACAGGATCCTGTGTTACCAACATTTTGCTTGTGTAGTTTAGTGTGTCTATATGAGCGGGGTGACAGGATCCTGTGTTACCAACATTTTGCTTGCGTAGTACGGGGTGCCTATATGAGTGGGGTGACAGCATACTGTGCTATCGACATTTTGCTCGTGTTATATTAGATTAGTGTGTCTATATGAGCGGGGTGACAGGACCCTGTGTTACCAATATCTTGCTTGTGTAGTTTAGTGTGTCTATATGAGCGGGGTGACAGGATCCTGTGTTATCGACATTTTGCTCCGGTTATATTAGATTAGTGTGTCTATATGAGCAGGGTGACAGGATCCTGTGTTGCCAACGTTTTGCTCGTGTTGTATTAGATTAGGTGATTGTGTCTATATGAGCGGGGTGACAGGATCCTGTGTTGCCAACAATTTGCTTCTGTTAGGTGGTTGTGTCTATATGAGCGGGGTGACAGGATCCTGTGTTACCAACATTTTGCTTGTGTAGTTTAGTGTGTCTATATGAGTGCGGTGACAGGATCCTGTGTTATCGACATTTTGCTCGTGTTATATTAGATTAGTGTGTCTATATGAGCGGGGTGACAGGATCCTGTGTTGCCAACATTTTGCTTGTGTAGTTTAGTGTGTCTGTATGAGCGGGGTGACAGGATCCTGTGTTACCAACATTTTGCTTGTGTAGTTTAGTGTGTCTATATGAGTGGGGTGACAGGATCCTGTGTTATCGACATTTTGCTCATGTTATATTAGATTAGTGTGTCTATATGAGTGGGGTGACAGGATCCTGTGTTACCAACATTTTCCTTGTGTAGTTTAGTGTGTCTATATGAGCAGGGTGACAGGATCCTGTGTTACCAACATTTTGCTTCTGTAGTATGGGGTGCCTATATGAGTGGGGTGACAGGATACTGTGTTATCGACATTTTGCTCGTGTTATATTAGATTAGTGTGTCTATATGAGTGGGGTGACAGGATCCTGTGTTACCAACATTTTGCTTGTGTAGTTTACTGTGCCTATATGAGTGGGGTGACAGGATACTGTGTTATCGACATTTTGCTCGTGGTATATTAGATTAGTGTGTCTATATGAGCGGGGTGACAGGATCCTGTGTTACCAATATTTTGCTTGTGTAGTTTAGTGTGTCTATATGAGCGGGGTGACAGGATTCTGTGTTATCGACCTTTTGCTCGTGTTATATTAGATTAGTGTGTCTATATGAGCAGGGTGACAGAATCCTGTGTTGGATACATTTTGCTCGTGTTGTATTAGATTAGGTGATTGTGTCTATATGAGCGGGGTGACAGGATCCTGTGTTGCCAAAATTTTGCTCGTGTTGTATTAGATTAGGTGATTGTCTCTATATGAGCGGGCTGACAGGATCCTGTGTTGCCCACATTTTGCTTCTGTTAGGTGATTGTATCTATATGAGCGGGGTGACAGGATCCTGTGTTACCAACATTTTGCTTCTGTTAGGTGATTGTGTCTATATGAGCGGGGTGACAGGATCCTGTGTTGCCAACATTTTGCTCGTGTTGTATTAGATTAGGTGATTGTGTCTATATGAGCAGGGTGACAGGATCCTATGTTACCAACATTTTGCTTCTCTTAAGTGATATTGTCTATATGAGCGGGCTGACAGGGTCCTGTGTTACCAACATTTTGCTTCTGTTAGGTGACTGTGTCTATATGAGCGGGCTGACAGGGTCCTGTGTTACCAACATTTTGCTTTTCTTAAGTGATATTGTCTATATGAGTGGGCTGACAGGATCCTGTGTTACCAACATTTTGCTTCTGTTGGGTGATTGTGTCTATATGAGCAGGCTGACAGGATCCTGTGTTACCAACATTTTGCTTCTGTTAGGTGATTGTGTCTATCTGAGCGGGGTGACAGGGTCCTGTGTTGCCAACATTTTGCTCGTGTTGTATTAAATTAGGTTAGTATGTCTATATGAGCGGGGTGACAGGATCCTGTGTTGGCAACATTTTGCTCGTGTTGTATTAGATTAGGTTAGTATGTCTATATGAGCGGGCTGACAGGGTCCTGTGTTACCAACATTTTGCTTCTGATAGGTGATTGTGTCTATATGAGCGGGGTGACAGGATCCTGTGTTGCTAACATTTTGCTTCTGTTAGGTGATTGTGTCTATATGAGCGGGGTGACAGGATCCTGTGTTGCCAACATTTTGCTTCTGTTAGGTGATTGTGTCTATATGAGCGGGGTGACAGGATCCTGTGTTACCAACATTTTGCTTGTGTAGTTTAGTGTGTCTATATGAGTGGGGTGACATGATCCTGTGTTACCAACATTTTGCTTCTGTTAGGTGATTGTGTCTATATGAGCGGGGTGACATGATCCTGTGTTACCAACATTTTGCTTGTGTAGTTTAGTGTGTCTATATGAGTGGGGTGACATGATCCTGTGTTATCGACATTTTGCTCATGTTGTATTAGATTAGTGTGTCTATATGACCGGAGTGACAGGATCCTGTGTTGCCAACATTTTGCTCGTGTTGTATTAGATTAGGTGATTGTGTCTATATGAGCGGGCTGGCAGGATCCTGTGTTGCCAATATTTTGCTCGTGTTGTATTAGATTAGGTAGGTATGTCTATATGAGCGGGGTGATAGGGTCCTGTGTTTCTAACATTTTGCTTCTATTAGGTGATTGTGTCTATATGAGCAGGGTGACAGGATCCTGTGTTGCCAACATATTGCTTCTGTTAGGTGATTGTGTCTATATGAGCGGGGTGAAAGGATCCTGTGTTACCAACATTTTCCTTCTGTTAGGTGGTTGTGTCTATATGAGCGGGGTGACAGGATCCTGTGTTGCCAACATTTTGCTTCTGTCAGGTGATTGTGTCTATATGCGCGGGGTGACAGGATCCTGTGTTGCCAACATTTTGCTTCTGTTAGGTGATTGTGTCTATATGAGCGGGGTGACAGGATCCTGTGTTGCCAACATTTTGCTCGTGTTGTATTAGATTAGGTGATTGTGTCTATATGAGCGGGGTGACAGGATCCTATGTTACCAACATTTTGCTTCTCTTTAGTGATATTGTCTATATGAGCGGGCTGACAGGATCCTGTGTTACCAACATTTTGCTTCTGTTAGGTTATTGTGTCTATATGAGCGGGCTGACAGGGCCCTGTGTTACCAACATTTTGCTTCTGTTAGGTTATTGTGTCTATATGAGCGGGCTGACAGGATCCTACGTTTCCAACATTTTGGTTCTGTTAGGTTATTGTGTCGGTATGAGTGGGCTGACAGGATCCTACGTTACCAACATTTTGCTTCTGTTAGGTTATTGTGTCTGTATGAGCGGGCTGACAGGATCCTACATTACCAACATTTTGCTTCTGTTAGGTTATTGTGTCTATATGACCGAGCTGACAGGGTCCTGTGTTACCAACATTTTGCTTCTGTTAGGTTATTGTGTCTATATGACCGGGCTGACAGGGTCCTGTGTTACCAACTTTTTGCTTCTGTTAGGTGATTGTGTCTATATGAGCGGGCTGAGAGGATCCTGTGTTGCTAACATTTTGCATCTGTTAGGTGATTGTGTCTATATGAGTGGGGTGACAGGATCCTGTGTTACCAACATTCTGCTTCTGTTAGGTGATTGTGTCTATATGAGCGGGGTGACAGGATCCTGTGTTGCCAACATTTTGCTTCTGTTAGGTGATTGTGTCTATATGAGCGGGGTGACAGGATGCTGTGTTGCCAACACTTTGCTTCTGTTAGGTGATTGTGTCTATATGAGCGGGCTGACAGGATCCTGTGTTGCCAACATTTTAATTCTGTTAGGTGATTGTGTCTATATGAGCGGGCTGACAGGGTCCTGTGTTACCAACATTTTGCTTCTGTTAGGTTATTGTGTCTATATGAGCGGGGTGACAGGGTCCTGTGTTGCCAACATTTTGCTTCTGTTAGGGGATTGTGTCTATATGAGCGGGGTGACAGGATCCTGTGTTACCAACATTTTGCTTCTGTTAGGTTATTGTTTCTATATGAGCGGGGTGACAGGGTCCTGTGTTGCCAACATTTTGCTTCTGTCAGGTTATTGTGTCTATATGAGCGGGGTGACAGGATCCTGTGTTACCAATATTTTGCTTGTGTAGTTTAGTGTGTCTATATGAGCGGGGTGACAGGATTCTGTGTTATCGACCTTTTGCTCGTGTTATATTAGATTAGTGTGTCTATATGAGCAGGGTGACAGAATCCTGTGTTGGATACATTTTGCTCGTGTTGTATTAGATTAGGTGATTGTGTCTATATGAGCGGGGTGACAGGATCCTGTGTTGCCAAAATTTTGCTCGTGTTGTATTAGATTAGGTGATTGTCTCTATATGAGCGGGCTGACAGGATCCTGTGTTGCCCACATTTTGCTTCTGTTAGGTGATTGTATCTATATGAGCGGGGTGACAGGATCCTGTGTTACCAACATTTTGCTTCTGTTAGGTGATTGTGTCTATATGAGCGGGGTGACAGGATCCTGTGTTGCCAACATTTTGCTCGTGTTGTATTAGATTAGGTGATTGTGTCTATATGAGCAGGGTGACAGGATCCTATGTTACCAACATTTTGCTTCTCTTAAGTGATATTGTCTATATGAGCGGGCTGACAGGGTCCTGTGTTACCAACATTTTGCTTCTGTTAGGTGACTGTGTCTATATGAGCGGGCTGACAGGGTCCTGTGTTACCAACATTTTGCTTTTCTTAAGTGATATTGTCTATATGAGTGGGCTGACAGGATCCTGTGTTACCAACATTTTGCTTCTGTTGGGTGATTGTGTCTATATGAGCAGGCTGACAGGATCCTGTGTTACCAACATTTTGCTTCTGTTAGGTGATTGTGTCTATCTGAGCGGGGTGACAGGGTCCTGTGTTGCCAACATTTTGCTCGTGTTGTATTAAATTAGGTTAGTATGTCTATATGAGCGGGGTGACAGGATCCTGTGTTGGCAACATTTTGCTCGTGTTGTATTAGATTAGGTTAGTATGTCTATATGAGCGGGCTGACAGGGTCCTGTGTTACCAACATTTTGCTTCTGATAGGTGATTGTGTCTATATGAGCGGGGTGACAGGATCCTGTGTTGCTAACATTTTGCTTCTGTTAGGTGATTGTGTCTATATGAGCGGGGTGACAGGATCCTGTGTTGCCAACATTTTGCTTCTGTTAGGTGATTGTGTCTATATGAGCGGGGTGACAGGATCCTGTGTTACCAACATTTTGCTTGTGTAGTTTAGTGTGTCTATATGAGTGGGGTGACATGATCCTGTGTTACCAACATTTTGCTTCTGTTAGGTGATTGTGTCTATATGAGCGGGGTGACATGATCCTGTGTTACCAACATTTTGCTTGTGTAGTTTAGTGTGTCTATATGAGTGGGGTGACATGATCCTGTGTTATCGACATTTTGCTCATGTTGTATTAGATTAGTGTGTCTATATGACCGGAGTGACAGGATCCTGTGTTGCCAACATTTTGCTCGTGTTGTATTAGATTAGGTGATTGTGTCTATATGAGCGGGCTGGCAGGATCCTGTGTTGCCAATATTTTGCTCGTGTTGTATTAGATTAGGTAGGTATGTCTATATGAGCGGGGTGATAGGGTCCTGTGTTTCTAACATTTTGCTTCTATTAGGTGATTGTGTCTATATGAGCAGGGTGACAGGATCCTGTGTTGCCAACATATTGCTTC
Source organism: Tenodera sinensis (assembly GCA_030765045.1). NCBI lineage: Eukaryota > Metazoa > Arthropoda > Insecta > Mantodea > Mantidae > Tenodera > Tenodera sinensis. Next base: position 59,684,045 of record CM060974.1, on the reverse strand, counting down.
TGTTAGGTGATTGTGTCTATATGAGCGGGGTGAAAGGATCCTGTGTTACCAACATTTTCCTTCTGTTAGGTGGTTGTGTCTATATGAGCGGGGTGACAGGATCCTGTGTTGCCAACATTTTGCTTCTGTCAGGTGATTGTGTCTATATGCGCGGGGTGACAGGATCCTGTGTTGCCAACATTTTGCTTCTGTTAGGTGATTGTGTCTATATGAGCGGGGTGACAGGATCCTGTGTTGCCAACATTTTGCTCGTGTTGTATTAGATTAGGTGATTGTGTCTATATGAGCGGGCTGACAGGATCCTATGTTACCAACATTTTGCTTCTCTTTAGTGATATTGTCTATATGAGCGGGCTGACAGGATCCTGTGTTACCAACATTTTGCTTCTGTTAGGTTATTGTGTCTATATGAGCGGGCTGACAGGGCCCTGTGTTACCAACATTTTGCTTCTGTTAGGTTATTGTGTCTATATGAGCGGGCTGACAGGATCCTACGTTTCCAACATTTTGGTTCTGTTAGGTTATTGTGTCGGTATGAGTGGGCTGACAGGATCCTACGTTACCAACATTTTGCTTCTGTTAGGTTATTGTGTCTGTATGAGCGGGCTGACAGGATCCTACATTACCAACATTTTGCTTCTGTTAGGTTATTGTGTCTATATGACCGAGCTGACAGGGTCCTGTGTTACCAACATTTTGCTTCTGTTAGGTTATTGTGTCTATATGACCGGGCTGACAGGGTCCTGTGTTACCAACTTTTTGCTTCTGTTAGGTGATTGTGTCTATATGAGCGGGCTGAGAGGATCCTGTGTTGCTAACATTTTGCATCTGTTAGGTGATTGTGTCTATATGAGCGGGGTGACAGGATCCTGTGTTACCAACATTCTGCTTCTGTTAGGTGATTGTGTCTATATGAGCGGGGTGACAGGATCCTGTGTTGCCAACATTTTGCTTCTGTTAGGTGATTGTGTCTATATGAGCGGGGTGACAGGATGCTGTGTTGCCAACACTTTGCTTCTGTTAGGTGATTGTGTCTATATGAGCGGGCTGACAGGATCCTGTGTTGCCAACATTTTAATTCTGTTAGGTGATTGTGTCTATATGAGCGGGCTGACAGGGTCCTGTGTTACCAACATTTTGCTTCTGTTAGGTTATTGTGTCTATATGAGCGGGGTGACAGGGTCCTGTGTTGCCAACATTTTGCTTCTGTTAGGTGATTGTGTCTATATGAGCGGGGTGACAGGATCCTGTGTTACCAACATTTTGCTTCTGTTAGGTTATTGTTTCTATATGAGCGGGGTGACAGGGTCCTGTGTTGCCAACATTTTGCTTCTGTCAGGTTATTGTGTCTATATGAGCGGGGTGACAGGATCCTGTGTTACCAACATTTTGCTTCTGTTAGGTGATTGTGTCTATATGAGCGGGGTGACAGGATCCTGTGTTACCAACATTTTGCTTCTGTGAGGTGATTGTGTCTATATGAGCGGGCTTGACAGGGTCCTGTGTTACCAACATTTTGCTTCTGTTAGGTTATTGTGTCTATATGAGTGGGGTGACCGGGTCCTGTGTTGCCAACATTTTGCTTCTGTTAGGTGATTGTGTCTATATGAGAGGGGTGACAGGGTCCTGTGTTACCAACATTTTGCTTCTGTTAGGTGATTGTGTCTATATGAGCGGGGTGACAGGATCCTGTGTTGGCAACATTTTGCTCATGTTATATTAGAATAGGTTAGTATGTCTATATGAGCGGGGTGACAGGATGCTGTGTTACCAACATTTTGCTTCTGTTAGGTGATTGTGTCTATATGAGTGGGGTGACAGGGTCCTGTGTTCTAACATTTTGCTTCTGTTAGGTGATTGTGTCTATATGAGCGGGGTGACAGGGTCCTGTGTTACCAACATTTTGCTTCTGTTAGGTGATTGTGTCTATATGAGCGGGGTGACAGGATCCTGTGTTGCTAACATTTTGCTTCTGTTAGGTGATTGTGTCTATATGAGCGGGGTGAGAGAATGCTGTGTTACCAACATTTTGCTTCTGTTAGGTGATTCTGTCTATATGAGCGGGGTGACAGGGTCCTGTGCTGCCAACATTTTGCTCATGTTGTATTAGATTAGGTTAGTATGTCTATATGAGCGGGGTGACAGGATCCTGTGTTGGCAACATTTTGCTCGTGTTGTATTAGATTAGGTTAGTATGTCTATATGAGCGGGGTGACAGGATCCTGTGTTGGCAACATTTTGCTCGTGTTGTATTAGATTAGGTTAGTATGTCTATATGAGCGGGGTGACAGGGTCCTGAGTTACCAACATTTTGCTTCTGTTAGGTTATTGTGTCTATATGAGCGGGGTGACAGGATCCTGTGTTACCAACATTTTGCATCTGTTAGGTTATTGTGTCTATATGAGTGGGGTGACCGGGTCCTGTGTTACCAACATTTTGCTTCTGTTAGGTTATTGTGTCTATATGAGCGGGGTGACAGGATCCTGTGTTACCAACATTTTGCTTGTGTAGTTTACTGTGCCTATATGAGTGGGGTGACAGGATCCTGTGTTACCAACATTTTGCTTGTGTAGTTTACTGTGCCTATATGAGTGGGGTGACAGGATACTGTGTTATCGACATTTTGCTCGTGTTATATTAGATTAGTGTGTCTATATGAGCGGGGTGACAGGATCCTGTGTTACCAATATTTTGCTTGTGTAGTTTAGTGTGTCTATATGAGCGGGGTGACAGGATTCTGTGTTATCGACCTTTTGCTCGTGTTATATTAGATTAGTGTGTCTATATGAGCAGGGTGACAGAATCCTGTGTTGGATACATTTTGCTCGTGTTGTATTAGATTAGGTGATTGTGTCTATATGAGCGGGGTGACAGGATCCTGTGTTGCCAAAATTTTGCTCGTGTTGTATTAGATTAGGTGATTGTCTCTATATGAGCGGGCTGACAGGATCCTGTGTTGCCAACATTTTGCTTCTGTTAGGTGATTGTATCTATATGAGCGGGGAGACAGGATCCTGTGTTACCAACATTTTGCTTCTGTTAGGTGATTGTGTCTATATGAGCGGGGTGACAGGATCCTGTGTTGCCAACATTTAGCTCGTGTTGTATTAGATTAGGTGATTGTGTCTATATGAGCAGGGTGACAGGATCCTATGTTACCAACATTTTGCTTCTCTTAAGTGATATTGTCTATATGAGCGGGCTGACAGGATCCTGTGTTACCAACATTTTGCTTCTGTTAGGTGATTGTGTCTATATGAGCGGGCTGACAGGGTCCTGTGTTACCAACATTTTGCTTTTCTTAAGTGATATTGTCTATATGAGTGGGCTGACAGGATCCTGTGTTACCAACATTTTGCTTCTGTTGGGTGATTGTGTCTATCTGAGTGGGGTGACAGGGTCCTGTGTTGCCAACATTTTGCTCGTGTTGTATTAAATTAGGTTAGTATGTCTATATGAGCGGGGTGACAGGATCCTGTGTTGGCAACATTTTGCTCGTGTTGTATTAGATTAGGTTAGTATGTCTATATGAGCGGGCTGACAGGGTCCTGTGTTACCAACATTTTGCTTCTGATAGGTGATTGTGTCTATATGAGCGGGGTGACAGGATCCTGTGTTGCTAACATTTTGCTTCTGTTAGGTGATTGTGTCTATATGAGCGGGGTGACAGGATCCTGTGTTGCCAACATTTTGCTTCTGTTAGGTGATTGTGTCTATATGAGCGGGGTGACAGGATCCTGTGTTACCAACATTTAGCTTGTGTAGTTTAGTGTGTCTATATGAGTGGGGTGACATGATCCTGTGTTATCGACATTTTGCTCATGTTGTATTAGATTAGTGTGTCTATATGACCGGAGTGACAGGATCCTGTGTTGCCAACATTTTGCTCGTGTTGTATTAGATTAGGTGATTGTGTCTATATGAGCGGGCTGGCAGGATCCTGTGTTGCCAACATTTTGCTCGTGTTGTATTAGATTAGGTAGGTATGTCTATATGAGCGGGGTGATAGGGTCCTGTGTTTCTAACATTTTGCTTCTATTAGGTGATTGTGTCTATATGAGCAGGGTGACAGGATCCTGTGTTGCCAACATATTGCTTCTGTTAGGTGATTGTGTCTATATGAGCGGGGTGAAAGGATCCTGTGTTGCCAACATTTTCCTTCTGTTAGGTGGTTGTGTCTATATGAGCGGGGTGACAGGATCCTGTGTTGCCAACATTTTGCTTCTGTCAGGTGATTGTGTCTATATGCGCGGGGTGACAGGATCCTGTGTTGCCAACATTTTGCTTCTGTTAGGTGATTGTGTCTATATGAGCGGGGTGACAGGATGCTGTGTTGCCAACATTTTGCTCGTGTTGTATTAGATTAGGTGATTGTGTCTATATGAGCGGGGTGACAGGATCCTATCTTACCAACATTTTGCTTCTCTTTAGTGATATTGTCTATATGAGCGGGCTGACAGGATCCTGTGTTACCAACATTTTGCTTCTGTTAGGTTATTGTGTCTATATGAGCGGGCTGACAGGGCCCTGTGTTACCAACATTTTGCTTCTGTTAGGTTATTGTGTCTATATGAGCGGGCTGACAGGATCCTACGTTACCAACATTTTGGTTCTGTTAGGTTATTGTGTCGGTATGAGTGGGCTGACAGGATCCTACGTTACCAACATTTTGCTTCTGTTAGGTTATTGTGTCTGTATGAGCGGGCTGACAGGATCCTACATTACCAACATTTTGCTTCTGTTAGGTTATTGTGTCTATATGACCGGGCTGACAGGGTCCTGTGTTACCAACATTTTGCTTCTGTTAGGTTATTGTGTCTATATGACCGGGCTGACAGGGTCCTGTGTTACCAACTTTTTGCTTCTGTTAGGTGATTGTGTCTATATGAGCGGGCTGAGAGGATCCTGTGTTGCTAACATTTTGCATCTGTTAGGTGATTGTGTCTATATGAGCGGGGTGACAGGATCCTGTGTTACCAACATTCTGCTTCTGTTAGGTGATTGTGTCTATATGAGCAGGCTGACAGAATCCTGTGTTGCCAACATTTTCCTTCTGTTAGGTAAATGTGTCTATATGAGCAGGCTGACAGGTTCCTGTGTTGCCAACATTTTGCTTCTGTTAGGTGAATGTGTCTATATGAGCGGGCTGACAGGATCCTGTGTTGCCAACATTTTGCTTCTGTTAGGTGATTGTGTCTATATGAGCGGGGTGACAGGATCCTCTGTTGCCAACATTTTGCTTCTGTTAGGTGATTGTGTCTATATGAGCGGGGTGACAGGATGCTGTGTTGCCAACACTTTGCTTCTGTTAGGTGATTGTGTCTATATGTGCGGGCTGACAGGATCCTGTGTTGCCAACATTTTAATTCTGTTAGGTGATTGTGTCTATATGAGCGGGCTGACAGGGTCCTGTGTTACCAACATTTTGCTTCTGTTAGGTTATTGTGTCTATATGAGCGGGGTGACAGGGTCCTGTGTTGCCAACATTTTGCTTCTGTTAGGTGATTGTGTCTATATGAGCGGGGTGACAGGATCCTGTGTTACCAACATTTTGCTTCTGTTAGGTTATTGTTTCTATATGAGCGGGGTGACAGGGTCCTGTGTTGCCAACATTTTGCTTCTGTCAGGTTATTGTGTCTATATGAGCGGGGTGACAGGATCCTGTGTTACCAACATTTTGCTTCTGTTAGGTGATTGTGTCTATATGAGCGGGGTGACAGGATCCTGTGTTACCAACATTTTGCTTCTGTGAGGTGATTGTGTCTATATGAGCGGGCTTGACAGGGTCCTGTGTTACCAACATTTTGCTTCTGTTAGGTTATTGTGTCTATATGAGCAGGGTGACAGGATCCTGTGTTGCCAACATATTGCTTCTGTTAGGTGATTGTGTCTATATGAGCGGGGTGAAAGGATCCTGTGTTGCCAACATTTTCCTTCTGTTAGGTGGTTGTGTCTATATGAGCGGGGTGACAGGATCCTGTGTTGCCAACATTTTGCTTCTGTCAGGTGATTGTGTCTATATGCGCGGGGTGACAGGATCCTGTGTTGCCAACATTTTGCTTCTGTTAGGTGATTGTGTCTATATGAGCGGGGTGACAGGATGCTGTGTTGCCAACATTTTGCTCGTGTTGTATTAGATTAGGTGATTGTGTCTATATGAGCGGGGTGACAGGATCCTATCTTACCAACATTTTGCTTCTCTTTAGTGATATTGTCTATATGAGCGGGCTGACAGGATCCTGTGTTACCAACATTTTGCTTCTGTTAGGTTATTGTGTCTATATGAGCGGGCTGACAGGGCCCTGTGTTACCAACATTTTGCTTCTGTTAGGTTATTGTGTCTATATGAGCGGGCTGACAGGATCCTACGTTACCAACATTTTGGTTCTGTTAGGTTATTGTGTCGGTATGAGTGGGCTGACAGGATCCTACGTTACCAACATTTTGTTTCTGTTAGGTTATTGTGTCTGTATGAGCGGGCTGACAGGATCCTACATTACCAACATTTTGCTTCTGTTAGGTTATTGTGTCTATATGACCGGGCTGACAGGGTCCTGTGTTACCAACATTTTGCTTCTGTTAGGTTATTGTGTCTATATGACCGGGCTGACAGGGTCCTGTGTTACCAACTTTTTGCTTCTGTTAGGTGATTGTGTCTATATGAGCGGGCTGAGAGGATCCTGTGTTGCTAACATTTTGCATCTGTTAGGTGATTGTGTCTATATGAGCGGGGTGACAGGATCCTGTGTTACCAACATTCTGCTTCTGTTAAGTGATTGTGTCTATATGAGCAGGCTGACAGAATCCTGTGTTGCCAACATTTTCCTTCTGTTAGGTGAATGTGTCTATATGAGCAGGCTGACAGGTTCCTGTGTTGCCAACATTTTGCTTCTGTTAGGTGAATGTGTCTATATGAGCGGGCTGACAGGATCCTGTGTTGCCAACATTTTGCTTCTGTTAGGTGATTGTGTCTATATGAGCGGGGTGACAGGATCCTGTGTTGCCAACATTTTGCTTCTGTTAGGTGATTGTGTCTATATGAGCGGGGTGACAGGATGCTGTGTTGCCAACACTTTGCTTCTGTTAGGTGATTGTGTCTATATGTGCGGGCTGAGAGGATCCTGTGTTGCCAACATTTTAATTCTGTTAGGTGATTGTGTCTATATGAGCGGGCTGACAGGGTCCTGTGTTACCAACATTTTGCTTCTGTTAGGTTATTGTGTCTATATGAGCGGGGTGACAGGGTCCTGTGTTGCCAACATTTTGCTTCTGTTAGGTGATTGTGTCTATATGAGCGGGGTGACAGGATCCTGTGTTACCAACATTTTGCTTCTGTTAGGTTATTGTTTCTATATGAGCGGGGTGACAGGGTCCTGTGTTGCCAACATTTTGCTTCTGTCAGGTTATTGTGTCTATATGAGCGGGGTGACAGGATCCTGTGTTACCAACATTTTGCTTCTGTTAGGTGATTGTGTCTATATGAGCGGGGTGACAGGATCCTGTGTTACCAACATTTTGCTTCTGTGAGGTGATTGTGTCTATATGAGCGGGCTTGACAGGGTCCTGTGTTACCAACATTTTGCTTCTGTTAGGTTATTGTGTCTATATGAGCGGGGTGACCGGGTCCTGTGTTGCCAACATTTTGCTTCTGTTAGGTGATTGTGTCTATATGAGAGGGGTGACAGGGTCCTGTGTTACCAACATTTTGCTTCTGTTAGGTGATTGTGTCTATATGAGCGGGGTGACAGGATCCTGTGTTGGCAACATTTTGCTCATGTTATATTAGAATAGGTTAGTATGTCTATATGAGCGGGGTGACAGGATGCTGTGTTACCAACATTTTGCTTCTGTTAGGTGATTGTGTCTATATGAGTGGGGTGACAGGGTCCTGTGTTCTAACATTTTGCTTCTGTTAGGTGATTGTGTCTATATGAGCGGGGTGACAGGGTCCTGTGTTACCAACATTTTGCTTCTGTTAGGTGATTGTGTCTATATGAGCGGGGTGACAGGATCCTGTGTTGCTAACATTTTGCTTCTGTTAGGTGATTGTGTCTATATGAGCGGGGTGAAAGAATGCTGTGTTACCAACATTTTGCTTCTGTTAGGTGATTCTGTCTATATGAGCGGGGTGACAGGGTCCTGTGCTGCCAACATTTTGCTCGTGTTGTATTAGATTAGGTATGTCTATATGAGCGGGGTGACAGGATCCTGTGTTGGCAACATTTTGCTCGTGTTGTATTAGATTAGGTTAGTATGTCTATATGAGCGGGGTGACAGGATCCTGTGTTGGCAACATTTTGCTCGTGTTGTATTAGATTAGGTTAGTATGTCTATATGAGCGGGGTGACAGGGTCCTGAGTTACCAACATTTTGCTTCTGTTAGGTTATTGTGTCTATATGAGCGGGGTGACAGGATCCTGTGTTACCAACATTTTGCATCTGTTAGGTTATTGTGTCTATATGAGTGGGGTGACAGGGTCCTGTGTTACCAACATTTTGCTTCTGTTAGGTTATTGTGTCTATATGAGCGGGGTGACAGGGTCCTGTGTTGCCAACATTTTGCTTCTGTTAGGTTATTGTGTCTATATGAGCTGGGTGACAGGATCCTGTGTTGCTAACATTTTGCTTCTGTTAGGTGATTGTGTCTATATTAGCGGGGTGACAGCGTCCTGTGTTGCTAACATTTTGCTTCTGTTAGGTGATTGTGTCTATATGAGCGGGGTGACAGGGTCCTGTGTTACCAACATTTTGCTTGTTAGGTGATTGTGTCTATATGAGCGGGGTGACAGGATCCTGTGTTGCTAACATTTTGCTTCTGTTAGGTGATTGTGTCTATATGAGCGGGGTGACAGGATGCTGTGTTACCAACATTTTGCTTCTGTTAGGTGATTCTGTCTATATGAGCGGGGTGACAGGGTCCTGTGCTGCCAACATTTTGCTCGTCTTGTATTAGATTAGGTTAGTATGTCTATATGAGCGGGGCGACAGGATCCTGTGTTGGCAACATTTTGCTCGTGTTGTATTAGATTAGGTTAGTATGTCTATATGAGCGGGGTGACAGGATCCTGTGTTGGCAACATTTTGCTCGTGTTGTATTAGATTAGGTTAGTATGTCTATATGAGCGGGGTGACAGGGTCCTGAGTTACCAACATTTTGCTTCTGTTAGGTTATTGTGTCTATATGAGCGGGGTGACAGGATCCTGTGTTACCAACCTTTTGCATCTGTTAGGTTATTGTGTCTATATGAGCGGGGTGACAGGGTCCTGTGTTACCAACATTTTGCTTCTGTTAGGTTATTGTGTCTATATGAGCGGGGTGACAGGGTCCTGTGTTACCAACATTTTGCTTCTGTTAGGTTATTGTGTCTATATGAGCGGAGTGACAGGGTCCTGTGTTACCAACATTTTGCTTCTGTTAGGTTATTGTGTCTATATGAGCGGGGTGACAGGATCCTGTGTTGCTAACATTTTGCTTCTGTTAGGTGATTGTGTCTATATGAGCGGGCTGACAGGGTCCTGTGTTGCTAACATTTTGCTTCTGTTAGGTGATTGTGTCTATATGAGCGGGGTGACAGGATCCTGTGTTGCTAACATTTTGCTTCTGTTAGGTGATTGTGTCTATATTAGCGGGGTGACAGGGTCCTGTGTTGCTAACATTTTGCTTCTGTTAGGTGATTGTGTCTATATGAGCGGGGTGACAGGATCCTGTGTTGCCAACATTTTGCTTCTGTTAGGTGATTGTGTCTATATGAGCGGGGTGACAGGATCGTGTGTTACCAACATTTTGCTTGTGTAGTTTAGTATGTCTATATGAGTGGGGTGACATGATCCTGTGTTATCGACATTTTGCTCGTGTTGTATTAGATTAGTGTGTCTATATGAGCGGAGTGACAGGATCCTGTGTTGCCAACATTTTGCTCGTGTTGTATTAGATTAGGTGATTGTGTCTATATGAGCGGGCTGGCAGGATCCTGTGTTGCCAACATTTTGCTCATGTTGTATTAGAGTAGGTTAGTATGTCTATAGGAGCGGGGTGACAGGGTCCTGTGTTTCTAACATTTTGCTTCTGTTAGGTGATTGTGTCTATATGAGCGGGCTGACAGGATCCTGTGTTACCAACATTTTGCTTCTGTTAGGTTATTGTGTCTATATGAGCGGGGTGACAGGGCCATGTGTTACCAACATTTTGCTTCTGTTAGGTTATTGTGTCTATATGAGCGGGCTGACAGGATCCTACGTTACCAACATTTTGGTTCTGTTAGGTTATTGTGTCTGTATGAGCGGGCTGACAGGATCCTATGTTACCAACATTTTGCTTCTGTTAGGTGATTGTGTCTATTTGAGCAGGGTGACAGGATCCTGTGTTAGCAACATTTTGCTTCTGTTAGGTGATTGTGTCTATATGAGCAGGCTGTCAGTATCCTGTGTTGCCAACATTTTGCTTCTGTTTGGTTATTGTGTCTATATGAGCAGGCTGACAGGATCCTGTGTTGCCAACATTTTGCTTCTGTTAGGTTATTGTGTCTATATGAGCAGGCTGACAGGATTCTGTGTTGCCAACATTTTGCTTCTGTTAGGTTATTGTGTCTATATGAGCAGGCTGACAGGATCCTGTGTTACCAACATTTTGCTTCTGTTAGGTGATTGTGTCTATATGAGCGGGGTGACAGGATCCTGTGTTGCCAACATTTTGCTCGTATTGTATTAGATTAGGTTAGTATGTCTATATGAGCGGGGTGACAGGATCCTGTGTTGGCAACATTTTGCTCGTGTTGTATTAGATTAGGTTAGTATGTCTATATGAGCGGGCTGACAGGGTCCTGTGTTACCAACATTTTGCTTCTGTTAGGTTATTGTGTCTATATGAGCGGGCTGACAGGGCCCTGTGTTACCAACATTTTGCTTCTGTTAGGTTATTGTGTCTATATGAGCGGGCTGACAGGATTCTACGTTACCAACATTTTGGTTCTGTTAGGTTATTGTGTCGGTATGAGTGGGCTGACAGGATCCTACGTTACCAACATTTTGCTTCTGTTAGGTTATTGTGTCTGTATGAGCGGGCTGACAGGATCCTACATTACCAACATTTTGCTTCTGTTAGGTTATTGTGTCTATATGACCGGGCTGACAGGGTCCTGTGTTACCAACATTTTGCTTCTGTTAGGTTATTGTGTCTATATGACCGGGCTGACAGGGTCCTGTGTTAATAACATTTTGCTTCTGTTAGGTGATTGTGTCTATATGAGCGGGGTGACAGGATCCTGTGTTACCAACATTCTGCTTCTGTTAGGTGATTGTGTCTATATGAGCAGGCTGACAGAATCCTGTGTTGCCAACATTTTCCTTCTGTTAGGTGAATGTGTCTATATGAGCAGGCTGACAGGTTCCTGTGTTGCCAACATTTTGCTTCTGTTAGGTGAATGTGTCTATATGAGCGGGCTGACAGGATCCTGTGTTGCCAACATTTTGCTTCTGTTAGGTGATTGTGTCTATATGAGCGGGGTGACAGGATCCTGTGTTGTCAACATTTTGCTTCTGTTAGGTGATTGTGTCTATATGAGCGGGGTGACAGGATGCTGTGTTGCCAACACTTTGCTTCTGTTAGGTGATTGTGTCTATATGAGCGGGCTGACAGGATCCTGTGTTGCCAACATTTTGCTTCTGTTAGGTGATTGTGTCTATATCAGCGGGCTGACAGGGTCCTGTGTTACCAACATTTTGCTTCTGTTAGGTTATTGTGTCTATATGAGCGGGGTGACAGGATCCTGTGTTACCAACATTTTGCTTCTGTTAGGTTATTGTTTCTATATGAGCGGGGTGACAGGGTCCTGTGTTGCCAACATTTTGCTTCTGTCAGGTTATTGTGTCTATATGAGCGGGGTGACAGGATCCTGTGTTACCAACATTTTGCTTCTGTTAGGTGATTGTGTCTATATGAGCGGGGTGACAGGATCCTGTGTTACCAACATTTTGCTTCTGTTAGGTGATTGTGTCTATATGAGCGGGCTTGACAGGGTCCTGTGTTACCAACATTTTGCTTCTGTTAGGTTATTGTGTCTATATGAGCGGGGTGACAGGGTCCTGTGTTGCCAACATTTTGCTTCTGTTAGGTTATTGTGTCTATATGAGCGGGGTGACAGGATCCTGTGCTACCAACATTTTGCTTCGGTTAGGTTATTGTGTCTATATGAGCGGGGTGACAGGGTCCTGTGTTGCCAACATTTTGCTTCTGTTAGGTGATTGTGTCTATATGAGAGGGGTGACAGGGTCCTGTGTTACCAACATTTTGCTTCTGTTAGGTGATTGTGTCTATATGAGCGGGGTGACAGGATCCTGTGTTGGCAACATTTTGCTCATGTTATATTAGATTAGGTTAGTATGTCTATATGAGCGGAATGACAGGATGCTGTGTTACCAACATTTTGCTTCTGTTAGGTGATTGTGTCTATATGAGCGGGGTGACAGGGTCCTGTGTTGCTAACATTTTGCTTCTGTTAGGTGATTGTGTCTATATGAGCGGGGTGACAGGGTCCTGTGTTACCAATATTTTGCTTCTGTTAGGTGATTGTGTCTATATGAGCGGGGTGACAGGATCCTGTGTTGCTAACATTTTGCTTCTGTTAGGTGATTGTGTCTATATGAGCGGGGTGACAGGATGCTGTGTTACCAACATTTTGCTTCTGTTAGGTGATTCTGTCTATATGAGCGGGGTGACAGGATCCTGTGTTGGCAACATTTTGCTCGTGTTGTATTAGATTAGGTTAGTATGTCTATATGAGCGGGGTGACAGGGTCCTGAGTTACCAACATTTTGCTTCTGTTAGGTTATTGTGTCTATATGAGCGGGGTGACAGGATCCTGTGTTACCAACATCTTGCATCTGTTAGGTTATTGTGTCTATATGAGCGGGGTGACAGGGTCCTGTGTTACCAACATTTTGCTTCTGTTAGGTTATTGTGTCTATATGAGCGGGGTGACAGGGTCCTGTGTTGCCAACATTTTGCTTCTGTTAGGTTATTGTGTCTATATGAGCGGGGTGACCGATGCTGTGTTACCAACATTTTGCTTCTGTTAGGTTATTGTGTCTATATGAGCGGGGTGACAGGGTCCTGTGTTGCCAACATTTTGCTTCTGTTAGGTGATTGTGTCTATATGAGCGGGGTGACAGGGTCCTGTGTTACCAACATTTTGCTTCTGTTAGGTGATTGTGTCTATATGAGCGGGGTGACAGGATCCTGTGTTGGCAACATTTTGCTCATGTTATATTAGATTAGGTTAGTATGTCTATATGAGCGGGGTGACAGGATGCTGTGTTACCAACATTTTGCTTCTGTTAGGTGATTGTGTCTATATGAGCGGGGTGACAGGATCCTGTGTTGCTAACATTTTGCTTCTGTTAGGTGATTGCGTCTATATTAGCGGGGTGACAGGGTCCTGTGTTGCTAACATTTTGCTTCTGTTAGGTGATTGTGTCTATATGAGCGGGGTGAATGGGTCCTGTGTTACAAACATTTTGCTTCTGTTAGGTGATTGTGTCTATATGAGCGGGGTGACAGGATCCTGTGTTGCTAACATTTTGCTTCTGTTAGGTGATTGTGTCTATATGAGCGGGGTGACAGGATGCTGTGTTACCAAGATTTTGCTTCTGTAAGGTGATTCTGTCTATATGAGCGGGGTGACAGGGTCCTGTGCTGCCAACATTTTGCTCGTGTTGTATTAGATTAGGTTAGTATGTCTATATGAGCGGGGTGACAGGATCCTGTGTTGGCAAAATTTTGCTCGTGTTGTATTAGATTAGGTTAGTATGTCTATATGAGCGGGGTGCCAGGATCCTGTGTTGGCAACATTTTGCTCGTGTTGTATTAGATTAGGTTAGTATGTCTATATGAGCGGGGTGACAGGGTCCTGAGTTACCAACATTTTGCTTCTGTTAGATTATTGTGTCTATATGAGCGGGGTGACAGGATCCTGTGTTACCAACCTTTTGCATCTGTTAGGTTATTGTGTCTATATGAGCGGGGTGACAGGGTCCTGTGTTACCAACATTTTGCTTCTGTTAGGTTATTGTGTCTATATGAGCGGGGTGACAGGGTCCTGTGTTACCAACATTTTGCTTCTGTTAGGTTATTGTGTCTATATGAGCGGAGTGACAGGGTCCTGTGTTACCAACATTTTGCTTCTGTTAGGTTATTGTGTCTATATGAGCGGGGTGACAGGATCCTGTGTTGCTAACATTTTGCTTCTGTTAGGTGATTGTGTCTATATGAGCGGGCTGACAGGGTCCTGTGTTGCTAACATTTTGCTTCTGTTAGGTGATTGTGTCTATATGAGCGGGGTGACAGGATCCTGTGTTGATAACATTTTGCTTCTGTTAGGTGATTGTGTCTATATTAGCGGGGTGACAGGGTCCTGTGTTGCTAACATTTTGCTTCTGTTAGGTGATTGTGTCTATATGAGCGGGGTGACAGGATCCTGTGTTGCCAACATTTTGCTTCTGTTAGGTGATTGTGTCTATATGAGCGGGGTGACAGGATCCTGTGTTACCAACATTTTGCTTGTGTAGTTTAGTGTGTCTATATGAGTGGGGTGACATGATCCTGTGTTGCCAACATTTTGCTCATGTTGTATTAGATTAGGTTAGTATGTCTATATGAGCGGGGTGATAGGGTCCTGTGTTTCTAACATTTTGCTTCTGTTAGGTGATTGTGTCTATATGAGCGGGCTGACAGGATCCTGTGTTACCAACATTTTGCTTCTGTTAGGTTATTGTGTCTATATGAGCGGGCTGACAGGGCCCTGTGTTACCAACATTTTGCTTCTGTTAGGTTATTGTGTCTATATGAGCGGGCTGACAGGATCCTACGTTACCAACATTTTGCTTCTGTTAGGTAATTGTGTCTGTATGAGCGGGCTGACAGGATCCTATGTTACCAACATTTTGCTTCTGTTAGGTGATTGTGTCTATATGAGCAGGGTGACAGGATCCTGTGTTAACAACATTTTGCTTCTGTTAGGTTATTGTGTCTATATGACCGGCCTGACAGGGTCCTGTGTTAGCAACATTTTGCTTCTGTTAGGTGATTGTGTCTATATGAGCAGGCTGTCAGTATCCTGTGTTGCCAACATTTTGCTTCTGTTTGGTTATTGTGTCTATATGAGCAGGCTGACAGGATCCTGTGTTGCCAACATTTTGCTTCTGTTAGGTTATTGTGTCTATATGAGCAGGCTGACAGGATTCTGTGTTGCCAACATTTTGCTTCTGTTAGGTTATTGTATCTATATGAGCAGGCTGACAGGATCCTGTGTTACCAACATTTTGCTTCTGTTAGGTGATTGTGTCTATATGAGCGGGGTGACAGGATCCTGTGTTGCCAACATTTTGCTCGTGTTGTATTAGATTAGGTTAGTATGTCGATATGAGCGGGGTGACAGGATTGTGTGTTGGCAACATTTTGCTCGTGTTGTATTAGATTAGGTTAGTATGTCTATATGAGCGGGGTGACAGGGTCCTGTGTTGCCAACATTTTGCTCGTGTTGTATTAGATTAGGTTAGTATGTCTATATGAGCGGGGTGACAGGATCCTGTGTTGGCAACATTTTGCTCGTGTTGTATTAGATTAGGTTAGTATGTCTATATGAGCGGGCTGACAGGGTCCTGTGTTACAGACATTTTGCTTCTGTTAGGTGATTGTGTCTATATAAGCGGGGTGACAGGAACCTGTGTTGCCAACATTTTGCTTCTGTCAGGTGATTGTGTCTATATCCGCGGGGTGACAGGATCCTGTGTTGCCAACATTTTGCTTGTGTAGTTTAGTGTGTCTGTATGAGCAGGGTGACAGCATCCTGTGTTACCAACATTTTGCTTGTGTAGTTTTGTGTGTCTGTATGAGTGGGGTGACAGGATCCTGTGTTACCAACATCTTGCTTGTGTAGTTTAGTGTGTCTATATGAGTGGGGTGACAAGATCCTGTGTTATCGACATTTTGCTCATGTTATATTAGATTAGTATGTCTATATGAGTGGGGTGACAGGATCCTGTGTTACCAACATTTTGTTTGTGTACTTTAGTGTGTCTATATGAGCGGGGTGACAGGATCCTGTGTTACCAACATTTTGCTTGTGTAGTATGGGGTGCCTATATGAGTGGGGTGACAGGATACTGTGCTATCGACATTTTGCTCGTGTTATATTAGATTAGGGTGTCTATATGAGTGGGGTGACAGGATCCTGTGTTACCAACATTTTGCTTGTGTAGTTTAGTGTGTCTATATGAGCAGGGTGACAGGATCCTGTGTTACCAACATTTTGCTTGTGTAGTTTACTGTGCCTATATGAGTGGGGTGACAGGATACTGTGTTATCGACATTTTGCCCGTGTTCTATTAGATTAGTGTGTCTATATGAGCGGGGTGACAGGATCCTGTGTTACCAATATTTTGCTTGTGTAGTTTAGTGTGTCTATATGAGCGGGGTGACAGGATCCTGTGTTATCGACATTTTGCTCTTGTTATGTTAGATTAGTGTGTCTATATGAGCAAGGTGACAGGATCCTGTGTTGCCAACGTTTTGCTCGTTTTGTATTAGATTAGGTGATTGTGTCTATATGAGCGGGGTGATAGGGTCCTGTGTTTCTAACATGTTGCTTCTGTTAGGTGATGGTGTCTATATGAGCGGGCTGACAGGATCCTGTGTTACCAACATTTTGCTTCTGTTAGGTTATTGTGTCTATATGAGCGGGCTGACAGGGCCCTGTGTTACCAACATTTTGCTTCTGTTAGGTTATTGTGTCTATATGAGCGTGCTGACAGGATCCTACGTTACCAACATTTTGCTTCTGTTAGGTTATTGTGTCTGTATGAGCGGGCTGACAGGATCCTATGTTACCAACATTTTGCTTCTGTTAGGTGATTGTGTCTATATGAGCAGGGTGACAGGATCCTGTGTTACCAACATTTTGCTTCTGTTAGGTTATTGTGTCTATATGACCGGGCTGACAGGGTCCTATGTTACCAACATTTTGCTTCTGTTAGGTGATTGTGTCTATATGAGCAGGCTGTCAGTATCCTGTGTTGCCAACATTTTGCTTCTGTTTGGTTATTGTGTCTATATGAGCAGGCTGACAGGATCCTGTGTTGCCAACATTTTGCTTCTGTTAGGTTATTTTGTCTATATGAGCAGGCTGACAGGATTCTGTGTTGCCAACATTTTGCTTCTGTTAGGTTATTGTGTCTATAGGAGCAGGCTGACAGGATCCTGTGTTACCAACCTTTTTGCTTCTGTTAGGTGATTGTGTCTATATGAGCGGGGTGACAGGATCCTGTGTTGCCAACATTTTGCTCGTGTTGTATTTGATTAGGTTAGTATGTCTATATGAGCGGGGTGACAGGATCCTGTGTTGGCAACATTTTGCTCGTGTTGTATTAGATTAGGTTAGTATGTCTATATGAGCGGGGTGACAGGATCCTGTGTTGGCAACATTTTGCTCGTGTTGTATTAGATTAGGTTAGTATGTCTATATGAGCGGGCTGACAGGGTCCTGTGTTACAGACATTTTGCTTCTGATAGGTGATTGTGTCTAGATAAGCGGGGTGACAGGAACCTGTGTTGCCAACATTTTGCTTCTGTCAGGTGATTGTGTATATATGCGCGGGGTGACAGGATCCTGTGTTGCCAACATTTTGCTTCTGTTAGGCGATTGTGTCTATATGCGCGGGGTGACAGGATCCTGTGTTACCAAAATTTTGCTTGTGTAGTTTATTGTGTGTATATGAGTGCGGTGACAGGATCCTGTGTTCTCGACATTTTGCTCGTGTTATATTAGATTAGTGTGTCTATATGAGCGGGGTGACAGGATCCTGTGTTGCCAACATTTTGCTTGGGTAGTTTAGTGTGTCTGTATGAGCAGGGTGACAGGATCCTGTGTTACCAACATCTTGCTTGTGTAGTTTAGTGTGTCTATATGAGTGGGGTGACAGGATCCTGTGTTATCGCCATTTGGCTCATGTTATATTAGATTAGTGTGTCTATATGAGTGGGGTGACAGGATCCTGTGTTACCAACATTTTGCTTGTGTAGTTTAGTGTGTCTATATGAGTGGGGTGACAGGATCCTGTGTTACCAACATTTTGCTTGTGTAGTTTAGTGTGTCTACATGAGCGGGGTGACAGGATCCTGTGTTACCAAAATTTTGCTTGTGTAGTATGGGGTGCCTATATGAGTGGGGTGACAGGATCCTGTGTTACCAACATTTTGCTTGTGTAGTTTAGTGTGTCTATAGGAGCAGGGTGACAGGGTACTGTGCTATCGACATTTTGCTCGTGTTATATTAGATTAGGGTGTCTATATGAGTGGGGTGACAGGATCCTGTGTTACCAACATTTTGCTTGTGTAGTTTAGTGTGTCTATATGAGCGGGGTGACAGGATCCTATGTTACCAACATTTTGCTTGTGTAGTATGGGGTGCCTATATGAGTGGGGTGACAGGATCCTGTGTTACCAATATTTTGCTTGTGTAGTTTAGTGTGTCTATTTGAGCAGGGTGACAGGATCCTGTGTTACCAACATTTTGCTTGTGTAGTTTACTGTGCCTATATGAGTGGGGTGACAGGATACTGTGTTATCGACATTTTGCCCGTGTTATATTAGATTAGTGTGTCTATATGAGCGGGGTGACAGGATCATGTGTTACCAATATTTTGCTTGTGTAGTTTAGTGTGTCTATATGAGCGGGGTGACAGGATCCTGTGTTATCGACATTTTGCTCTTGTTATGTTAGATTAGTGTGTCTATATGAGCAGGGTGACAGGATCCTGTGTTGCCAACGTTTTGCTCGTGTTGTATTAGATTAGGTGATTGTGTCTATATGAGCGGGCTGACAGGATCCTGTGTTGCCAACATTTTGCTTCTGTTAGGTGATTGTATCTATATGAGCGGGGTGACAGGATCCTGTGTTACCAACATTTTGCTTCTGTTAGGTGATTGTGACTATATGAGCGGGGTGACAGGATCCTGTGTTACCAACATTTTGCTTGTGTAGTTTAGTGTGTCTATATGAGCAGGGTGACAGGATCCTGTGTTACCAACATTTTGCTTGTGTAGTTTACTGTGCCTATATGAGTGGGGTGACAGGATACTGTGTTATCGACATTTTGCTCGTGTTATATTAGATTAGTGTTTCTATATGAGCGGGGTGACAGGATCCCGTGTTACCAATATTTTGCTTGTGTAGTTTAGTGTGTCTATATGAGCGGGATGACAGGATCCTGTGTTATCGACATTTTGCTCGTGTTATGTTAGATTAGTGTGTCTATATGAGCAGGGTGACAGGATCCTGTGTTGCCAACGTTTTGCTCGTGTTGTATTAGATTAGGTGATTGTGTCTATATGAGCGGGGTGACAGGATCCTGTGTTGCCAAAATTTTGCTCGTGTTGTATTAGATTAGGTGATTGTCTCTATATGAGCGGGCTGACAGGATCCTGTGTTGCCAACATTTTGCTTCTGTTAGGTGATTGTATCTATTTGAGCGGGGTGACAGGATCCTGTGTTACCAACATTTTGCTTCTGTTAGGTGATTGTGTCTATATGAGCGGGGTGACAGGATCCTGTGTTGCCAACATTTTGCTCGTGTTGTATTAGATTAGGTGATTGTGTCTATATGAGCGGGCTGACAGGGCCCTGTGTTACCAACATTTTGCTTCTGTTAGGTTATTGTGTCTATATGAGCGGGCTGACAGGATCCTACGTTACCAACATTTTGGTTCTGTTATGTTATTGTGTCTGTATGAGCGGGCTGACAGGATCCTATGTTACCAACATTTTGCTTCTGTTAGGTGATTGTGCCGGTAGGAGCGGGCTGACAGGATCCTACGTTACCAACATTTTGCTTCTGTTAGGTTATTGTGTCTGTATGAGCGGGCTGACAGGATCCTACATTACCAACATTTTGCTTCTGTTAGGTTATTGTGTCTATATGAGCGGGCTGACAGGGTCCTGTGTTACCAACATTTTGCTTCTGTTAGGTTATTGTGTCTATATGACCGGGCTGACAGGGTCCTGTGTTACCAACATTTTGCTTCTGTTAGGTGATTGTGTCTATATGAGCGGGCTGAGAGGATCCTGTGTTGCTAACATTTTGCATCTGTTAGTTGATTGTGTCTATATGAGCGGGGTGACAGGATCCTGTGTTACCAACATTTTGCTTCTGTTAGGTGATTGTGTCTATATGAGCAGGCTAACAGAATCCTGTGCTGCCAACATTTTCCTTCTGTTAGGTGAATGTGTGTATATGAGCAGGCTGACAGGTTCCTGTGTTGCCAACATTTTGCTTCTGTTAGGTGACTGTGTCTATATGAGCGGGCTGACAGGATCCTGTGTAACCAACATTTTGCTTCTGTTAGGTGAATGTGTCTATATGAGCGGGCTGACAGGATTCTGTGTTGCCAACATTTTGCTTCTGTTAGGTGATTGTGTCTATATGAGAGGGGTGACAGGATGCTGTGTTGCCAACATTTTGCTTCTGTTAGGTGATTGTGTCTATATGAGCGGGGTGACAGGATGCTGTGTTGCCAACATTTTGCTTCTGTTAGGTGATTGTGTCTATATGAGCGGGCTGAGAGGATCCTATGTTGCCAACATTTTGCTTCTGTTAGGTGATTGTGACTATATGAGCGGGCTGACAGGGTCCTGTGTTACCAACATTTTGCTTCTGTTAGGTTATTGTGTCTATATGAGCGGGGTGACAGGGTCCTGTGTTGCCAACATTTTGCTTCTGTTAGGTGATTGTGTCTATATGAGCGGGGTGACAGGATCCTGTGTTACCAACATTTTGCTTCTGCTAGGTTATTGTGTCTATATGAGCGGCGTGACAGGGTCCTGTGTTGCCAACATTTTGCTTCTGTTAGGTTATTGTGTCTATATGAGCGGGGTGACAAGATCCTGTGTTACCAACATTTTGCTTCTGTTAGGTGATTGTGTCTATATGAGCGGGGTGACAGGATCCTGTGTTACCAACATTTTGCTTCTGTTAGGTTATTGTGTCTATATGACCGGGCTGACAGGGTCCTGTGTTACCAACATTTTGCTTCAGTTAGGTGATTGTGTCTATATGAACAGGCTGTCAGTATCCTGTGTTGCCAACATTTTGCTTCTGTTTGGTTATTGTGTCTATATGAGCAGGCTGACAGGATCCTGTGTTGCCAACATTTTGCTTCTGTTAGGTTATTTTGTCTATATGAGCAGGCTGACAGGATTCTGTGTTGCCAACATTTTGCTTCTGTTAGGTTATTGTGTCTATAGGAGCAGGCTGACAGGATCCTGTGTTACCAACCATTTTGCTTCTGTTAGGTGATTGTGTCTATATGAGCGGGGTGACAGGATCCTGTGTTGCCAACATTTTGCTCGTGTTGTATTTGATTAGGTTAGTATGTCTATATGAGCGGGGTGACAGGATCCTGTGTTGGCAACATTTTGCTCGTGTTGTATTAGATTAGGTTAGTATGTCTATATGAGCGGGGTGACAGGGTCCTGTGTTGCCAACATTTTGCTCGTGTTGTATTAGATTAGGTTAGTATGTCTATATGAGCGGGGTGACAGGATCCTGTGTTGGCAACATTTTGCTCGTGTTGTATTAGATTAGGTTAGTATGTCTATATGAGCGGGCTGACAGGGTCCTGTGTTACAGACATTTTGCTTCTGTTAGGTGATTGTGTCTAGATAAGCGGGGTGACAGGATCCTGTGTTGCCAACATTTTGCTTCTGTCAGGTGATTGTGTCTATATGCGCGGGGTGACAGGATCCTGTGTTGCCAACATTTTGCTTCTGTTAGGTGATTGTGTCTATATGCGCGGGGTGACAGGATCCTGTGTTACCAACATTTTGCTTGTGTAGTTTATTGTGTGTATATGAGTGCGGTGACAGGATCCTGTGTTATCGACATTTTGCTCGTGTTATATTAGATTAGTGTGTCTATATGAGCGGGGTGACAGGATCCTGTGTTGCCAACATTTTGCTTGGGTAGTTTAGTGTGTCTGTATGAGCAGGGTGACAGGATCCTGTGTTACCAACATTTTGCTTGTGTAGTTTAGTGTGTCTGTATGAGTGGGGTGACAGGATCCTGTGTTACCAACATCTTGCTTGTGTAGTTTAGTGTGTCTATATGAGTGGGGTGACAGGATCCTGTGTTATCGACATTTTGCTCATGTTATATTAGATTAGTGTGTCTATATGAGTGGGGTGACAGGATCCTGTGTTACCAACATTTTGCTTGTGTAGTTTAGTGTGTCTATATGAGCGGGGTGACAGGATCCTGTGTTACCAACATTTTGCTTGTGTAGTATGGGGTGCAAATATGAGTGGGGTGACAGGATCCTGTGTTACCAACATTTTGCTTGTGTAGTTTAGTGTGTCTATATGAGCAGGGTGACAGGATACTGTGCTATCGACATTTTGCTCGTGTTATATTAGATTAGGGTGTCTATATGAGTGGGGTGACAGGATCCTGTGTTACCAACATTTTGCTTGTGTAGTTTAGTGTGTCTATATGAGCAGGGTGACAGGATCCTCTGTTACCAACATTTTGCTTCTGTAGTATGGGGTGCCTATATGAGTGGGGTGACAGGATCATGTGTTACTAACATTTTGCTTGTGTAGTTTAGTGTGTCTATATGAGCAGGGTGACAGGATCCTGTGTTACCAACATTTTGCTTGTGTAGTTTACTGTGCCTATATGAGTGGGGTGACAGGATACTGTGTTATCGACATTTTGCCCGTGTTATATTAGATTAGTGTGTCTATATGAGCGGGGTGACAGGATCCTGTGTTACCAATATTTTGCTTGTGTAGTTTAGTGTGTCTATATGAGCGGGGTGACAGGATCCTGTGTTATCGACATTTTGCTCTTGTTATGTTAGATTAGTGTGTCTATATGAGCAGGGTGACAGGATCCTGTGTTGCCAACGTTTTGCTCGTGTTGTATTAGATTAGGTGATTGTGTCTATATGAGCGGGCTGACAGGATCCTGTGTTGCCAACATTTTGCTTCTGTTAGGTGATTGTATCTATATGAGCGGGGTGACAGGATCCTGTGTTACCAACATTTTGCTTCTGTTAGGTGATTGTGACTATATGAGCGGGGTGACAGGATCCTGTGTTACCAACATTTTGCTTGTGTAGTTTAGTGTGTCTATATGAGCAGGGTGACAGGATCTTGTGTTACCAACATTTTGCTTGTGTAGTTTACTGTGCCTATATGAGTGGGGTGACAGGATACTGTGTTATCGACATTTTGCTCGTGTTATATTAGATTAGTGTTTCTATATGAGCGGGGTGACATGATCCCGTGTTACCAATATTTTGCTTGTGTAGTTTAGTGTGTCTATATGAACGGGATGACAGGATCCTGTGTTATCGACATTTTGCTCGTGTTATGTAAGATTAGTGTGTCTAAATGAGCAGGGTGACAGGATCCTGTGATGCCAACGTTTTGCTCGTGTTGTATTAGATTAGGTGATTGTGTCTATATGAGCGGGGTGACAGGATCCTGTGTTGCCAAAATTTTGCTCGTGTTGTATTAGATTAGGTGATTGTCTCTATATGAGCGGGCTGACAGCATCCTGTGTTGCCAACATTTTGCTTCTGTTAGGTGATTGTATCTATATGAGCGGGGTGACAGGATCCTGTGTTACCAACATTTTGGTTCTGTTAGGTGATTGTGTCTATATGAGCGGGGTGACAGGATCCTGTGTTGCCAACATTTTGCTCGTGTTGTATTAGATTAGGTGATTGTGTCTATATGAGCGGGGTGACAGGATCCTATGTTACACACATTTTCCTTCTCTTTAGTGATATTCTCTATATGAGCGGGCTGACAGGATCCTGTATTGGCAACATTTTGCTCATGTTATATTAGATTAGGTTAGTATGTCTATATGAGCGGGGTGACAGGATGCTGTGTTACCAACATTTTGCTTCTGTTAGGTGATTGTGTCTATATGAGCGGGGTGACAGGATCCTGTGTTAACAACATTTTGCTTCTGTTAGGTGATTGTGTCTATATGAGCGGGCTGACAGGGCCCTGTGTTACCAACATTTTGCTTCTGTTAGGTTATTGTGTCTATATGAGCGGGCTGACAGGATCCTACGTTACCAACATTTTGCTTCTGTTATGTTATTGTGTCTGTATAAGCGGGCTGACAGGATCCTATGTTACCAACATTTTGCTTCTGTTAGGTGATTGTGTCGGTAGGAGCGGGCTGACAGGATCCTACGTTACCAACATTTTGCTTCTGTTAGGTTATTGTGTCTGTATGAGCGGGCTGACAGGATCCTACATTACCAACATTTTGCTTCTGTTAGGTTATTGTGTCTATATGACCGGGCTGACAGGGTCCTGTGTTACCAACATTTTGCTTCTGTTAGGTAATATGTCTATATGAGCGGGCTGACAGGGTCCTGTGTTACCAACATTTTGCTTCTGTTAGGTTATTGTGTCTATATGACCGGGCGGACAGGGTCCTGTGTTACCAACATTTTGCTTCTGTTAGGTGATTGTGTCTATATGAGCGGGCTGAGAGGATCCTGTGTTGCTAACATTTTGCTTCTGTTAGGTTATTGTGTCTATATGAGCAGGCTGACAGGATCCTGTGTTACCAACATTTTGCTTCTGTTAGGTGATTGTGTCTATATTAGCGGGGTGACAGAATCCTGTGTTGCCAACATTTTGCTCGTGTTGTATTAGATTAGGTTAGTATGTCTATATGAGCGGGGTGAAAGGATCGTGTGTTGGCAACATTTTGCTCGTGTTGTATTAGATTAGGTTAGTATGTCTATATGAGCGGGGTGAATGGTTCCTGTGTTGCCAACATTTTCCTCGTGTTGTATTAGATTAGGTTAGTATGTCTATATGAGCGGGGTGACAGGATCCTGTGTTGGCAACATTTGGCTCTTGTTGTATTAGATTAGGTTAGTATGTCCATAGGAGCGGGCTGACAGGGTCCTGTGTTACAGACATTTTGCTTCTGTTAGGTGATTGTGTCTGTATAAGCGGGGTGACAGGAACCTGTGTTGCTAACATTTTGCTTCTGTTAGGTGATTGTGTCTATATGAGCAGGCTGACAGGATCCTTTGTTGCCAACATTTTGCTTCTGTTAGGTTATTGTGTCTATATGAGCGGGGTGACAGGATCCTGTGTTACCAACATTTTGCTTCTGTTAGGTGATTGTGACTATATGAGCGGGGTGACAGGATCCTGTGTTACCAACATTTTGCTTCTGTTAGGTTATTGTGTCTATATGAGCGGTCTGACAGGGTCCTGTGTTACCAACATTTTGCTTCTGTTAGGTGATTGTGTCTATATGAGCGGGGTGACAGGATCCTGTGTTGCCAACATTTTGCTCGTGTTGTATTAGATTAGGTTAGTATGTCTATATGAGCGGGGTGACAGGGTCCTGTGTTGGCAACATTTTGCTCGTATTGTATTAGATTAGGTTAGTATGTCGATATGAGCGGGCTGACAGGGTCCTGTGTTACCAACATTTTGCTTCTGTTAGGTGATTGTGTCTATATGAGCGGGGTGACAGGATCCTGTGTTGCCAACATTTTGCTTCTGTTAGGTGATTGTGTCTATATGAGCGGGGTGACAGGAGCCTGTGTTACCAACATTTTGCTTCTGTTAGGTGATTGTGTCTATATGAGCGGGGTGACAGGGTCCTGTGTTACCAACATTTTGCTTCTGTTAGGTTATTGTGTCTATATGAGCGGGGTGACAGGGTCGTGTGTTGCCAACATTTTGCTTCTGTTAGGTTATTGTGTCTCTATGAGCGGGGTGACAGGATCCTGTGTTACCAACATTTTGCTTCTGTTAGGTTATTGTGTCTATATGAGCGGGGTGACAGGATCCTGTGTTACCAACATTTTGCTTCTGTTAGGTGATTGTGTCTATATGAGCGGGGTGACAGGATCCTGTGTTACCAACATTTTGCTTCTGTTAGGTGATTGTGTCTATATGAGCGGGGTGACAGGGTCCTGTGTTACCAACATTTTGCTTCTGTTAGGTGATTGTGTCTATATGAGCGGGGTGACAGGATCCTGTATTGGCAACATTTTGCTCATGTTATATTAGATTAGGTTAGTATGTCTATATGAGCGGGGTGACAGGATGCTGTGTTACCAACATTTTGCTTGTGTAGTTTAGTGTGTCTATATGAGCGGGGTGACAGGATCCTGTGTTACCAACATTTTGCTTGTGTAGTATGGGGTGCCTATATGAGTGGGGTGACAGGATCCTGTGTTACCAACATTTTGCTTGTGTAGTTTAGTGTGTCTATATGAGCAGGGTGACAAGATACTGTGCTATCGACATTTTGCTCGTGTTATATTAGATTAGGGTGTCTATATGAGTGGGGTGACAGGATCCTGTGTTACCAACATTTTGCTTGTGTAGTTTAGTGTGTCTATATGAGCGGGGTGACAGGATCCTCTGTTACCAACATTTTGCTTCTGTAGTATGGGGTGCCTATATGAGTGGGGTGACGTGATCATGTGTTACCAACATTTTGCTTGTGTAGTTTAGTGTGTCTATATGAGCAGGGTGACAGGACCCTGTGTTACCAACATTTTGCTTGTGTAGTTTACTGTGCCTATATGAGTGGGGTGACAGGATACTGTGTTATCGACATTTTGCCCGTGTTATATTAGATTAGTGTGTCTATATGAGCGGGGTGACAGGATCCTGTGTTACCAATATTTTGCTTGTGTAGTTTAGTGTGTCTATATGAGCGGGGTGACAGGATCCTGTGTTATCGACATTTTGCTCTTGTTATGTTAGATTAGTGTGTCTATATGAGCAGGGTGACAGGATCCTGTGTTGCCAACGTTTTGCTCGTGTTGTATTAGATTAGGTGATTGTGTCTATATGAGCGGGCTGACAGGATCCTGTGTTGCCAACATTTTGCTTCTGTTAGGTGATTGTATCTATATGAGCAGGGTGACAGGATCCTGTGTTACCAACATTTTGCTTCTGTTAGGTGATTGTGACTATATGAGCGGGGTGACAGGATCCTGTGTTACCAACATTTTGCTTGTGTAGTTTAGTGTGTCTATATGAGCAGGGTGACAGGATCCTGTGTTACCAACATTTTGCTTGTGTAGTTTACTGTGCCTATATGAGTGGGGTGACAGGATACTGTGTTATCGACATTTTGCCCGTGTTATATTAGATTAGTGTGTCTATATGAGCGGGGTGACAGGATCCTGTGTTACCAATATTTTGCTTGTGTAGTTTAGTGTGTCTATATGAGCGGGGTGACAGGATCCTGTGTTATCGACATTTTGCTCTTGTTATGTTAGATTAGTGTGTCTATATGAGCAGGGTGACAGGATCCTGTGTTGCCAACGTTTTGCTCGTGTTGTATTAGATTAGGTGATTGTGTCTATATGAGCGGGCTGACAGGATCCTGTGTTGCCAACATTTTGCTTCTGTTAGGTGATTGTATCTATATGAGCGGGGTGACAGGATCCTGTGTTACCAACATTTTGCTTCTGTTAGGTGATTGTGACTATATGAGTGGGGTGACAGGATCCTGTGTTACCAACATTTTGCTTGTGTAGTTTAGTGTGTCTATATGAGCAGGGTGACAGGATCCTGTGTTACCAACATTTTGCTTGTGTAGTTTACTGTGCCTATATGAGTGGGGTGACAGGATACTGTGTTATCGACATTTTGCTCGTGTTATATTAGATTAGTGTTTCTATATGAGCGGGGTGACATGATCCCGTGTTACCAATATTTTGCTTGTGTAGTTTAGTGTGTCTATATGAGCGGGATGACAGGATTCTTTGTTATCGACATTTTGCTCGTGTTATGTAAGATTAGTGTGTCTAAATGAGCAGGGTGACAGGATCCTGTGATGCCAACGTTTTGCTCGTGTTGTATTAGATTAGGTGATTGTGTCTATATGAGCGGGGTGACAGGATCCTGTGTTGCCAAAATTTTGCTCGTGTTGTATTAGATTAGGTGATTGTCTCTATATGAGCGGGCTGACAGCATCCTGTGTTGCCAACATTTTGCTTCTGTTAGGTGATTGTATCTATATGAGCGGGGTGACAGGATCCTGTGTTACCAACATTTTGCTTCTGTTAGGTGATTGTGTCTATATGAGCGGGGTGACAGGATCCTGTGTTGCCAACATTTTGCTCGTGTTGTATTAGATTAGGTGATTGTGTCTATATGAGCGGGGTGACAGGATCCTATGTTACCAACATTTTCCTTCTCTTTAGTGATATTCTCTATATGAGCGGGCTGACAGGATCCTGTATTGGCAACATTTTGCTCATGTTATATTAGATTAGGTTAGTATGTCTATATGAGCGGGGTGACAGGATGCTGTGTTACCAACATTTTGCTTCTGTTAGGTGATTGTGTCTATATGAGCGGGGTGACAGGATCCTGTGTTACCAACATTTTGCTTCTGTTAGGTGATTGTGTCTATATGAGCGGGCTGACAGGGCCCTGTGTTACCAACATTTTGCTTCTGTTAGGTTATTGTGTCTATATGAGCGGGCTGACAGGATCCTACGTTACCAACATTTTGCTTCTGTTATGTTATTGTGTCTGTATAAGCGGGCTGACAGGATCCTATGTTACCAACATTTTGCTTCTGTTAGGTGATTGTGTCGGTAGGAGCAGGCTGACAGGATCCTACCTTACCAACATTTTGCTTCTGTTAGGTTATTGTGTCTGTATGAGCGGGCTGACAGGATCCTACATTACCAACATTTTGCTTCTGTTAGGTTATTGTGTCTATATGACCGGGCTGACAGGGTCCTGTGTTACCAACATTTTGCTTCTGTTAGGTAATATGTCTATATGAGCGGGCTGACAGGGTCCTGTGTTACCAACATTTTGCTTCTGTTAGGTTATTGTGTCTATATGACCGGGCGGACAGGGTCCTGTGTTACCAACATTTTGCTTCTGTTAGGTGATTGTGTCTATATGAGCGGGCTGAGAGGATCCTGTGTTGCTAACATTTTGCTTCTGTTAGGTTATTGTGTCTATATGAGCAGGCTGACAGGATCCTGTGTTACCAACATTTTGCTTCTGTTAGGTGATTGTGTCTATATTAGCGGGGTGACAGGATCCTGTGTTGCCAACATTTTGCTCGTGTTGTATTAGATTAGGTTAGTATGTCTATATGAGCGGGGTGACAGGATCGTGTGTTGGCAACATTTTGCTCGTGTTGTATTAGATTAGGTTAGTATGTCTATATGAGCGGGGTGACAGGGTCCTGTGTTGCCAACATTTTCCTCGTGTTGTATTAGATTAGGTTAGTATGTCTATATGAGCGGGGTGACAGGATCCTGTGTTGGCAACATTTGGCTCTTGTTGTATTAGATTAGGTTAGTATGTCCATAGGAGCGGGCTGACAGGGTCCTGTGTTACAGACATTTTGCTTCTGTTAGGTGATTGTGTCTATATAAGCGGGGTGACAGGAACCTGTGTTGCTAACATTTTGCTTCTGTTAGGTGATTGTGTCTATATGAGCAGGCTGACAGGATCCTTTGTTGCCAACATTTTGCTTCTGTTAGGTTATTGTGTCTATATGAGCGGGGTGACAGGATCCTGTGTTACCAACATTTTGCTTCTGTTAGGTGATTGTGACTATATGAGCGGGGTGACAGGATCCTGTGTTACCAACATTTTGCTTCTGTTAGGTGATTGTGTCTATATGAGCGGGGTGACAGGGTCCTGTGTTACCAACATTTTGCTTCTGTTAGGTGATTGTGTCTATATGAGCGGGGTGACAGGATCCTGTATTGGCAACATTTTGCTCATGTTATATTAGATTAGGTTAGTATGTCTATATGAGCGGGGTGACAGGATGCTGTGTTACCAACATTTTGCTTGTGTAGTTTAGTGTGTCTATATGAGCGGGGTGACAGGATCCTGTGTTACCAACATTTTGCTTGTGTAGTATGGGGTGCCTATATGAGTGGGGTGACAGGATCCTGTGTTACCAACATTTTGCTTGTGTAGTTTAGTGTGTCTATATGAGCAGGGTGACAAGATACTGTGCTATCGACATTTTGCTCGTGTTATATTAGATTAGGGTGTCTATATGAGTGGGGTGACAGGATCCTGTGTTACCAACATTTTGCTTGTGTAGTTTAGTGTGTCTATATGAGCGGGGTGACAGGATCCTCTGTTACCAACATTTTGCTTCTGTAGTATGGGGTGCCTATATGAGTGGGGTGACAGGATCATGTGTTACCAACATTTTGCTTGTGTAGTTTAGTGTGTCTATATGAGCAGGGTGACAGGACCCTGTGTTACCAACATTTTGCTTGTGTAGTTTACTGTGCCTATATGAGTGGGGTGACAGGATACTGTGTTATCGACATTTTGCCCGTGTTATATTAGATTAGTGTGTCTATATGAGCGGGGTGACAGGATCCTGTGTTACCAATATTTTGCTTGTGTAGTTTAGTGTGTCTATATGAGCGGGGTGACAGGATCCTGTGTTATCGACATTTTGCTCTTGTTATGTTAGATTAGTGTGTCTATATGAGCAGGGTGACAGGATCCTGTGTTGCCAACGTTTTGCTCGTGTTGTATTAGATTAGGTGATTGTGTCTATATGAGCGGGCTGACAGGATCCTGTGTTACCAACATTTTGCTTCTGTTAGGTGATTGTATCTATATGAGCAGGGTGACAGGATCCTGTGTTACCAACATTTTGCTTCTGTTAGGTGATTGTGACTATATGAGCGGGGTGACAGGATCCTGTGTTACCAACATTTTGCTTGTGTAGTTTAGTGTGTCTATATGAGCAGGGTGACAGGATCCTGTGTTACCAACATTTTGCTTGTGTAGTTTACTGTGCCTATATGAGTGGGGTGACAGGATACTGTGTTATCGACATTTTGCCCGTGTTATATTAGATTAGTGTGTCTATATGAGCGGGGTGACAGGATCCTGTGTTACCAATATTTTGCTTGTGTAGTTTAGTGTGTCTATATGAGCGGGGTGACAGGATCCTGTGTTATCGACATTTTGCTCTTGTTATGTTAGATTAGTGTGTCTATATGAGCAGGGTGACAGGATCCTGTGTTGCCAACGTTTTGCTCGTGTTGTATTAGATTAGGTGACTGTGTCTATATGAGCGGGCTGACAGGATCCTGTGTTGCCAACATTTTGCTTCTGTTAGGTGATTGTATCTATATGAGCGGGGTGACAGGATCCTGTGTTACCAACATTTTGCTTCTGTTAGGTGATTGTGACTATATGAGTGGGGTGACAGGATCCTGTGTTACCAACATTTTGCTTGTGTAGTTTAGTGTGTCTATATGAGCAGGGTGACAGGATCCTGTGTTACCAACATTTTGCTTGTGTAGTTTACTGTGCCTATATGAGTGGGGTGACAGGATACTGTGTTATCGACATTTTGCTCGTGTTATATTAGATTAGTGTTTCTATATGAGCGGGGTGACATGATCCCGTGTTACCAATATTTTGCTTGTGTAGTTTAGTGTGTCTATATGAGCGGGATGACAGGATTCTTTGTTATCGACATTTTGCTCGTGTTATGTAAGATTAGTGTGTCTAAATGAGCAGGGTGACAGGATCCTGTGATGCCAACGTTTTGCTCGTGTTGTATTAGATTAGGTGATTGTGTCTATATGAGCGGGGTGACAGGATCCTGTGTTGCCAAAATTTTGCTCGTGTTGTATTAGATTAGGTGATTGTCTCTATATGAGCGGGCTGACAGCATCCTGTGTTGCCAACATTTTGCTTCTGTTAGGTGATTGTATCTATATGAGCGGGGTGACAGGATCCTGTGTTACCAACATTTTGCTTCTGTTAGGTGATTGTGTCTATATGAGCGGGGTGACAGGATCCTGTGTTGCCAACATTTTGCTCGTGTTGTATTAGATTAGGTGATTGTGTCTATATGAGCGGGGTGACAGGATCCTATGTTACCAACATTTTCCTTCTCTTTAGTGATATTCTCTATATGAGCGGGCTGACAGGATCCTGTATTGGCAACATTTTGCTCATGTTATATTAGATTAGGTTAGTATGTCTATATGAGCGGGGTGACAGGATGCTGTGTTACCAACATTTTGCTTCTGTTAGGTGATTGTGTCTATATGAGCGGGGTGACAGGATCCTGTGTTACCAACATTTTGCTTCTGTTAGGTGATTGTGTCTATATGAGCGGGCTGACAGGGCCCTGTGTTACCAACATTTTGCTTCTGTTAGGTTATTGTGTCTATATGAGCGGGCTGACAGGATCCTACGTTACCAACATTTTGCTTCTGTTATGTTATTGTGTCTGTATAAGCGGGCTGACAGGATCCTATGTTACCAACATTTTGCTTCTGTTAGGTGATTGTGTCGGTAGGAGCAGGCTGACAGGATCCTACCTTACCAACATTTTGCTTCTGTTAGGTTATTGTGTCTGTATGAGCGGGCTGACAGGATCCTACATTACCAACATTTTGCTTCTGTTAGGTTATTGTGTCTATATGACCGGGCTGACAGGGTCCTGTGTTACCAACATTTTGCTTCTGTTAGGTAATATGTCTATATGAGCGGGCTGACAGGGTCCTGTGTTACCAACATTTTGCTTCTGTTAGGTTATTGTGTCTATATGACCGGGCGGACAGGGTCCTGTGTTACCAACATTTTGCTTCTGTTAGGTGATTGTGTCTATATGAGCGGGCTGAGAGGATCCTGTGTTGCTAACATTTTGCTTCTGTTAGGTTATTGTGTCTATATGAGCAGGCTGACAGGATCCTGTGTTACCAACATTTTGCTTCTGTTAGGTGATTGTGTCTATATTAGCGGGGTGACAGGATCCTGTGTTGCCAACATTTTGCTCGTGTTGTATTAGATTAGGTTAGTATGTCTATATGAGCGGGGTGACAGGATCGTGTGTTGGCAACATTTTGCTCGTGTTGTATTAGATTAGGTTAGTATGTCTATATGAGCGGGGTGACAGGGTCCTGTGTTGCCAACATTTTCCTCGTGTTGTATTAGATTAGGTTAGTATGTCTATATGAGCGGGGTGACAGGATCCTGTGTTGGCAACATTTGGCTCTTGTTGTAGTAGATTAGGTTAGTATGTCCATAGGAGCGGGCTGACAGGGTCCTGTGTTACAGACATTTTGCTTCTGTTAGGTGATTGTGTCTATATAAGCGGGGTGACAGGAACCTGTGTTGCTAACATTTTGCTTCTGTTAGGTGATTGTGTCTATATGAGCAGGCTGACAGGATCCTTTGTTGCCAACATTTTGCTTCTGTTAGGTTATTGTGTCTATATGAGCGGGGTGACAGGATCCTGTGTTACCAACATTTTGCTTCTGTTAGGTGATTGTGACTATATGAGCGGGGTGACAGGATCCTGTGTTACCAACATTTTGCTTCTGTTAGGTTATTGTGTCTATATGAGCGGTCTGACAGGGTCCTGTGTTACCAACATTTTGCTTCTGTTAGGTGATTGTGTCTATATGAGCGGGGTGACAGGATCCTGTGTTGCCAACATTTTGCTCGTGTTGTATTAGATTAGGTTAGTATGTCTATATGAGCGGGGTGACAGGGTCCTGTGTTGGCAACATTTTGCTCGTGTTGTATTAGATTAGGTTAGTATGTCGATATGAGCGGGCTGACAGGGTCCTGTGTTACCAACATTTTGCTTCTGTTAGGTGATTGTGTCTATATGAGCGGGGTGACAGGATCCTGTGTTGCCAACATTTTGCTTCTGTTAGGTGATTGTGTCTATATGAGCGGGGTGACAGGAGCCTGTGTTACCAACATTTTGCTTCTCTTAGGTGATTGTGTCTATATGAGCGGGGTGACAGGGTCCTGTGTTACCAACATTTTGCTTCTGTTAGGTTATTGTGTCTATATGAGCAGGGTGACAGGGTCGTGTGTTGCCAACATTTTGCTTCTGTTAGGTTATTGTGTCTCTATGAGCGGGGTGACAGGATCCTGTGTTACCAACATTTTGCTTCTGTTAGGTTATTGTGTCTATATGAGCGGGGTGACAGGATCCTGTGTTACCAACATTTTGCTTCTGTTAGGTGATTGTGTCTATATGAGCGGGGTGACAGGATCCTGTGTTACCAACATTTTGCTTCTGTTAGGTGATTGTGTCTATATGAGCGGGGTGACAGGGTCCTGTGTTACCAACATTTTGCTTCTGTTAGGTGATTGTGTCTATATGAGCGGGGTGACAGGATCCTGTATTGGCAACATTTTGCTCATGTTATATTAGATTAGGTTAGTATGTCTATATGAGCGGGGTGACAGGATGCTGTGTTACCAACATTTTGCTTCTGTTAGGTGATTGTGTCTATATGAGCGGGGTGACAGGATCCTGTGTTGCTAACATTTTGCTCCTGTTAGGTGATTGTGTCTAAATGAGCGGGCTGACAGGGTCCTGTGTTGCTAACATTTTGCTTCTGTTAGGTGATTGTGTCTATATGAGCGGGGTGACAGGATCCTGTGTTACCAACATTTTGCTTCTGTTAGGTGATTGTGTCTATATGAGCGGGGTGACAGGATCCTGTGTTACCAACATTTTGCTTCTGTTAGGTGATTGTGTCTATATGAGCGGGGTGACAGGGTCCTGTGTTACCAACATTTTGCTTCTGTTAGGTGATTGTGTCTATATGAGCGGGGTGACAGGATCCTGTATTGGCAACATTTTGCTCATGTTATATTAGATTAGGTTAGTATGTCTATATGAGCGGGGTGACAGGATGCTGTGTTACCAACATTTTGCTTGTGTAGTTTAGTGTGTCTATATGAGCGGGGTGACAGGATCCTGTGTTACCAACATTTTGCTTGTGTAGTATGGGGTGCCTATATGAGTGGGGTGACAGGATCCTGTGTTACCAACATTTTGCTTGTGTAGTTTAGTGTGTCTATATGAGCAGGGTGACAGGATACTGTGCTATCGACATTTTGCTCGTGTTATATTAGATTAGGGTGTCTATATGAGTGGGGTGACAGGATCCTGTGTTACCAACATTTTGCTTGTGTAGTTTAGTGTGTCTATATGAGCGGGGTGACAGGATCCTCTGTTACCAACATTTTGCTTCTGTAGTATGGGGTGCCTATATGAGTGGGGTGACAGGATCATGTGTTACCAACATTTTGCTTGTGTAGTTTAGTGTGTCTATATGAGCAGGGTGACAGGATCCTGTGTTACCAACATTTTGCTTGTGTAGTTTACTGTGCCTATATGAGTGGGGTGACAGGATACTGTGTTATCGACATTTTGCCCGTGTTATATTAGATTAGTGTGTCTATATGAGCGGGGTGACAGGATCCTGTGTTACCAATATTTTGCTTGTGTAGTTTAGTGTGTCTATATGAGCGGGGTGACAGGATCCTGTGTTATCGACATTTTGCTCTCGTTATGTTAGATTAGTGTGTCTATATGAGCAGGGTGACAGGATCCTGTGTTGCCAACGTTTTGCTCGTGTTGTATTACATTAGGTGATTGTGTCTATATGAGCGGGCTGACAGGATCCTGTGTTGCCAACATTTTGCTTCTGTTAGGTGATTGTATCTATATGAGCGGGGTGACAGGATCCTGTGTTACCAACATTTTGCTTCTGTTAGGTGATTGTGACTATATGAGCGGGGTGACAGGATCCTGTGTTACCAACATTTTGCTTGTGTAGTTTAGTGTGTCTATATGAGCAGGGTGACAGGATCCTGTGTTACCAACATTTTGCTTGTGTAGTTTACTGTGCCTATATGAGTGGGGTGACAGGATACTGTGTTATCGACATTTTGCCCGTGTTATATTAGATTAGTGTGTCTATATGAGCGGGGTGATAGGATCCTGTGTTACCAATATTTTGCTTGTGTAGTTTAGTGTGTCTATATGAGCGGGGTGACAGGATCCTGTGTTATCGACATTTTGCTCTTGTTATGTTAGATTAGTGTGTCTATATGAGCAGGGTGACAGAATCCTGTGTTGCCAACGTTTTGCTCGTGTTGTATTAGATTAGGTGATTGTGTCTATATGAGCGGGCTGACAGGATCCTGTGTTGCCAACATTTTGCTTCTGTTAGGTGATTGTATCTATATGAGCGGGGTGACAGGATCCTGTGTTACCAACATTTTGCTTCTGTTAGGTGATTGTGACTATATGAGCGGGGTGACAGGATCCTGTGTTACCAACATTTTGCTTGTGTAGTTTAGTGTGTCTATATGAGCAGGGTGACAGGATCCTGTGTTACCAACATTTTGCTTGTGTAGTTTACTGTGCCTATATGAGTGGGGTGACAGGATACTGTGTTATCGACATTTTGCTCGTGTTATATTAGATTAGTGTTTCTATATGAGCGGGGTGACATGATCCCGTGTTACCAATATTTTGCTTGTGTAGTTTAGTGTGTCTATATGAGCGGGATGACAGGATCCTGTGTTATCGACATTTTGCTCATGTTATGTAAGATTAGTGTGTCTAAATGAGCAGGGTGACAGGATCCTGTGATGTCAACGTTTTGCTCGTGTTGTATTAGATTAGGTGATTCTGTCTATATGAGCGGGGTGACAGGATCCTGTGTTGCCAAAATTTTGCTCGTGTTGTATTAGATTAGGTGATTGTCTCTATATGAGCGGGCTGACAGCATCCTGTGTTGCCAACATTTTGCTTCTGTTAGGTGATTGTATCTATATGAGCGGGGTGACAGGATCCTGTGTTACCAACATTTTGCTTCTGTTAGGTGATTGTGTCTATATGAGCGGGGTGACAGGATCCTGTGTTGCCAACATTTTGCTCGTGTTGTATTAGATTAGGTTATTGTGTCTATATGAGCGGGGTGACAGGATCCTATGTTACCAACATTTTCCTTCTCTTTAGTGATATTCTCTATATGAGCGGGCTGACAGGATCCTGTATTGGCAACATTTTGCTCATGTTATATTAGATTAGGTTAGTATGTCTATATGAGCGGGGTGACAGGATGCTGTGTTACCAACATTTTGCTTCTGTTAGGTGATTGTGTCTATATGAGCGGGGTGACAGGATCCTGTGTTACCAACATTTTGCTTCTGCTAGGTGATTGTGTCTATATGAGCGGGCTGACAGGGCCCTGTGTTACCAACATTTTGCTTCTGTTAGGTTATTGTGTCTATATGAGCGGGCTGACAGGATCCTACGTTACCAACATTTTGCTTCTGTTATGTTATTGTGTCTGTATAAGCGGGCTGACAGGATCCTATGTTACCAACATTTTGCTTCTGTTAGGTGATTGTGTCGGTAGGAGCGGGCTGACAGGATCCTACGTTACCAACATTTTGCTTCTGTTAGGTTATTGTGTCTGTATGAGCGGGCTGACAGGATCCTACATTACCAACATTTTGCTTCTGTTAGGTTATTGTGTCTATATGACCGGGCTGACAGGGTCCTGTGTTACCAACATTTTGCTTCTGTTAGGTAATATGTCTATATGAGCGGGCTGACAGGGTCCTGTGTTACCAACATTTTGCTTCTGTTAGGTTATTGTGTCTATATGACCGGGCGGACAGGGTCCTGTGTTACCAACATTTTGCTTCTGTTAGGTGATTGTGTCTATATGAGCGGGCTGAGAGGATCCTGTGTTGCTAGCATTTTGCTTCTGTTAGGTTATTGTGTCTATATGAGCAGGCTGACAGGATCCTGTGATACCAACATTTTGCTTGTGTTAGGTGATTGTGTCTATATTAGCGGGGTGACAGGATCCTGTGTTGCCAACATTTTGCTCGTGTTGTATTAGATTAGGTTAGTATGTCTATATGAGCGGGGTGACAGGATCGTGTGTTGGCAACATTTTGCTCGTGTTGTATTAGATTAGGTTAGTATGTCTATATGAGCGGGGTGACAGGGTCCTGTGTTGCCAACATTTTCCTCGTGTTGTATTAGATTAGGTTAGTATGTCTATATGAGCGGGGTGACAGGATCCTGTGTTGGCAACATTTGGCTCTGGTTGTATTAGATTAGGTTAGTATGTCCATAGGAGCGGGCTGACAGGGTCCTGTGTTACAGACATTTTGCTTCTGTTAGGTGATTGTGTCTATATAAGCGGGGTGACAGGAACCTGTGTTGCTAACATTTTGCTTCTGTTAGGTGATTGTGTCTATATGAGCAGGCTGACAGGATCCTTTGTTGCCAACATTTTGCTTCTGTTAGGTTATTGTGTCTATATGAGCGGGGTGACAGGATCCTGTGTTACCAACATTTTGCTTCTGTTAGGTGATTGTGACTATATGAGCGGGGTGACAGGATCCTGTGTTACCAACATTTTGCTTCTGTTAGGTTATTGTGTCTATATGAGCGGTCTGACAGGGTCCTGTGTTACCAACATTTTGCTTCTGTTAGGTGATTGTGTCTATATGAGCGGGGTGACAGGATCCTGTGTTGCCAACATTTTGCTCGTGTTGTATTAGATTAGGTTAGTATGTCTATATGAGCGGGGTGACAGGGTCCTGTGTTGGCAACATTTTGCTCGTGTTGTATTAGATTAGGTTAGTATGTCGATATGAGCGGGCTGACAGGGTCCTGTGTTACCAACATTTTGCTTCTGTTAGGTGATTGTGTCTATATGAGCGGGGTGACAGGATCCTGTGTTGCCAACATTTTGCTTCTGTTAGGTGATTGTGTCTATATGAGCGGGGTGACAGGAGCCTGTGTTACCAACATTTTGCTTCTGTTAGGTGATTGTGTCTATATGAGCGGGGTGACAGGGTCCTGTGTTACCAACATTTTGCTTCTGTTAGGTTATTGTGTCTATATGAGCGGGGTGACAGGGTCGTGTGTTGCCAACATTTTGCTTCTGTTAGGTTATTGTGTCTCTATGAGCGGGGTGACAGGATCCTGTGTTACCAACATTTTGCTTCTGTTAGGTTATTGTGTCTATATGAGCGGGGTGACAGGATCCTGTGTTACCAACATTTTGCTTCTGTTAGGTGATTGTGTCTATATGAGCGGGGTGACAGGATCCTGTGTTACCAACATTTTGCTTCTAATAGGTGATTGTGTCTATATGAGCGGGGTGACAGGGTCCTGTGTTACCAACATTTTGCTTCTGTTAGGTGATTGGTTCTATATGAGCGGGGTGACAGGATCCTGTATTGGCAACATTTTGCTCATGTTATATTAGATTAGGTTAGTATGTCTATATGAGCGGGGTGACAGGATGCTGTGTTACCAACATTTTGCTTCTGTTAGGTGATTGTGTCTATATGAGCGGGGTGACAGGATCCTGTGTTGCTAACATTTTGCTTCTGTTAGGTGATTGTGTCTAAATGAGCGGGCTGAAAGGGTCCTGTGTTGCTAACATTTTGCTTCTGTTAGGTGATTGTGTCTATATGAGCGGGGTGACAGGGTCCTGTGTTACCAACATTTGCTTCTGTTAGGTGATTGTGTCTATATGAGCAGGGTGACAGGATCCTGTGTTGCTAACATTTTGCTTCTGTTAGGTGATTGTGTCTATATGAGCGGGGTGACAGGATGCTGTGTTACCAACATTTTGCTTCTGTTAGGTGATTCTGTCTATATGAGCAGGGTGACAGGGTCCTGTGCTGCCAACATTTTGCTCGTGTTGTATTAGATTAGGTTAGTATGTCTATATGAGCGGGGTGACAGGAGCCTGTGTTGGCAACATTTATCTCGTGTTGTATTAGATAAGGTTAGTATGTCTATATGAGCGGGGTGACAGGATCCTGTGTTGGCAACATTTTGCTCGTGTTGTATTAGATTAGGTTAGTATGTCTATATGAGCGGGGTGACAGGTTCCTGAGTTACCAACATTTTGCTTCTGTTAGGTTATTGTGTCTATATGAGCGGGGTGACAGGATCCTGTGTTACCAACATTTTGCATCTGTTAGGTTATTGTGTCTATATGAGCGGGGTGACAGGGTCCTGTGTTACCAACATTTTGCTTCTGTTAGGTTATTGTGTCTATATGAGCGGGGTGACAGGGTCCTGTGTTACCAATATTTTGCTTCTGTTAGGTTATTGTGTCTATATGAGCGGGGTGACAGGGTCCTGTGTTACCAACATTTTGCTTCTGTTAGGTTATTGTGTCTATATGAGCGGGGTGACAGGATCCTGTGTTGCTAACATTTTGCTTCTGCTAGGTTATTGTGTCAATATGAGCGGGGTGACAGGATCCTGTGTTACCAACATTTTGCATCTGTTAGGTTATTGTGTCTATATGAGCGGGGTGACAGGGTCCTCTGTTACCAACATTTTGCTTCTGTTAGGTTATTGTGTCTATATGAGCGGGGTGACAGGGTCCTGTGTTGCTAACATTTTGCTTCTGTTAGGTGATTGTGTCTATATGAGCGGGCTGACAGGATCCTGTGATACCAACATTTTGCTTCTGTTAGGTTATTGTGTCTATATGAGCGGGCTGACAGGGCCCTGTGTTACCAACATTTTGCTTCTGTTAGGTTATTTTGTCTATATGAGCGGGCTGACAGGATCCTATGTTACCAACATTTTGCTTCTGTTAGGTGATTGTGTCTATATGAGCAGGGTGACAGGATCCTGTGTTACCAACATTTTGCTTCTGTTAGGTTATTGTGTCTATATGACCGGGCTGACAGGGTCCTGTGTTACCAACATTTTGCTTCTGTTAGGTGATTGTGTCTATATGAGCAGGCTGTCAGGATCCTGTGTTGCCAGCATTTTGCTTCTGTTAGGTTATTCTGTCTATATGAGCAGGCTGACAGGATCCTGTGTTGCCAACATTTTCCTTCTGTTAGGTTATTGTGTCTATATGAGCAGGCTGACAGGATCCTGTGTTGCCAACATTTTGCTTCTGTTAGGTTATTGTGTCTATATGAGCAGGCTGACAGGATCCTGTGTTACCAACATTTTGCTTCTGTTAGGTGATTGTGTCTATATTAGCGGGGTGACAGGATCCTGTGTTGCCAACATTTTGCTCGTGTTGTATTAGATTAGGTTAGTATGTCCATATGAGCGGGGTGACGGGATCCTGTGTTGGCAACATTTTGCTCGTGTTGTATTAGATTAGGTTAGTATGTCTATATGAGCGGGGTGACAGGGTCCTGTGTTGCCAACATTTTCCTCGTGTTGTATTAGATTAGGTTAGTATGTCTATATGAGCGGGGTGACAGGATCCTGTGTTGGCAACATTTGGCTCGTGTTGTATTAGATTAGGTTAGTATGTCCATAAGAGCGGGCTGACAGGGTCCTGTGTTACAGACATTTTGCTTCTGTTAGGTGATTGTGTCTATATAAGCGGGGTGACAGGAACCTGTGTTGCTAACATTTTGCTTCTGTTAGGTGATTGTGTCTATATGAGCAGGCTGACAGGATCCTTTGTTGCCAACATTTTGCTTCTGTTAGGTTATTGTGTCTATATGAGCGGGGTGACAGGATCCTGTGTTACCAACATTTTGCTTCTGTTAGGTGATTGTGACTATATGAGCGGGGTGACAGGATCCTGTGTTACCAACATTTTGCTTCTGTTAGGTTATTGTGTCTATATGAGCGGTCTGATAGGGTCCTGTGTTACCAACATTTTGCTTCTGTTAGGTGATTGTGTCTATATGAGCGGGGTGACAGGATCCTGTGTTGCCAACATTTTGCTCGTGTTGTATTAGATTAGGTTAGTATGTCTATATGGGCGGGGTGACAGGGTCCTGTGTTGGCAACATTTTGCTCGTGTTGTATTAGATTAGGTTAGTATGTCGATATGAGCGGGCTGACAGGGTCCTGTGTTACCAACATTTTGCTTCTGTTAGGTGATTGTGTCTATATGAGCGGGGTGACAGGATCCTGTGTTGCCAACATTTTGCTTCTGTTAGGTGATTGTGTCTATATGAGCGGGGTGACAGGAGCCTGTGTTACCAACATTTTGCTTCCGTTAGGTGATTGTGTCTATATGAGCGGGGTGACAGGGTCCTGTGTTACCAACATTTTGCTTCTGTTAGGTTATTGTGTCTATATGAGCGGGGTGACAGGGTCGTGTGTTGCCAACATTTTGCTTCTGTTAGGTTATTGTGTCTCTATGAGCGGGGTGACAGGATCCTGTGTTACCAACATTTTGCTTCTGTTAGGTTATTGTGTCTATATGAGCGGGGTGACAGGATCCTGTGTTACCAACATTTTGCTTCTGTTAGGTGATTGTGTCTATATGAGCGGGGTGACAGGATCCTGTGTTACCAACATTTTGCTTCTGTTAGGTGATTGTGTCTATATGAGCGGGGTGACAGGGTCCTGTGTTACCAACATTTTGCTTCTGTTAGGTGATTGTGTCTATATGAGCGGGGTGACAGGATCCTGTATTGGCAACATTTTGCTCATGTTATATTAGATTAGGTTAGTATGTCTATATGAGCGGGGTGACAGGATGCTGTGTTACCAACATTTTGCTTCTGTTAGGTGATTGTGTCTATATGAGCGGGGTGACAGGATCCTGTGTTGCTAACATTTTGCTTCTGTTAGGTGATTGTGTCTAAATGAGCGGGCTGACAGGGTCCTGTGTTGCTAACATTTTGCTTCTGTTAGGTGATTGTGTCTATATGAGCGGGGTGACAGGGTCCTGTGTTACCAACATTTGCTTCTGTTAGGTGATTGTATCTATATGAGCGGGGTGACAGGATCCTGTGTTGCTAACATTTTGCTTCTGTTAGGTGATTGTGTCTATATGAGCGGGGTGACAGGATGCTGTGTTACCAACATTTTGCTTCTGTTAGGTGATTCTGTCTATATGAGCAGGGTGACAGGGTCCTGTGCTGCCAACATTTTGCTCGTGTTGTATTAGATTAGGTTAGTATGTCTATATGAGCGGGGTGACAGGAGCCTGTGTTGGCAACATTTATCTCGTGTTGTATTAGATAAGGTTAGTATGTCTATATGAGCGGGGTGACAGGATCCTGTGTTGGCAACATTTTGCTCGTGTTGTATTAGATTAGGTTAGTATGTCTATATGAGCGGGGTGACAGGTTCCTGAGTTACCAACATTTTGCTTCTGTTAGGTTATTGTGTCTATATGGGCGGGGTGACAGGATCCTGTGTTACCAACATTTTGCATCTGTTAGGTTATTGTGTCTATATGAGCGGGGTGACAGGCTCCTGTGTTACCAACATTTTGCTTCTGTTAGGTTATTGTGTCTATATGAGCGGGGTGACAGGGTCCTGTGTTACCAACATAATGCTTCTGTTAGGTTATTGTGTCTATATGAGCGGGGTGACAGGGTCCTGTGTTACCAACATTTTGCTTCTGTTAGGTTATTGTGTCTATATGAGCGGGGTGACAGGATCCTGTGTTGCTAACATTTTGCTTCTGTTAGGTTATTGTGTCTATATGAGCGGGGTGACAGGATCCTGTGTTACCAACATTTTGCATCTGTTAGGTTATTGTGTCTATATGAGCGGGGTGACAGGGTCCTGTGTTACCAACATTTTGCTTCTGTTAGGTTATTGTGTCTATATGAGCGGGGTGACAGGGTCCTGTGTTGCTAACATTTTGCTTCTGTTAGGTGATTGTGTCTATATGAGCGGGCTGACAGGATCCTGTGATACCAACATTTTGCTTCTGTTAGGTTATTGTGTCTATATGAGCGGGCTGACAGGGCCCTGTGTTACCAACATTTTGCTTCTGTTAGGTTATTTTGTCTATATGAGCGGGCTGACAGGATCCTATGTTACCAACATTTTGCTTCTGTTAGGTGATTGTGTCTATATGAGCAGGCTGTCAGGATCCTGTGTTGC
Source organism: Tenodera sinensis (assembly GCA_030765045.1). NCBI lineage: Eukaryota > Metazoa > Arthropoda > Insecta > Mantodea > Mantidae > Tenodera > Tenodera sinensis. The sequence goes on along the minus strand of CM060974.1, from coordinate 59,640,304 downwards.
CAACATTTTGCTTCTGTTAGGTTATTGTGTCTATATGAGCAGGCTGACAGGATCCTGTGTTGCCAACATTTTCCTTCTGTTAGGTTATTGTGTCTATATGAGCAGGCTGACAGGATCCTGTGTTGCCAACATTTTGCTTCTGTTAGGTTATTGTGTCTATATGAGCAGGCTGACAGGATCCTGTGTTACCAACATTTTGCTTCTGTTAGGTGATTGTGTCTATATTAGCGGGGTGACAGGATCCTGTGTTGCCAACATTATGCTTCTGTTAGGTTATTGTGTCTATATGAGCGGGGTGACAGGATCCTGTGTTACCAACATTTTGCTTCTGTTAGGTTATTGTGTCTATATGAGCAGGCTGACAGGATCCTGTGTTACCAACATTTTGCTTCTGTTAGGTGATTGTGTCTATATTAGCGGGGTGACAGGATCCTGTGTTGGCAACATTTGGTTCGTGTTGTATCAGATTAGGTTAGTATGTCCATATGAGCGGGGTGACAGTATCCTGTGTTGGCAACATTTTGCTCGTGTTGTATTAGATTAGGTTAGTATGTCTATATGAGCGGGGTGACAGGGTCCTGTGTTGCCAACATTTTCCTCGTGTTGTATTAGATTAGGTTAGTATGTCTATATGAGCGGGGTGACAGGATCCTGTGTTGGCAACATTTGGCTCGTGTTGTATTAGATTAGGTTAGTATGTCCATAGGAGCGGGCTGACAGGGTCCTGTGTTACAGACATTTTGCTTCTGTTAGGTGATTGTGTCTATATAAGCGGGGTGACAGGAACCTGTGTTGCTAACATTTTGCTTCTGTTAGGTGATTGTGTCTATATGAGCAGGCTGACAGGATCCTTTGTTGCCAACATTTTGCTTCTGTTAGGTTATTGTGTCTATATGAGCGGGGTGACAGAATCCTGTGTTACCAACATTTTGCTTCTGTTAGGTGATTGTGACTATATGAGCGGGGTGACAGGATCCTGTGTTACCAACATTTTGCTTCTGTTAGGTTATTGTGTCTATATGAGCGGTCTGACAGGGTCCTGTGTTACCAACATTTTGCTTCTGTTAGGTGATTGTGTCTATATGAGCGGGGTGACAGGATCCTGTGTTGCCAACATTTTGCTCGTGTTGTATTAGATTAGGTTAGTATGTCTATATGGGCGGGGTGACAGGGTCCTGTGTTGGCAACATTTTGCTCGTGTTGTATTAGATTAGGTTAGTATGGCGATATGAGCGGGCTGACAGGGTCCTGTGTTACCAACATTTTGCTTCTGTTAGGTGATTGTGTCTATATGAGCGGGTTGACAGGATCCTGTGTTGCCAACATTTTGCTTCTGTTAGGTGATTGTGTCTATATGAGCGGGGTGACAGGAGCCTGTGTTACCAACATTTTGCTTCTGTTAGGTGATTGTGTCTATATGAGCGGGGTGACAGGGTCCTGTGTTACCAACATTTTGCTTCTGTTAGGTTATTGTGTCTATATGAGCGGGGTGACAGGGTCGTGTGTTGCCAACATTTTGCTTCTGTTAGGTTATTGTGTCTCTATGAGCGGGGTGACAGGATCCTGTGTTACCAACATTTTGCTTCTGTTAGGTTATTGTGTCTATATTAGCGGGGTGACAGGATCCTGTGTTACCAACATTTTGCTTCTGTTAGGTTATTGTGTCTATATGAGCGGGGTGACAGGATCCTGTGTTGCTAACATTTTGCTTCTGCTAGGTTATTGTGTCAATATGAGCGGGGTGACAGGATCCTGTGTTACCAACATTTTGCATCTGTTAGGTTATTGTGTCTATATGAGCGGGGTGACAGGGTCCTCTGTTACCAACATTTTGCTTCTGTTAGGTTATTGTGTCTATATGAGCGGGGTGACAGGGTCCTGTGTTGCTAACATTTTGCTTCTGTTAGGTGATTGTGTCTATATGAGCGGGTTGACAGGATCCTGTGATACCAACATTTTGCTTCTGTTAGGTTATTGTGTCTATATGAGCGGGCTGACAGGGCCCTGTGTTACCAACATTTTGCTTCTGTTAGGTTATTTTGTCTATATGAGCGGGCTGACAGGATCCTATGTTACCAACATTTTGCTTCTGTTAGGTGATTGTGTCTATATGAGCAGGGTGACAGGATCCTGTGTTACCAACATTTTGCTTCTGTTAGGTTATTGTGTCTATATGACCGGGCTGACAGGGTCCTGTGTTACCAACATTTTGCTTCTGTTAGGTGATTGTGTCTATATGAGCAGGCTGTCAGGATCCTGTGTTGCCAACATTTTGCTTCTGTTAGGTTATTCTGTCTATATGAGCAGGCTGACAGGATCCTGTGTTGCCAACATTTTCCTTCTGTTAGGTTATTGTGTCTATATGAGCAGGCTGACAGGATCCTGTGTTGCCAACATTTTGCTTCTGTTAGGTTATTGTGTCTATATGAGCAGGCTGACAGGATCCTGTGTTACCAACATTTTGCTTCTGTTAGGTGATTGTGTCTATATTAGCGGGGTGACAGGATCCTGTGTTGCCAACATTTTGCTCGTGTTGTATTAGATTAGGTTAGTATGTCCATATGAGCGGGGTGACGGGATCCTGTGTTGGCAACATTTTGCTCGTGTTGTATTAGATTAGGTTAGTATGTCTATATGAGCGGGGTGACAGGGTCCTGTGTTGCCAACATTTTCCTCGTGTTGTATTAGATTAGGTTAGTATGTCTATATGAGCGGGGTGACAGGATCCTGTGTTGGCAACATTTGGCTCGTGTTGTATTAGATTAGGTTAGTATGTCCATAAGAGCGGGCTGACAGGGTCCTGTGTTACAGACATTTTGCTTCTGTTAGGTGATTGTGTCTATATAAGCGGGGTGACAGGAACCTGTGTTGCTAACATTTTGCTTCTGTTAGGTGATTGTGTCTATATGAGCAGGCTGACAGGATCCTTTGTTGCCAACATTTTGCTTCTGTTAGGTTATTGTGTCTATATGAGCGGGGTGACAGGATCCTGTGTTACCAACATTTTGCTTCTGTTAGGTGATTGTGACTATATGAGCGGGGTGACAGGATCCTGTGTTACGAACATTTTGCTTCTGTTAGGTTATTGTGTCTATATGAGCGGTCTGATAGGGTCCTGTGTTACCAACATTTTGCTTCTGTTAGGTGATTGTGTCTATATGAGCGGGGTGACAGGATCCTGTGTTGCCAACATTTTGCTCGTGTTGTATTAGATTAGGTTAGTATGTCTATATGGGCGGGGTGACAGGGTCCTGTGTTGGCAACATTTTGCTCGTGTTGTATTAGATTAGGTTAGTATGTCGATATGAGCGTGCTGACAGGGTCCTGTGTTACCAACATTTTGCTTCTGTTAGGTGATTGTGTCTATATGAGCGGGGTGACAGGATCCTGTGTTGCCAACATTTTGCTTCTGTTAGGTGATTGTGTCTATATGAGCGGGGTGACAGGAGCCTGTGTTACCAACATTTTGCTTCTGTTAGGTGATTGTGTCTATATGAGCGGGGTGACAGGGTCCTGTGTTACCAACATTTTGCTTCTGTTAGGTTATTGTGTCTATATGAGCGGGGTGACAGGGTCGTGTGTTGCCAACATTTTGCTTCTGTTAGGTTATTGTGTCTCTATGAGCGGGGTGACAGGATCCTGTGTTACCAACATTTTGCTTCTGTTAGGTTATTGTGTCTATATGAGCGGGGTGACAGGATCCTGTGTTACCAACATTTTGCTTCTGTTAGGTGATTGTGTCTATATGAGCGGGGTGACAGGATCCTGTGTTACCAACATTTTGCTTCTGTTAGGTGATTGTGTCTATATGAGCGGGGTGACAGGGTCCTGTGTTACCAACATTTTGCTTCTGTTAGGTGATTGTGTCTATATGAGCGGGGTGACAGGATCCTGTATTGGCAACATTTTGCTCATGTTATATTAGATTAGGTTAGTATGTCTATATGAGCGGGGTGACAGGATGCTGTGTTACCAACATTTTGCTTCTGTTAGGTGATTGTGTCTATATGAGCGGGGTGACAGGATCCTGTGTTGCTAACATTTTGCTTCTGTTAGGTGATTGTGTCTAAATGAGCGGGCTGACAGGGTCCTGTGTTGCTAACATTTTGCTTCTGTTAGGTGATTGTGTCTATATGAGCGGGGTGACAGGGTCCTGTGTTACCAACATTTGCTTCTGTTAGGTGATTGTATCTATATGAGCGGGGTGACAGGATCCTGTGTTGCTAACATTTTGCTTCTGTTAGGTGATTGTGTCTATATGAGCGGGGTGACAGGATGCTGTGTTACCAACATTTTGCTTCTGTTAGGTGATTCTGTCTATATGAGCAGGGTGACAGGGTCCTGTGCTGCCAACATTTTGCTCGTGTTGTATTAGATTAGGTTAGTATGTCTATATGAGCGGGGTGACAGGAGCCTGTGTTGGCAACATTTATCTCGTGTTGTATTAGATAAGGTTAGTATGTCTATATGAGCGGGGTGACAGGATCCTGTGTTGGCAACATTTTGCTCGTGTTGTATTAGATTAGGTTAGTATGTCTATATGAGCGGGGTGACAGGTTCCTGAGTTACCAACATTTTGCTTCTGTTAGGTTATTGTGTCTATATGGGCGGGGTGACAGGATCCTGTGTTACCAACATTTTGCATCTGTTAGGTTATTGTGTCTATATGAGCGGGGTGACAGGCTCCTGTGTTACCAACATTTTGCTTCTGTTAGGTTATTGTGTCTATATGAGCGGGGTGACAGGGTCCTGTGTTACCAACATAATGCTTCTGTTAGGTTATTGTGTCTATATGAGCGGGGTGACAGGGTCCTGTGTTACCAACATTTTGCTTCTGTTAGGTTATTGTGTCTATATGAGCGGGGTGACAGGATCCTGTGTTGCTAACATTTTGCTTCTGTTAGGTTATTGTGTCTATATGAGCGGGGTGACAGGATCCTGTGTTACCAACATTTTGCATCTGTTAGGTTATTGTGTCTATATGAGCGGGGTGACAGGGTCCTGTGTTACCAACATTTTGCTTCTGTTAGGTTATTGTGTCTATATGAGCGGGGTGACAGGGTCCTGTGTTGCTAACATTTTGCTTCTGTTAGGTGATTGTGTCTATATGAGCGGGCTGACAGGATCCTGTGATACCAACATTTTGCTTCTGTTAGGTTATTGTGTCTATATGAGCGGGCTGACAGGGCCCTGTGTTACCAACATTTTGCTTCTGTTAGGTTATTTTGTCTATATGAGCGGGCTGACAGGATCCTATGTTACCAACATTTTGCTTCTGTTAGGTGATTGTGTCTATATGAGCAGGGTGACAGGATCCTGTGTTACCAACATTTTGCTTCTGTTAGGTTATTGTGTCTATATGACCGGGCTGACAGGGTCCTGTGTTACGAACATTTTGCTTCTGTTAGGTGATTGTGTCTATATGAGCAGGCTGTCAGGATCCTGTGTTGCCAACATTTTGCTTCTGTTAGGTTATTGTGTCTATATGAGCAGGCTGACAGGATCCTGTGTTGCCAACATTTTCCTTCTGTTAGGTTATTGTGTCTATATGAGCAGGCTGACAGGATCCTGTGTTGCCAACATTTTGCTTCTGTTAGGTTATTGTGTCTATATGAGCAGGCTGACAGGATCCTGTGTTACCAACATTTTGCTTCTGTTAGGTGATTGTGTCTATATTAGCGGGGTGACAGGATCCTGTGTTGCCAACATTATGCTTCTGTTAGGTTATTGTGTCTATATGAGCGGGGTGACAGGATCCTGTGTTACCAACATTTTGCTTCTGTTAGGTTATTGTGTCTATATGAGCAGGCTGACAGGATCCTGTGTTACCAACATTTTGCTTCTGTTAGGTGATTGTGTCTATATTAGCGGGGTGACAGGATCCTGTGTTGGCAACATTTTGCTCGTGTTGTATCAGATTAGGTTAGTATGTCCATATGAGCGGGGTGACAGTATCCTGTGTTGGCAACATTTTGCTCGTGTTGTATTAGATTAGGTTAGTATGTCTATATGAGCGGGGTGACAGGGTCCTGTGTTGCCAACATTTTCCTCGTGTTGTATTAGATTAGGTTAGTATGTCTATATGAGCGGGGTGACAGGATCCTGTGTTGGCAACATTTGGCTCGTGTTGTATTAGATTAGGTTAGTATGTCCATAGGAGCGGGCTGACAGGGTCCTGTGTTACAGACATTTTGCTTCTGTTAGGTGATTGTGTCTATATAAGCGGGGTGACAGGAACCTGTGTTGCTAACATTTTGCTTCTGTTAGGTGATTGTGTCTATATGAGCAGGCTGACAGGATCCTTTGTTGCCAACATTTTGCTTCTGTTAGGTTATTGTGTCTATATGAGCGGGGTGACAGAATCCTGTGTTACCAACATTTTGCTTCTGTTAGGTGATTGTGACTATATGAGCGGGGTGACAGGATCCTGTGTTACCAACATTTTGCTTCTGTTAGGTTATTGTGTCTATATGAGCGGTCTGACAGGGTCCTGTGTTACCAACATTTTGCTTCTGTTAGGTGATTGTGTCTATATGAGCGGGGTGACAGGGTCCTGTGTTACCAACATAATGCTTCTGTTAGGTTATTGTGTCTATATGAGCGGGGTGACAGGGTCCTGTGTTACCAACATTTTGCTTCTGTTAGGTTATTGTGTCTATATGAGCGGGGTGACAGGGTCCTGTGTTGCTAACATTTTGCTTCTGTTAGGTGATTGTGTCTATATGAGCGGGCTGACAGGATCCTGTGATACCAACATTTTGCTTCTGTTAGGTTATTGTGTCTATATGAGCGGGCTGACAGGGCCTTGTGTTACCAACATGTTGCTTCTGTTAGGTTATTTTGTCTATATGAGCGGGCTGACAGGATCCTATGTTACCAACATTTTGCTTCTGTTAGGTGATTGTGTCTATATGAGCAGGGTGACAGGATCCTGTGTTACCAACATTTTGCTTCTGTTAGGTTATTGTGTCTATATGACCGGGCTGACAGGGTCCTGTGTTACGAACATTTTGCTTCTGTTAGGTGATTGTGTCTATATGAGCAGGCTGTCAGGATCCTGTGTTGCCAACATTTTGCTTCTGTTAGGTTATTGTGTCTATATGAGCAGGCTGACAGGATCCTGTGTTGCCAACATTTTCCTTCTGTTAGGTTATTGTGTCTATATGAGCAGGCTGACAGGATCCTGTGTTGCCAACATTTTGCTTCTGTTAGGTTATTGTGTCTATATGAGCAGGCTGACAGGATCCTGTGTTACCAACATTTTGCTTCTGTTAGGTGATTGTGTCTATATTAGCGGGGTGACAGGATCCTGTGTTGCCCACATTATGTTCGTGTTGTATTAGATTAGGTTAGTATGTCTATATGAGCGGGGTGACAGGATCCTGTGTTGGCAACATTTTGCTCGTGTTGTATTAGATTAGGTTAGTATGTCTATATGAGCGGGGTGACAGGGTCCTGTGTTGCCAACATTTTGCTCGTGTTGTATTAGATTAGGTTAGTATGTCTATATGAGCGGGGTGACAGGATCCTGTGTTGGCAACATTTGGCTCGTGTTGTATTAGATTAGGTTAGTATGTCCATAGGAGCGGGCTGACAGGGTCCTGTGTTACAGACATTTTGCTTCTGTTAGGTGATTGTGTCTATATAAGCGGGGTGACAGGAACCTGTGTTGCTAACATTTTGCTTCTGTTAGGTGATTGTGTCTATATGAGCAGGCTGACAGGATCCTTTGTTGCCAACATTTTGCTTCTGTTAGGTTATTGTGTCTATATGAGCGGGGTGACAGGATTCTGTGTTACCAACATTTTGCTTCTGTTAGGTGATTGTGACTATATGAGCGGGGTGACAGGATCCTGTGTTACCAACATTTTGCTTCTGTTAGGTTATTGTGTCTATATGAGCGGTATGACAGGGTCCTGTGTTACCAACATTTTGCTTCTGTTAGGTGATTGTGTCTATATGAGCGGGGTGACAGGATCCTGTGTTGCCAACATTTTGCTCGTGTTGTATTAGATTAGGTTAGTATGTCTATATGAGCGGGGTGACAGGGTCCTGTGTTGGCAACATTTTGCTCTTGTTGTATTAGATTAGGTTAGTATGTCGATATGAGCGGGCTGACAGGGTCCTGTGTTACCAACATTTTGCTTCTGTTAGGTGATTGTGTCTATATGAGCCGGGTGACAGGATCCTGTGTTGCCAACATTTTGCTTCTGTTAGGTGATTGTGTCTATATGAGCGGGGTGACAGGAGCCTGTGTTACCAACATTTTGCTTGTGTAGTTTAGTGTGTCTATATGAGTGGGGTGACATGATCCTGTGTTATCGACATTTTGCTCGTGTTGTATTAGATTAGTGTGTCTATATGAGCGGAGTGACAGGATCCTGTGTTGCCAACATTTGCTTCTGTTAGGTGATTGTGTCTATATGAGCGGGGTGACAGGATCCTGTGTTGCTAACATTTTGCTTCTGTTAGGTGATTGTGTCTATATGAGCGGGGTGACAGGATGCTGTGTTACCAACATTTTGCTTCTGTTAGGTGATTCTGTCTATATGAGCAGGGTGACAGGGTCCTGTGCTGCCAACATTTTGCTCGTGTTGTATTAGATTAGGTTAGTATGTCTATATGAGCGGGGTGACAGGAGCCTGTGTTGGCAACATTTATCTCGTGTTGTATTTGATAAGGTTAGTATGTCTATATGAGCGGGTTGACAGGATCCTGTGTTGGCAACATTTTGCTCGTGTTGTATTAGATTAGGTTAGTATGTCCATATGAGCGGGGTGACAGGTTCCTGAGTTACCAACATTTTGCTTCTGTTACGTTATTGTGTCTATATGAGCGGGGTGACAGGATCCTGTGTTACCAACATTTTGCATCTGTTAGGTTATTGTGTCTATATGAGCGGGGTGACAGGGTCCTGTGTTACCAACATTTTGCTTCTGTTAGGTTATTGTGTCTATATGAGCGGGGTGACAGGGTCCTGTGTTACCAACATAATGCTTCTGTTCGGTTATTGTGTCTATATGAGCGGGGTGACAGGGTCCTGTGTTACCAACATTTTGCTTCTGTTAGGTTATTGTGTCTATATGAGCGGGGTGACAGGATCCTGTGTTGCTAACATTTTGCTTCTGTTAGGTTATTGTGTCTATATGAGCGGGGTGACAGGATCCTGTGTTACCAACATTTTGCATCTGTTAGGTTATTGTGTCTATATGAGCGGGGTGACAGGGTCCTGTGTTACCAACATTTTGCTTCTGTTAGGTTATTGTGTCTATATGAGCGGGGTGACAGGGTCCTGTGTTGCTAACATTTTGCTTCTTTTAGGTGATTGTGTCTATATGAGCGGGCTGACAGGATCCTGTGATACCAACATTTTGCTTCTGTTAGGTTATTGTGTCTATATGAGCGGGCTGACAGGGCCCTGTGTTACCAACATTTTGCTTCTGTTAGGTTGTTTTGTCTATATGAGCGGGCTGACAGGATCCTATGTTACCAACATTTTGCTTCTGTTAGGTGATTGTGTCTATATGAGCAGGGTGACAGGATCCTGTGTTACCAACATTTTGCTTCTGTTAGGTTATTGTGTCTATATGACCGGGCTGACAGGGTCCTGTGTTACGAACATTTTGCTTCTGTTAGGTGATTGTGTCTATATGAGCAGGCTGTCAGGATCCTGTGTTGCCAACATTTTGCTTCTGTTAGGTTATTGTGTCTATATGAGCAGGCTGACAGGATCCTGTGTTGCCAACATTTTCCTTCTGTTAGGTTATTGTGTCTATATGAGCAGGCTGACAGGATCCTGTGTTGCCAACATTTTGCTTCTGTTAGGTTATTGTGTCTATATGAGCAGGCTGACAGGATCCTGTGTTACCAACATTTTGCTTCTGTTAGGTGATTGTGTCTATATTAGCGGGGTGACAGGATCCTGTGTTGCCAACATTATGCTCGTGTTGTATTAGATTAGGTTAGTATGTCTATATGAGCGGGGTGACAGGATCCTGTGTTGGCAACATTTTGCTCGTGTTGTATTAGATTAGGTTAGTATGTCTATATGAGCGGGGTGACAGGGTCCTGTGTTGCCAACATTTTGCTCGTGTTGTATTAGATTAGGTTAGTATGTCTATATGAGCGGGGTGACAGGATCCTGTGTTTGCAACATTTGGCTCGTGTTGTATTAGATTAGGTTAGTATGTCCATAGGAGCGGGCTGACAGGGTCCTGTGTTACAGACATTTTGCTTCTGTTAGGTGATTGTGTCTATATAAGCGGGGTGACAGGAACCTGTGTTGCTAACATTTTGCTTCTGTTAGGTGATTGTGTCTATATGAGCAGGCTGACAGGATCCTTTGTTGCCAACATTTTGCTTCTGTTAGGTTATTGTGTCTATATGAGCGGGGTGACAGGATCCTGTGTTACCAACATTTTGCTTCTGTTAGGTGATTGTGACTATATGAGCGGGGTGACAGGATCCTGTGTTACCAACATTTTGCTTCTGTTAGGTTATTGTGTCTATATGAGCGGTATGACAGGGTCCTGTGTTACCAACATTTTGCTTCTGTTAGGTGATTGTGTCTATATGAGCGGGGTGACAGGATCCTGTGTTGCCAACATTTTGCTCGTGTTGTATTAGATTAGGTTAGTATGTCTATATGAGCGGGGTGACAGGGTCCTGTGTTGGCAACATTTTGCTCTTGTTGTATTAGATTAGGTTAGTATGTCGATATGAGCGGGCTGACAGGGTCCTGTGTTACCAACATTTTGCTTCTGTTAGGTGATTGTGTCTATATGAGCCGGGTGACAGGATCCTGTGTTGCCAACATTTTGCTTCTGTTAGGTGATTGTGTCTATATGAGCGGGGTGACAGGAGCCTGTGTTACCAACATTTTGCTTGTGTAGTTTAGTGTGTCTATATGAGTGGGGTGACATGATCCTGTGTTATCGACATTTTGCTCGTGTTGTATTAGATTAGTGTGTCTATATGAGCGGAGTGACAGGATCCTGTGTTGCCAACATTTTGCTCGTGTTGTATTAGATTAGGTGATTGTGTCAATATGAGCGGGCTGGCAGGATCCTGTGTTGCCAACATTTTGCTCGTGTTGTATTAGATTAGGTTAGTATGTCTATATGAGCGGGGTGATAGGGTCCTGTGTTACCAACATTTTGCTTCTGTTAGGTGATTGTGTCTATATGAGCGGGGTGACAGGATCCTGTGTTGCCAACATTTTGCTCGTGTTGTATTAGATTAGGTTAGTATGTCTATATGAGCGGGGTGACAGGGTCCTGTGTTGGCAACATTTTGCTCGTGTTGTATTAGATTAGGTTAGTATGTCGATATGAGCGGGCTGACAGGGTCCTGTGTTACCAACATTTTGCTTCTGTTAGGTGATTGTGTCTATATGAGCGGGGTGACAGGATCCTGTGTTGCCAACGTTTTGCTTCTGTTAGGTGATTGTGTCTATATGAGCGGGGTGACAGGATCCTGTGTTACCAACATTTTGCTTGTGTAGTTTAGTGTGTCTATATGAGTGGGGTGACATGATCCTGTGTTATCGACATTTTGCTCGTGTTGTATTAGATTAGTGTGTCTATATGAGCGGAGTGACAGGATCCTGTGTTGCCAACATTTTGCTCGTGTTGTATGAGATTAGGTGATTGTGTCTATATGAGCGGGCTGGCAGGATCCTGTGTTGCCAACAATTTGCTCGTGTTGTATTAGATTAGGTTAGTATGTCTATATGAGCGGGGTGATAGGGTCCTGTGTTTCTAACATTTTGATTCTGTTAGGTGATTGTGTCTATATGAGCGGGGTGACAGGATCCTGTGTTGCCAACATATTGCTTCTGTTAGGTAATTGTGTCTATATGAGCGGGGTGACAGGATCCTGTGTTGCCAACATTTTGCTTCTGTTAGGTGGTTGTGTCTATATGAGCGGGGTGACAGGATCCTGTGTTGCCAACATTTTGCTTCTGTTAGGTGATTGTGTCTATATGCGCGGGGTGACAGGATCCTGTGTTGCCAACATTTTGCTTCTGTTAGGTGATTGTGTCTATATGAGCGGGGGGACAGGATCCTGTGTTACCAACATTTTGCTTGTGTAGTTTATTGTGTGTATATGAGTGCGGTGACAGGATCCTGTGTTATCGACATTTTGCTCGTGTTATATTAGATTAGTGTGTCTATATGAGCGGGGTGACAGGATCCTGTGTTGCCAACATTTTGCTTGTGTAGTTTAGTGTGTCTGTATGAGCAGGGTGACAGGATCCTGTGTTACCAACATTTTGCTTGTGTAGTTTAGTGTGTCTATATGAGTGGGGTGACAGGATCCTGTGTTACCAACATCTTGCTTGTGTAGTTTAGTGTGCCTATATGAGTGGTGTGTCAGGATACTGTGTTATCGACATTTTGCTCGTGTTATATTAGATTAGTGTGTCTATATGAGCGGGGTGACAGGATCCTGTGTTACCAATATTTTGCTTGTGTAGTTTAGTGTGTCTATATGAGCGGGGTGACAGGATCCTGTGTTGCCAACATTTTGCTCGTGTTGTTTTAGATTAGGTGATTGTGTCTATATGAGCGGGGTGACAGGATCCTGTGTTGCCAAAATTTTGTAATATAATAGAAATGTAATAGAAATAGGTAGTCTCTTGTACAAAGAATCAACCATATGACTTACCTTGTTTGTTTTGTGGAATAAATGTCTTCATTCGTTTCATCCTGTAACAATAATTGACTTGTAAAACACATGATCTGCCTTAACCCTATGACTCTTATCTTCAGAAAGAGGAGCAGAAACAAAATGAACACTTTTTATATAACCTACAGAGAAGAGCTCACTTCACAGAAAAATCTGACAATTGAGATAAATGACATTCTTGCATTAAAAGATATAAAGCGTATTTGTACAAAGGAAAGAGACCTGAAGTCTCTAGCTTCCCAAAGATGTTATTCATAAATAGTTATAAATAAATATTACATTCATTCACTTTACTATTAGGTGGTAATTAAATATTTAAATTTAATTATTTTGAACACCTATATCTGGCAAGAAAGTTCAATGGTTTTAAACTAAAGATTCATTTCAGTAATTTTGTGAATTAAATTATGTCAATCTTCTGCAGCAATTAACTTTCACATTTACTGTGAACATTAGAATTTTGCTAATCCAAGATAATGGACGTGAGGTTGCTTTGGATTTTGGATAACTTGGACTGTGTGGAGCGCTAGGACATATAAAAGATGAACTGAAATCATTAACTCACGATAAAGTTATTTAATGTAAGGCTTTAAAGTGTGTCTGTTGTAGTGATAAAGAATTTGCTGAATGCATTTGAAGCAACAAAGTTGTCCTCTATCCTCTTTCCAAATACATATTTCTCCACAGTGGAGGATTGCCAGCAATGACTTTCTTAAAAGCAACATTCTCTCAATACCTGCACTTGTGGTCAAAAGTACACTAAAATCGGATATGGAAACAAACTATCATGTCTGTTTAAAACCCTCTAGTATAAATGTTGAGACAGTTATTAGTGAATCACAACAATCTCACTTTGTTTCACAACTTGAACTGTTATAATAATAGGCGTCTTTAACCTGTCTGGATAAGTATAACTACAGAATGTTACATTTGAACTGAATTATGGTACACAAGGAAAGAGCGGGCAAGGTAAGTGGTAGAACTTTTAGTTTGCACACCAGCCAATCCTTTCTCATATGGTTTTGTTTACAACTCCTTTGAACTTAAAGTGAAACCCCTTTGATGAAATCTGACTTCATTTTGTACAACTTTATCTCTCACCACTATATACACCCTGAAACTAAGATCTCATAGCTCAGGTATCCTGTGAGTCTGGGTGGCTTAGTGGGTTAGACACTGGCCTACTGACCCTAAGGTTGCGGGTTCAAATCTGGCCCAGATCGATGGTTTTGAAGTATGCTTAAAATTGAGACCTCTATGTCAGTAGATTTACTGGTATATAAAAGAACTCTTGTGGCAAAAAATTTCAGCACACCAGCGATGCTGATCTGGTCCTGGCAATTGACAGTGTCATTAAACAACAAAATAATTTTAATTTCTTGACTAAACTATTCTCCCTGCTATACACATTTAACTTGGAATATGTGATTTATTTTCTGACCAGTATTCATAAGACTGCGACAGCTGTGGATAATATTTTTCTAGACTCAGAAATAATTCATGATCAGTATACCTATAAATTTAAAGTGCTGTTGAAAAATTTGATTTCTCAATTTGATGCTATTATAATTTGAAGTTATTTCATCAGAAAATAATAAATTTATCACAGATATTGAAAGTCAAACCTTATATTGTTTAAGTATGAGGAAGTCCTGTGAAAATAAAAGAAAGGTCTTACTATATAACACAATTTATGATGGTAACAATACAGTACACTGCCGTATATATTGTAAAATACTTCAAGGAGTAATGAATGAAGCAAAAAGCAGTTTTACTCACTAGTAGCTATTGATGAATATAATAATAAAACCAAAGCAATGAAGAACACTATATTGCCATTAAGCAATTATGACTGGTCAGCTTTACAACATCGTTAAACAGCATATATTTTTATATTGTAGTAGCAAGTGTCACTACAACATATGCACTTTAATATGATTTTTATTACAAAACATATTTTTTATACTAAATGTTGAACAGTATCTGTAAGAAAAACAAGCAAAAGTAATGTACTTTTTTCTGCAACTTACCTTAATACCATCATTAACACAGGAATCTGTTCTTTCTAACCAATTTTCTTCTTTAATATCTATCCTGGTTTCAATTTCACTTTCTTTAATGATTTCATTAAATCTCAACAGATGGGGTTCTTCATCTTGTGGATATGTGGAATCTTCAAGTTCTGATTTGATGTCACTGCTACTTGTAACTGTTTCAATCTTAACCTTCACAGGGTGTTCGATAAAAAACTGTCTCTCATTCTGGGAACTGAGGTTCAAGCAAGAAGATTCCTCCTTTACTTCTTCTTTAATATTCATTTTACTATAGTTGCTGTATTTGAACAGTTCCATTGTTAAACTTCAGTAGCAAGTCTGTGGAAAAAGAAACACATTGTTACTGAGATCCAGGAGTTTGCTCCCAAATAATTGAAACTACATTACATTTCAACAGACCACATAAGGTAGTACAAAGTAGTGATGGTAATTTGGTGTAATATGTTTAGAATAACATTTTTAACATTCCAAGATCCATAGCTTCGTAATGGTTATTTTAATCTGACGCTAATGTGTATTATTAAGGTAAGACATGTTTTAAATTGTATTATTTTAAAAGAAATTTGATAATCTTGGACACAGAGGAGCTCACCTGGAGGACTACAAAGTTAAAATGGATATTACAGTGATTTTATGCTATTCTTAGGGATAAAAACCTCAACTTCAAATACTACAGGAAGAAAAGCAAGTAGAGAAAGTTGTATAAATATAATACATTGCACTTGTACTTTAATCATATAGAAAATTGCATGTACTCTTTGTTGAAGCGGAAGTAAAGAAACAAGTGTGATTGTTATTGCCTTTGTGGTTTACCAGGAAAAATACGAACTGGCTTGAGAATTTAATGCCATTCTGGCAGTTTGTCACAATAGCTCAGTGGTAGAGCGTCCGCCCGGCAAGTGGAAGGTCTGTGGTTCAAATCCCAGTTGTGGCATTGAATTTTTAAGTTCCGGTTCTACCTCTTAAAGTGTGATTGTGTTTCATAAAAGAAAAGTGAGTAGAGAAAATCATGTGAATGTAATTCATTGCATTTCAATCATACAAAATTATATGAATCTATGTTGTAGGGCATGTAGAGGACAACATATGAATGTGTTACGTAAAACAAAAGTGACTAGAGAAAATCATGTGGATGTAATATGTTGCATTCCCATTTCAATCGTTATATTGTATGAACCATACGTTGAATGGCAAGCAGAGAAAAAGTAAACATGTTCCGTAGAAGAGGTGTACAGAAGACTATGTGAATGTAATATGCTGCATACTAAAACCGATAGCATAAAAATCTCCATGCCAAAACACTTAGACTTGCCAGTTTTCATTGTGATCGGTCAATCAATAGATTATATGAATTGTATGTTGAAGAGCGAGTAGAGAAGAACATGGGGATATGTCCCTAAGAGAAAACTGAATTGAGAAAATCATGTGAGCATAATACATTACATCTGTATTTCAATCATATTTAAAATGATCTGGTGCCCGCGGAACATGTTTTAAATTCACAAGTACCTGCCTCAAAGCACTGGGTGTGCAATGGTCCGAAATTGTAAATATATGTTTACATGTCCTAAAAGACTCTTTATATATTTTAAGCAATCACTTGTATTCAATGTGTTAACTGTTATCTTCTTGTTATAATCTTTTAATGTTTTAGATATTTTGAATATTAATTTTAATAATTTTTTTTTTCTTCTTCTTAAAATTGACTTTGTCATATATCTCTGTATTCTGGATCTTTATGGTCACCTGCAATGTCAGACAGATGTCACAAAATTTTTGTTTGTGAAATATATATATTGAAGGGCAAATACAGAAAGAAGTGTGATTGTATTTCGTAAGTTTTTTCTTTTTTTTTAAATAACGTCCTCCAAAATTGTGTCATATCGGACGAATGAATGAAATGAAATGGGTGAAATGATGCTCAAATGAGCCCAAGGTCCATGGAGCTTTTAAGTTACCCGACATTCGTCTTCTCAGGGCAGGGAAAACCTCGGAAAAAAACCTTACCCGGATAACTTACCCTAAGCGAGATTCGAACTCGTGACCTCTTGAACGTGAGGCAGATATGCTAACCATCACGTATTTCGTAAGTGGGTAGAGAAAACCATGTAATTGTAAAAGGTAATATTTCTATTTCAATCACAGAATATTGTATGAATTGTATGTTGAAAGGCGAGTAGAGAAGGATTTGTGAATGTGTTGCATAAAAGAAAAGCTAGTAGAGAAAAACACGTGAACGTAATATGTTGCATAGTAAAATGGATATCATATCACATTCTACGAAAGAACACTTACATGTGCCAACTTTCATAGTGATCGGTCAACTGGTGTCAGAGTTTATCAACTTCTTACATACCAACATGCATTTATAGATTGTATATATGATATCTTAAAGAGCAAGTGGAGAACATGTGAATGTGTTACATGAAAGAAAAGCAAGTGGAGAAAACCAAGTGAATGTAATGCATTGCATTTGTAGTTCATCATATAAAATTGTATGAATTGTGTTTTCAAGGGCAAGTAGAGAGGACATGTGTATCTTTTGAGTAAAAGAAAAGCGAGTAGGGAAAACTGTGTGAATGTAACATGCCAAATTTGGTGGTGATTGGTCAAGTGGTTAAAAACACTGAATGCAGTACAAGTGCACCAGCTGAAGGAAGAACAATGATCTAATGGGGTGGTTTTGTCCTCAGCTGCTTTGTCAGGCAAATACTTGTTTGATGTCAGAGTTGAGCATTCTCTTTTTATAAACAGAACATAGTTGTTGGCAATTTGAACCATTTTCATCAGTAAACAGTAAATAACATTGTATAAACTGGATATACTGGAATCAACCAGCCTCAGTTTTCATGCATGTTGGTATGGATGTCTCAGTTGGTTAGAGCTTGACCACTGACACGAAGGTCACAGGTTCAAATCTTGTTTGGACCAATGGTTTTTAAGTGGGATTAAAAGTGATCGTCCCATGTCAGTGGATATACTAGCATGTAAAACGGCTCCTGGAGGAACAAATTCTGGCACAGCACTGATATGATCCTGGTTATTGATAGCGACCTTCACAAACAAAAGATATTGTTCCTCAGCTTGCAGTATACGCATCTTCTTGTGATACTTCTCTTGTGATAAGAAATACTATTATGAGAGTTTATATGCCTAAATTGGTTTCTGTACATAAATAAATTAACTTCATTAGTAATGATGAAGATTTAAGAGCTGATCACTGAAATTCATGTGTAACAAATGTAACTAATATTAATGATATTGTCCTAGAAACTGTAATGAGAGTGTTAACCAAAGGGAGAGAATGAAATCTGTTAGTTTGAGGTTTAGCTACAGACCCCATGGCTACACTTTATCATAGCTTCACAGTTGCAGCTGAAAGCTATCCTTTGGTTATGCTCTGTGGCATAGGACTCTCAATTTCTTGGCTAAGCTTTGCCGCTTGGTGCTCCTACTCCCTCGGCTACGCTGGCAGTTTACGCCTGAATCTTACAGCAATGCTTTGAGACTTAGGGCCTAAATTGCTAAAGTGCTTGTTAATCTCATATTGACAGCTGTGCTGTTGTGAGTCAGATAGTGAGTAGCACTAACTAATGAGATGCCAGATGTGGCATATACTTGATTATTAATGGTCCACGATTAAATTACTGCCATATCTTCTATAAATACATGGTCTTGTTAGTTTGAAGTGTCAGATAAGAGAACATAATGTGACACATGATTAGTGCATCAAGTTTCCCGAACACCAGACTGCTTTGTCTTGTAAAGTACCTACATATTTTGTAAATGACTGATGTAGGTTGGCAACACTCATCTATTTCATGGTCATGTCCATTTATAAGTTATTTGTCAGTTAATATTTATCCATGAGAATGGTGTAATGTGTTGAGCAATGCTTGTTCTGGGCATTGTCATCATTAGGTATTGCTATTATTGCCATTTTTTTTTTTTTTTTTTTTTTTTTGTAATTAACGTCCTCCAACATTGTGCCATATCGGACGAATGAATGAAATGAAATGGGTGAAATGATGCTCAAATGAGCCCAAGGTCCATGGAGCTTTAAGTTACCCGACATTCGTCTTCTCAGGGTAGGGAAAACCTCGGAAAAAAACCTTACCTGGGCAACTTACCCTAAGCGAGATTCGAACTCGCAACCTCTTGAGCGTGAGGCAGACACGCTAACCATCATGCTACGGAGGCGGGCGTTAGGTATTGCTGACCACACATAGCCAGTAAGGTCTATATTACATGTTTGCTTTTATTCTGCTATTGTATTTTAGTATTGTAAATCTATTTCTGTAAACCTATTTTAGAATCTTGTTGCTTCACTGTTAATAGCTTCAATTTTTACTTAATTTAACTATTCAGTTTTACTTTCAAATGACAAGTACAGCCAATGAAGTGGTACCTATGACTTCATTTCAATATGAAAGCAATGATGCAGAATGTGACATGATTCATTTGTTACTGAAACAGAGTACCTCTCAGAAACAAGCCATGAAACTGAGTATGAGGGTTGGATGATTTATAAGACTGTTTTGACTGTTTTTCAGTCCTGATTCTATGTCTCACACAATGCCCTCACAAGGCTTGTGTGTTTTAAGACATCAGCAGGAAGTTATTTAGCATAAAGAAATATCAATTACTATCTAAAGATTAATTAAACCCAGAACATAAAGTGTTTACCATTGTAAAATGCCCTTGGTGTACTTAAGTCACATGTGAGATTCCCTTGTGGTCTAACATAAAATACGAATGAGTTGAGGAATTTAATGTCATACTGGCAAGTTGCCATAGTAGCTGGTTAAGAGCTGCTGTGCCTTAAGCAGAAAATCTGTGGTTCAAATCCCGGCTATGGCATTGCATTTTTTAGTCCTGATTCTACCTCACAAATATTACCCACACAGCTTGTGTGTTTAAAAACACCAGCAGTAAATTGGTTGACGTAAAAATTAACTGTTTTCACAATCCAGTAGCAGTTTGAAAATGAAAATGAACCAGTTATTTCATGGAATGGGCAAATGTTTTCCCTGGAATTCATAGACACAAGGAAAAGCTTTTCTGGAACATATAACAAAACAGCTAAATCCAAAGTTTGGTTCTGTTTCTATCACTTTATTGTCCTCTAAATTTTCCTACAAATGCACAATTGCCTTTTTGTTAACATAGTTTCGGTCTTTTCTGTTATTACAATTCACAATTGTTCTTCTGAGAATGTTTCTCAGTCTTTCAATCTCTTTCTCCAGCTTCTGTCTTTTGTGTCTTGACTATTATGATACAGTCACTCCACCACTCATATGTACTCACTGACAGGCTGGCCAACTCACTCTTGTAACTAAAAACTGTACACAACTAAACTCACAATTACCAACTAGATTACTCTAAAACTGCTTCAAAACTAAACTGCTCACTACCCCTGCTTGTCCTATTTATACTGGAGCTGTGTCGCATGATCTTTTGGGATCTTTCCATTTGCACATGCAAGGATCAATGAGAAGCTTCTTGGCCCCTTTTGTTGTTATCGCACTGTCGTGGCCACGCACACATAACCACTCCAGGACCCCCTATCATCCTTATATTGTACAACAAATGTCACACTATAATAACATTAAATAATTACTGATGCACATTCCTTGTATCTTTATAATGCATACCTTTATGTGGGAAGGACAGTGATTGTACGACACTTTCAGCTGAGGAAGAAAAGGCCTTTTCAAAACCAACACAAGCAGTCATTCACCTTGTAAATGAATCTGCTGTATCAGTAGAAACATTACCACTGATAATTGGTTTTTATTAACAGAAGCTAGTAAGAAATTTTTAAGTCATAAACTGACTGATGCAGGTACTCTGAAATCAAACAAGAAACAAGTTCTGCCAGAATTTCTGCACAATAAAAACAGAGAAAATATATTAAATTGTTATCCTTTGTACCAAAATGTGGAAAATTACTTATATTGCTCTCATCTCTGCATCACTACAAATTTACTGATGAGAACACTAACTAGTAATAGTAACTAAAATTTTCCAGGAACAATTATAATCAGCAACTGCTAGAAAGCCTCGACAGTGTGGATAAAGAGGGCTTTGTTCACTTCAAAGTTAACCATTCACCGGAATATAAGTGAACTGGGAGAAACTATTATAAGCACTTGAAAAACCTGAGGAAAATGGGTGCAGTGAAAATTCCACACTTGCAGCATCAATTGACTGTATTGGAGTGCTGACATTGGAACAGCTGGGCAAGTGAGGGAAGGGATGGACAGAACATATCCACTTAAAAGGATACTACACACACACATATATGTATAATAAATATAATATCATGAGTGCCAATTACTGCTCATAAAGTATATTGTTACATGTTCTACAATAAATAAGTGCTAATGAATGAGCAGTAATCTTTAGTCACACAAGAACACATACCTGGAACTAAATAACTGCAGCACTAATTGATATTTACTTTATAAACTATAAAAGTACTGGTTTCTGGAGAGAAATTAGAACAGGAGTGGAGTATATCGAAAAGCAAGAAACTCTGAGTAGTTTTAATGACAAAAGGTCATTAATACACTATAGATTCTTAAAAATGGAATGGGAGAGAGAGAAATACATCAGAGTATGCAACAAAGACGCCAGAATAGGGTATGCATGGGCTAGGATAAGGGTAATGAATGTAACTGGCATGATAGGGATAAAGAGGGAGGAGAGATGCACAATTTTGGGTAAATTATATGATAATTGGCAGTAAATTTTTACTGTAATGGCACAGATAATGGAAGGGAGAATCTACTACCCAAAAAGTGGAATGATCTCCCAATAGACTTAAAAGTTAGGAACATTTTTAATTTAAAATCAGACAAATACACTGAGCAGGAGAGTATTTTGGGAAAATGAGATTGAAATAGTTAAAGGAACTATAAGAAAACAGGGAAAATAGAAACAGATAAGAGGGGTAAAAGTGTGGCTGTAATAAACTTCCCCATTATATATAAAACAAAATGTTAAATATAAGGGAAAGTTATAGATCTAAGCAACTCCAAGAGGTAAGAATATATTAGACCAGGTAGTATATTAGTTCATTGTTTTGTTTTGTGTTTTAGTCATTTAAATTTTGTTTTTTGTATGTTGCAGTGTATTGTTTATGAACATAAATAAATTATTAATTCATTATTGGTAAACTACATGCACAACAAAGACAATTTAAATAATGAAAATGCATATATCACAACAACTGAAAGCATATATGATCTGTTCTAGAGCCTGGAAACCGTCCACCCTCATGTTGTAACATACTTTCTTATGTGCAATATCAATCACACAATGTAAATAAACAATACCATTTAGTACAACTGTACACAGGCTCAGGGAAGTGCCAATACATGAGTAGTAGCAGTGAAGTTCACACAAACACTGAAGTATTTTAGTTCTTCTTTGTCTAAACTTATTCATTACCAACTGCCATGAAATTGAATGGGCCCACTCCTTGCTGCACCATGGAGGTAGTGCAACAGTGCCAGCCTGCCAACACTCCATTCCCCGTATGGCTGTCAGTAGAACTATTTTGTGCCATGTGAAGCATGTGCGAGGTCACCAAAGGCAGTCGAGCAGCAGTGCCGATCAGTTGTGTATCAGTGTATTTGCTTGAGGCATGCAATACTGAACAAGGAATATTCATTTGTACTCATTTCACAAAATATGAATCACCTGCTCAGTGTTGTGGAGCACTTAGGAAATGTTCCCTGACATTGATCCATCCAATAGACGTACAGTGCATAAAATAGTCTATAAATTCAATATTACAGAGTCAGCACTAGAGCAGAAAATAAAAAGAAGATGCTACACTCTGAGAGAGGAAAAAGTTGATTATATCGGTGCTTGATTACAATGATCACCTCAAAAATCTAAGTTAGCACAGCAAGCAGGTGTCAGCTATGGATCAGCACAGAAGGCCACAAAACTGCTAAAATTGCAACCATACAAAACAGAAGTGGAAGCCTTAAAGGACAGGGATCTCTAGACAATACGGTTTTCTACCGGGTTTTTTGAGTCTGTGCATGTCTGTATCATAAACCCACAAGTAGTGTTATTCAGTGATGAGATGTAGTTTCATATCAATGGGCACGTACACATGCAAAATAATTGCTACTGGGCAACAGAAAATCTGAGACTCATGTGTGAAAATACACTACATGATGCTAAGGTTGGCATATTGTGTGTTGTGAGTGTTTGGATTTGGTTTAAGGGCGCTCAACTTCTAGGTCATGTTGTGTTGTGAGTGTGACGAGAATCCTTGGCCCTATTTTCTTTCATGAAACTATTACTGTAGAACAATACAAAACTGTAATTGACTTCATTGCATGCTATTGCTGACATGTTTGGTGACAGGATAATTAGTGTAGGAAAGTTGTCTCCTAATATGACAATGACATCTATATTTCTTCCTTCCATATTTTGAACTATTTATTTGATCTTATTACATAATCCTCTAACATTCCATGTTGCTATATTCAAATTCCTCTTCTTCTGCTAGCTTTATCGTCGTCTCAACCCAGCTGAAAGTTTGGACACATAATGTGGATGCAGGACGACACAATATGAAAAGTTCCTTAGGAATGGATTCCAACAGGAAGACGAAAAAAGGGCTGATCAAGAGTAACATGGAAACATGGAATTTTGGAGGCAATGAGTAATAGACACTAGAGACAATGGATGAATAGAGAGCAAAATGTGTAGTTATATAAGTAATGTGTAAATTGCTATAAAACATTTGGCTGTCAGAAGATGTAAAATACGTTGTAAAAACTGACCTAATAAATAAAAGTGGCCTCCTAGGTCCCCAGATTTAAAGCCCTGTGATTTTTATTTATGAGGCCTTTTAAAAGACAGGGTATATAAAACAAACCCCCAATCTTTAGATGAACTTCAAAATAACATATGGGAAGAAATAGACATCTCACCTAGAAAGTTAAAATATCTAAACGAAAACCCATTAACACACTAATGCGTGTCTTGCAGCACCAGGACATTATTGTTACGTCTGAAAAAGTTGAGCAATGTAAACATACATTAAATGTTCATATTAATAAATAATGAGTTACTCTTCCACGTTCTACTGCCACCTGCAAAGGGAATGGAGTATTGCTGGATGAGCACTGTGTGCCCTGCCGTCATGCTACTGCAAGGTGCGGGCCTGTTCAAATTGATGGCATGGTATCTTACCTTTTACTTAAATCCATGCTTTCCCCTACATTTGGACTATAAAATACAAGATGATTAAATGAGCTTGTGGGCTGTGGTCCTGTGGAAAATCTCCTTCCAATGTTTCGTTTGAAGCTGCGTCGAACATCCTCAATGGTGTGACCGTAGTGCTCTGCTAGTCTCGGTAGCGACTGATAGGGAGTCATTTGGTTTCACAGGTTTTATACGCTTAGGATGTCTGGGCATATGATGGTTGGTCCAGTCTTTGTTTATTGGTTTGGCTGCTGCATGGGATGGTTTAAAGTGGGGGCTGCTTCAATTGTTGTCAGCTGTTGTCAATGGGCTGGCATTTACTGTGGCTGAAGCTGTTGATGGAGTATGACCTTGACTTTGTCTCCGGTGAGGTTTTTGGCGTGCATACCAGAGAGAAATTCAAAATCATGTACAATCAACAGCTTCAGCCACAGTGAATGCCAGCCCATCGACAACTGAAAACAATGGAAGCAGTCCCCAATTTAAACCATCCCACGCAGCAGCCAAAGCAATAAACAAATACCGGACTAACTGTCATACGCCCACACATGCTAAACATATAAAACATATGAAACCAAATGGCTCTGTATTAGTCATCACCAAGACTAGCAGAGTACTATGGTCACACCACTGAGGATGTTCTATGCAGCTTCGAACGAAGCGTCTAGGATATTTTCTACTAGACTGCAGCCCACAAAGCTCAGATAATCATTTTGTATTTTATGACACCGACTGTGAAAGCTTACGCAATTTGATCAAGTGGACTATAGTTTCACAGCTATTATGGAGGTGTTTCACTCCTTTTTTTTTATAAAAGACACCTGTAGGTGTCTTAGAGACTAGATTATGCACTAAACTTTCAACAAACACACACGCGCGTGTGCACAAAATATCTTTATATATAAGTTTTTAACCTGCATTCCAACAATATGGATTCCTAACATTTCCATATACCAGTATAGGATTCTTTCACAACCCAACTCAGTGATTAAGTTTCTTATTGAAGCTGAAAGAATATTTCAAGGGGTGGTGGTGCCAAGACTTCAGGACATTATGGAATCATTGTCACATAGTACATAAGCACCTCAATTAACACACTGACAATCACATATACCCATACTACACAAATTCTGCAATCAACTGCACTCTGAAACACACCATATGGAAGCAAAGCTGTTTGTTATAACAAACTAAATGCTGACCTGTTAATTAGAGTAGGCTGGATCACTGTAGCTTTGCTGAAGGACATGCATCTAGAATGAACGGGTCAAATTTCAATACCACAGCACCCAGTCCTGCTGTTCATAGTCTGCCCCTGTGGTGTAGGCATTTTTGAGGTAACAGAGAAGTTCAATACAACTGAAAAGGCAATTACATTTCTTCAGGCGAATGGAATACTGGCCAGAAATTCTCCCTACTGTGATGTTATGGGATGTGGAAGAATTACGACGGAGGTTCACTTAGTTAATCTTCAGGACAGTACACTGTGGAGGTGTCCTTAACATAAAGGGTATAAATGCTCAAGAAAACAAACTAAATTAGTCACTATACTTTTCTTATTAACTAACTTTTGGGAAATCTTACAGCAGACTTGCATCTGTCTTGGCAGATGATGTTAATATGCAAAGTTAGGTACCAGCTGTACAGCAGAAATAATGCTGGGTATATAGCAAACCCATAGGAGTTGGTACTTGGGAAATGGTTTGCACTGCAGTAAAAGAAGGTGCATAACAATAATGAAATGTAATACAATAAATGATAAGAACAATTGTAATGAATATGCCAAATAATAATTGCTAAACAATAGAGAGCTGAAATACAGGCAATGACGGCGGAGGTCATAAATACCATCATAATTATGCCACAAGAACATTATGTTCTTTAGTAAGGCTTCATTATTTAAAATGTCAAACATTGCAATGATGAATAGGTTATCCATGTTTACTTGCAAATAAATCATGTGGTAATAGCAAATTATTAAATAACACATACCTGGAACTCAATAACTGGTGCCAGAATATGCTACCAGGATCACTATTCAACAGGACAAAGGCTGCTCCAGCGGTTTTGCTTTCCACAACATTGCCTGCCTGACGTAGCGCAGAACTTGCCATGACAGGTGCATGTCTGTAGCAACAGTATCAGTTTATTTAGCCAGTATTATTTCCCACCCGCCCTTGAGCCTGGAAGTATGAATGTGTGTGTGCAATATTAATCCAAAGATTAACACATCATAAGCAAGTGCTCAGCAATTGTCCCAAAGGTAAAAATCTGCCGACAAGAGCTTAGAAGTTAAAGGCTACATATAAATGGAACATTAAAGAAATTAACAGATATGTTTGTTTCATGTGCACATGATCTTTTCTCTTGTTCCAATCCTTTAAAATAAATAACTAATAAACTCATGGATAGTAATTGTGAGAACAGTCAAATAATGACAAATTTATCACTATATTGTGTGCATAATTGTGAATTAATCCCTTTAAAATAAACATAAGTAAACATGCATTGGTGTAACATGCAAATGATCCTTTCTCTGTTCCTACCCTTTCAAATAAATAAATATTAAACAGAGCTGTAGTCACGCCAGATATTGGCAGGTCAGTTATGTTGCATGACAGTAGTAATTAAAACCACAGTGACTGACTTTGCTTCCTTTAAAATAAACATGCACATGTTTAATGTGCAAATTCTTATTGTTTCTGTAAAATGGATCAATTAAAAATAATATTTAAGGAAGCAGTGGTGAGACAATAGTTTTGGATACCAAGTTTAAAGCAGTCAATGGTAAGACAAGAAGTGTTGGTAGAACCGACTTGCTTGGAGGGGAGCTGAAAAGTGAAGTTATAGTGCAGACACAGAACGATTAGTATTACCCTCATTCTCAGGGTTGGAATTAACGGGGACAGTGGGTATTTACTATTACTGCTCTTTGAAAATAGAAGACACAGAACACTTTCAATGCAGCCTGTACATGGTACGTATGTGAGCTGTAAGCTAAACAATAAACTATTCTCAGCTTCGTTAGTTGGGTTGTCATTCAGGGTCACAATCCCAGCAATGACGATTGCAGCTTGGGGTATTGAGTTCAGTTTCTTGCAACTCACTGTTCTATTGTACAGCAAGTAATGGCAATGATATATTCAAGTTCAATTCTCGGGCTTCACTTCAAGCAGCTAATAATTACAGCTTCTCAGATAAACACAGCAGCATTGTAAGTGACATGTGTTAGCGAAAATTGTGAGAGTAAGTGCATTACACTAATCGGGGGATGTGTAGACAAAACTAGATTTTAAAAATGGAAAACAAATTGCCCCTGACTTTCATCAAACAGTTTTGGGAGACTTATATTCCTGTACTGCTCGGTAATACAAAATCACGGTGCTCCTAAAGACAGTAAAATGCATATTGCTGCTGCTTCTACAACGTTTTATGTATATAACACTATTACTACCATTATTGCTATAAATATAACACAAACTTAAGTTCCACCGCCCCTCGTCATAAAGTCTGATTCCAACACTGCTCATTCTTATTACCATTTGAGTAACGTGAGTTTTCATTACCTACCTCAAATAAATATCATTCCAACCTTAATATAGGACGATATAGTCACCATAATGCACTTTCTTCATGTGTGCAAGGAATTTAAATAAGGATATACAACAGTTTCACATCAGTAGCATTTATGAACACAGATCCTATATAACGCAACGGTCGTAAAACTAAAATGTTAGGTTCACAACTTACACTAAACCGAACTCTGAAAATTCTTTCTTCCTGTTTTAAAGGTGCTAAGTAACGTTACGCCTGTTGAACATGGCGTGTAATCCATATGGCCCAGGCGAGGTATTGATTTCTTGTGCAAAATAAATGGCTGGTGACTTGGCGTCTGAGACAGTTTCTCGAACACTCTGGAGCTCAATTTCGTACTATATACAAGTCTAGTGTGTTCACAGGTATGATGTATCGATACTTTTAATTATAGAAAGTTCTGTTACTATCTTTAAACCTCTGCAGAATCACATGCGTGAGTTAAAAATATGGTGTTACACAGGCTTCTTGGGAAACAGTACCTGGCCGACATACATGTAATCTATACAGCACGGGGTGTGCGAGAGAGAGCTACACAATTCCTAATCTCAAGAATTAATTTTGTGTAGCCTCATTTGGTGGGGCTGGGTATGAAAGGTTTTTCTGTAATCTACACTTCCGTTTGTTGGTTAAGATCGCGTACCATTTGGCTAAAACACTTCACGTTGCTTTTCGCACAGATGTAGTATTATATTGCACAATTTGTAATAAAATACACAATTGACAATGATTTGCAGTGAGGATATAGTAGTTACAGTTATATATGTAGATATCACATGGAAAAATGGAATCACTTTAAAGTGGTGGGCGGCCCCAACCACTGCAGTAAGGCAACATTATGTTGTTAAACCGGTACTTGTTAACTCAAGATAACTTTGCACCTACTCAGGATTCGCTAATGTAGGCATTTTTGACATAACAGAGTTTTTAGCAGATATGCAATCTTAAACTGTAGATGGAGAGATGAATTAGATTAGATTAGATTTGGTTTAAGGGCGCTCAACTTCTAGGTCATCAGCGCCCTTAACAGATTCATGGCAATAGCCAGATATAAATTTCACTCAAAAATAAAAATACTAGCAACAAGAAAAATATACAAAGGTAAAAATCAGTGGCAATAGCCAGATATGAAACAAGGTGATAAATATGTCCAAAATCAGAAACAGATAATTCAAAATTTTAAATCCTCAAATTGATATTGCACTCCGCTAAAAAATTAAAAACTCTATCAACCGCTGTTTTGTCGTCCGCTAGGACCTCTGCAAGTCTGGCAGGCAGCTGCAGAGAATCCCGAAGGTGCGCTAGAGAACAACACTCTAGCAGCACGTGGCGAACCGACAAAAGGTTGTCACACAGCGGACATAGAGGCGCAGGGTCCCTTTTAAATAGGTAACCATGCGAAAAATTGCAGTGCCCTATTCTTAATCGAGCCAAACTAACCTCCTCGCGACGAGATGTGCGACAGGAAGTTACCCAGTTTATCGGAAGTTCTTTCACTTCTCTAAGCTTATTACCGCGGAGAGCTGACCACTCGTCGTGCCAGGACGACAGCACCGCTCTCCACACTTCAAGCCTGAAGTCTTCCGAAGTAACACGTGTGATGGTAATACTGGGTTCTGTAGTTGCCGTCTTTGCTGCTAAATCTGCCATTTCATTCCCAGCCAAACCTACGTGACCAGGAATCCATGCACACACCACGTCAACACCAGAAGCGTGTAAAACATGGAGGGCATCCTGGATACGTTGTACAATAGGGTGGGGATTGTACAACTGACAAAGGCTCTGCAGTGCACTAAGGGAATCGCTCAAAATCAAGCAGTCACCTAATTTACGACGGCGTACATACAAAACGGCTCGATAAATTGCATAAAGCTCTGCAGTAAAAATAGAAGTGCTATTTGGAAAACCGAATGTATATGGTTCGGTACCATAAACATAAGCACATCCAACACCGTTGGTGCTCTTTGATCCATCGGTGTAAATATATCGACGGTCAGTGTAGCCTGACAAAAATTCTAAGAAACACGTGCGGATACTTGAAATAGGCATCGTGGACTTCTGGTGTACGGTCATCCCAAGATCTACATGGGGCGTACCAGATAGCCAAGGGGGGTAAAGCCTCTCGCCCTTGGCGAACATCATAGCCAGTTCCACTCCAAGCTTCACTAGGAGCTCTTGGAAACGGAACCCCGCAGGCTTAGGACTAAGGGTGCTATTTCTATATCGTTCTCTTAGCGTAGTGGTGAAAAAAGAAGCGAACGTAGGGTGCTTAGGCATACACCTAAGCGCACAACCATAATTTGCCAAGAGAATCTCACGCCGGTATTGCAGAGGAGGTTCTGCGGACTCGGCGTAAAGGCTCACCACTGGGCTTGTTGGAAAAGCTCCTGTTGCAATGCGGATGCCCCTATTGTGGACGACGTCTAATCTTCTCAGCAGAGTTGGTCGTGCTGACGAATAAACAATACACCCATAGTCTAGTTTCGATCGGACCAATGCCCGATATATTCGCAGCAAAATTGTCCGATCCGCTCCCCACGATTTGCCATTCAGTACTCGCATAATATTTAGGGAACGGTCACATCTCGCTCTTAGCTGTGCAATATGCGACGACCAACTAAGCTTCCTGTCCAAGATCAAACCCAGGAAGCGCGTCTCTTCTGCGAAGGTAAGTGAATCTGGACCAAACCGGAGCGAAGGTGGTAATCGTCTCCTACGGCGCCAGAAATTAACGCAGATTGACTTCTCAGTTGAGAAACGGAAGCCGTTTTTCACGCTCCATTCTCTAAGGTTGTCCAAACATTGCTGCAGGCGCCGTTGTAAGAACGCCGTGCGCTGAGAAGTGCAATAGACAGCAAAGTCGTCTACGAATAGGCATGATAAAACTCCAGGTGGAACACATTTCCAGATGGAGTTAATTGCTATAGAAAAGAGCGTGACACTTAGCACCGAACCCTGAGGTACTCCCTCCTCCTGAACAAAAGAATTAGAAAAAACCGAGCCGACCCTTACTCGGAAAAAGCGGTCCTTCATAAACTCCTGAATGAAAAGTGGTAAGCGTCCACGTATGTTCCAGGCATACAGGGAACGTAGAATCCCTGCTCGCCAGCACGTATCATAAGCCTTCTCAAGATCGAAAAATATGCCAACGGTTTGACAGTTCTTCATAAAGCCGTCCATTATCTGTGTCGATATTGACACAAGATGGTCAACATTTGAACGGCGTCATCGAAAACCACACTGGATGTTAGTCGGTAGGTTACGACTTTCTAACCACCATACCAATCGTCCATTGATCATGCGTTCCATCACCTTGCAAACGCAACTGGTGAGGGAAATAGGGCGATAGCTGGAGGCAAGATTACGGTCCTTCCCAGCCTTCAAGATGGGAATAACGGTGGCCTCCCGCCAATTTTCTGGGAGTATACTGTCAACCCAAACACGATTATAGACCTCGAGCAGGAATGCCTTACCTTCAGGAGAGAGCCGTTGTAACATTTGTACATGAATACCGTCCGGTCCTTGTGCTGAACATCGCGAAGATTTCAGGGAATACTCCAGCTCTGCCATGGTGAAAAGGCGATTGTAATCTTCTACGTTTCTAGAACGAAACGAGAAGCCTTGAAATTCCACCTGAGTTTTAATTGGAAGGAACTCAGGGGAGTAGCTTTCCGAGCTAGACACTTGTGCGAAAGCACTGCCAAAGGTATTGGCCACTTCAAATGAATCAACAACAGCCCCTGATGCTGTTTTTAGTCCCGCTATTGGTATTTGGGTCGTTTTAGCTGCAACACGCCTTAATCTATCCTACACAACCGAGGAAGGTGTGTGTCGGTTAAATGAAGCTACAAATTTGCTCCATGATGACTTTTTGCTATCCTTAATTACTTGTCTGGACCTGGCGCGCATTTTCTTGTATTCGATTAGGTTTTCCAAAGTAGGGTGACGTTGGAAAACCCTAAGTGCACGCCTTCGAGCACGAATGGCATTCCGACATACTTCCGTCCACCAGGGGACGGGATATCGACGGGGGTGTGTAGTCGACCGCGGAATCGATTGTTCAGCAGCAGAGAGAATCGTCTCCGTGAGATGCTGCGCCAAATTATTCACTGAGTCATGCTCGTTGTAGGTAAAGACAGCCAACTGGGTGTAAAGGTTCCAGTTGGCATGGTCCAAACGCCATCTGGGCATACGTGTGGAAAATGTATGTTGTGTCAAGAGACTAATAAGACATGGGAAGTGGTCACTAGAGTATAAATCAGAGATGACATTCCATTGTAAGGAGACTGCCAACTGAGGTGAACAAACTGCAAGATCGAGGTGTGAGAAGGTGCTGTGAGAGTCAGAAATGAATGTAGGCTCTCCAGTGTTGAGGAGAGCTAGGTTGTGACTGTCGAGGAAATTGGCAATGAGCGTACCTCTCGCACAAGCGCGACTTGAACCCCAAAGTGGGTGGTGCGCATTGAAGTCTCCCACCAACAGAAACGGTGTTGGCAACTGGGAAACTAGATCTTCTAAATCAATGTGCGAGAAGTCATGGGACGGGGGCAAATAAATATTACAGATGGTGAAATGTATGTTTGGCAGTTTAATCCATACAGCAACTGATTGTATATCAGAGTGCAATGGTAGAGTTTGCATATACACGTCATCTCTAACAAGCATCATAGCGCCGCCATGTGCCGGTACACCCTCTTCTGGTGTAACATCACACCATATTGGGGTGTATCGCCTTAGATGGAAAGCGTCACGAGGACGCAGCTTAGTCTCTTGCAAACATGCAACCAGAGGTTCGTATTCTTTGAGCAAAAGCTCAAGTTCTGGCCGTTGAGTTCGAATTCCACGTATGTTCCATTGTAGGATAGCCATATTGCATTGTGTATGGGACAGATAGTTCCAAGGTAACTCTTCATTACTTTGGAATAGGCGGTTGTCGAATTAATTTCGCCCTTTTTTCTCTCTTGGGCTTACATTTTTATCGGACGCTTTTTCGCGCCTCTTTTCCACTGGGGGTCTCCCAGTGTGGACAGATTCTAGTTCCATGTCCTCTGTCGAGGACGTCCGTGTTCCCATGCTCTCGAACCGATTTGACACGGAGACCGGCGAAGATGACATTCGCCGGTCTGTAGCCATACCAGGGGATCCCTCTGAAGAGGATCTCCTAGGAGATGGCTTTTTCTTTCCCTTTGATGGCTTGGGAGAAACCTTGCTTGTCTTGAGGAAATCGGATCTTTTATACTTGGTCTTAAACTTGATCGGTGAAGCATCGTATACAATCGGTCTACTTGTCGAGGTCGGCTTCTTTGTTGGTGACCTTCCTGGTCTGCTGGATTGAACTGCGGTGCTTGTAGATGCTCTGACGGACTTAGGTGATGTCTGAGGCTTTGGATGTGACCTAGCTACAAGAATTTTGTCTGCAATTGTTGCCCCATTTATATCGCTAGTTTGAGTTGCGATTTCCCGACATGGTACTGCTTTAGCTGCAACCGAGCAATAGGTACCGGAATTCGGGATAGTGGGCTGGCGCAAACGTAAGAGCTTTCGGGCTTCTGAGAAGGACACCTTCTCTCTAACCCGGATCTCCTGGATAGCTCTTTCCTCCATATAGCGCGGACATTCTCGGGAGTTTGCTGGATGTTCTCCCCTGCAGTTAATACAACTGGGAGGTGAGGTACAGTCATCGTCATGGGCGATGCCTCCACAGTTTACGCAGGTAGCTCTACCACTGCACGTGTCACTTGTATGACCAAAGCGCTGGCATTTGTAACATCTAAGCGGGCTCGGAATGTAAGGTCTTACTTCAATGGCCTCGTACCCAGCCTTTATCCTTTGCGGGAGATCTACCCGATTAAAGGTAAGGAAAAGGGTATGGGTAGGCAGATATTCGCCTCCATCTTTTCTCTGAACCCGATAAACAGATATCACACCTTGATCTGCGAGGTTCTCCTTAATTTCATCATTGGACATATCGTCCAAAGCGCGTGTGTTGACAACGCCGCGAGAGGAGTTCAACGTTATGTGCATCTCTACACGCACCGGATAGCTGCCTAGCATGTTGGCTTTTAATATATTAGCTGCCTGTGCTGCTGAATTGGATTCAACCAACAGCGTGCCGTTCCGAGATCTCGTGCAGTTCTTCACGGGGCCAGCTATCTTATCGAGACCCTTCTGTATAGCGAATGGATTCACTGACCTAAATGTTTTACCTTCCTCATTTCTTGTAATAACTAAGTAGCGAGGACCACTCAACTCTGCTACTTCCTTTTCACTTACTTTAAAATGTTTGTTTTTTTGAGTTTTGAATGTACTCATTGCGATTATATCCTCCACCATTGCAAATGTCTCCGATGGCATGCTCACATCCTGGGCGCCACCCCGGCTTAGGTGAGAGTCCTGGCCTGGACCTTGCTCACCCTAGGGTCTCACCTCCCAATGTATAGACAGAGGGACCCAATCGCCTTCAGGAGTGCATCAGCTCATGCAATGGCCCCTCCCCGGGACTGACCTTTATCAGCGAATACGCACACAGATCCTACATGATAACCAGGGGCTGGGACTTACGCGATTACCCAGTCACCCCTTACGTTACCCCATCCTCCAACCCGCGCGTAGGTTATCCGTCAGACTGTGTACAGGGAGGTATCAGGAGGGAGGTCAAACACAAAAGTGGACCAAGGTTGATTGGGCGTTTGGCATGTGCTCTCTCACCTCTTGGAGGAACCCAATCGAGAGTATGGCTTGGGGCCACGGGTACGCCAAACCCGTACCTACCGTAGTAGGAGCCCCTGGGGGAGTTTGATTTCGGAGTCCTCTTCTCCTAGATGAGTCGTCGACCAAGACTAACGAGCCTCATCTACCCGTTTGGAATGTGCTTTGCTTCCCCCCACCTCCCGCCTACCAGTGGTCAAAATGACACTTAGTAGGCCGTCTGGATCGGGTACTGAGCCCCTCCGCCACGACAAGGCGACATTCCTTCGGAGGGGGGAGAGATGGAGATAGAGATAGATAGGCATAGATAGAGATGGAGAGAGAGAGACAAATGGATACTTTATTTCACTGCTTAGGGCATGGCCCAGTGGCAGTGCTGTTAATATAATACAATGTAATTTGTCAATATAATACAATGTAATTATTCCTGCCAACAAGATATGCGTAATATAGTGCCTACAAAGTATTTCTTTTTAGCCTCTGTTTAAAATATTTACACTTTGAGGCAATGTCTCCAATAACTCTGCAGTCAAGTTGTTCCAGTCATGAATTGTTCTATTTGTAAAGGAAAATTTACCTGCATCAGTTTTCTGCTCCCTGTTTCATATATATATTTTTTTTTTTTTGAGTGATCATTTCTCCCCGTAAGTGATGGGGTTAACAACCGCTGTTATGTTTTTCCATGCAGATTTCCCCTTATATGCTCTAAAATTTGCACATAGCCTCTCACATTTTCTACGTTTCTCTAGTGTTTCCCAAGAGGTAACAGTGCCTGTAGGATTTTTGAAACGTTTTCCTCTGTCTACGTTTTTTAACTCTCTCGGGTGCTAGTTTCTGTCCAACTCAATATCGATCCTAGGATGCCGCGCTATATTCTAATATTGGCCAGACTAAGGATGTGTATGCTAAGTTTTGCGATTTCCCATTGCTGTGTTTTAATACCCTCATTACAAAGTGTAATGTTTTTCACGGCTTTCCAGTGACAGTTGACATGTTCCCCCCACTGCAATCTTGCATTTATTAGTACACTTACGTATCTAGTGCTATTTACCCTGGATATTTTCTTATTTTCTAAATTATACACCACATTTTCTTCTGTTCTTGCCCTTGAAAATATAATTCTTTTGCCTTTACTTTGATTTATCTGCATTTGATTGGATTGTGCCAGAGTTGAATTTTCTTTTAATCTTCTTGTGAGTTTTTAACCTCACATTTGCTCTTAATATTTGTATAGATTATGCAATCATCTGCAAAGAAGCAAATTTGCAATGTTATCCCTTTTCATAAGTCATTTACTTATGCTAAGAAAAGCAACGGCATGACCACGCTACCCTAGGGAACACCCAAGGTTACTTCAGTAGGTGATGATAATCCATCTCTCACCTGCACTCTTTTGGTTTGTCTGTCCAAGAATTCCCAAATCCAAGTAATCTTTCTTCTATGAAAGGAAGATAATCTTTCCGTTGCCTATTTGCATATTGCAAAGTTTTTCTATAAGTGGTCCATGAGGTACAAGGTAATATTGCATGCACTTTACCGCCCGCATAGAGTGCATCACCTATGTCCTGACAAATAACTAAGGAGTTGACTCCTACAAGCGTGTCCGTTCTGAAACGCATGTTTTTCTTCAAAGAGCCAGTGTGAATTATCCCATTCTGATTTTAAATATTGTGCTACAAGATGCTCAACTTGTTTACTTACTACTGATGTCAAACTAACTGGCCTATAATTTTCTGCTTTTGTTCGATCCCCTGTTTTATAAATAGGTACGAGAATAGCCTGCTTCCAATCTTGCAGTATCCTTCCGTTATTCATCATTATTTTGAATAGCCTCAATATATATGCCACAATTGCCTCCCCTCCAATTTTAAGAAAGTTGCCCGAAATGCTGCCTGGTCCGACAGATTTGTATTTCCCTAATTTAGCTAATCTTTTTTGAATGTCGCTTAGTATCACGATCATAGGGGGCCCTTCCATTCCTTTAATACTGGCATTGCCCTTTACTTGATATATTGAAGCAAATTGCTGACTAAATATTTCCACTTTTAATAAAGAGTCGGCAACTAGTACACTTCCATTTTTTAATCCCGGAATCTGTTCCTTGTTTCCCCTATTCCTTCTCACAAATTAAAAAAACCTGTAGCCAGTTATTTCCGTTTGGTGAGAATGCTTTTTAAGAAACTTTTTTCCACACTAAACTTCTTTATTAAAAGCTTATTTGCCAAGACACGGAATTTACTTGCATCATAACTAATAACTTTGCGTGAACCCTTGTTTCTTTAGCCATGTTACTGTTTTGTTGTAGTATTCTATGTAAGGGGTTTTTGCAAGTGTTTTATGGGGTACAAGTTTATTTGTCGCTTCCACAATGATCTTTTTAAAATTTTGCCAGATTTTTTCTACCAAACTTCCAATTTGGGCCACATAGAATATTCGTTTCTTAAGAAGTTTTGCAGCCTTGGAATATCTCCTTTGTAATATTGGTAAATGTGTCTCATTTCCCCTGTATGGCATTGGGCTCAAATTCCTTCTACTTTAACTACTTCACAGTTATGGTCATTAGTACCTGGATAAACTTCACATTCTAGCACTGCTTCCAGCTTTACTAGGAAAACGTCCAAAACCACCCCCTCCCTAGTTGGGGTTTTTACAGTTTGAACAAAGCCACCTTCCCAAATTAAGTCACTTACAATAGCCTGCAATTCTCCTCCCCTCATTTCACCCTCCCAGTTGATTCTTGGAAGATTTAGGTCTCCCCCTATGACTAACTGCTCACTGGCCTTGCTATTAAGAACCCTGTTTGCAAGTTATTTTAATGACCCCAAGTCATCACTTAGTTGCCTATGTGTACCAACCATCCTCCATGTATTTTAATGTAATTTCCTGAAATTTCTACTTCTAAGATTTCATATTCTTCATTCCTCCATAATTTGGCAACAATTTCTTGACAAAAATGAATATCCCACCCCATCTACCGTTTCTGTCTCTTCTTATTACCCTGAGGTTATTTCTAAATATTTCCGCATTTGTGATATCCGGCTGTAGCCAGGATGTGGTCCCTATTACTATGTCTGTCTCTTAAGTTTGAGAATTCTATTCTTTTGTTTAAGATACTTCAGCAATTTACCTGCAAAATCACTAGACTCACCTTTATGAAGACCCTCAGTGCTGGGAGGCACAGTGGAGACTATAGGCTTCACCTGTAGGTACTACCCACTAAAAAAACCTCCACCAAAGAGAATTCAGGAGAGAATGTCCAATAGTACCACTATTGTACTTGTGGATTGTGGTTGCAGATATATTGGTCAGCGACAGGGACCTAAGCCAGGTGAAAGTTGGGTGCCAGGATGGAAACATGACCTAGGCCCTGATTGCACCCTTGGGAATTGAAGTGAGGATATGTAGCTTAAGTTGTATCTCCAGAGATGACATGCCATTTGGTGTGCTAGTGCAGTCCCGGAATAAATGGACAAAGCCATTAGTTGTATTTATAGAATGAATGTATAAAATTTGGTTTACTCTGACCTCATGAGCTCTGACGTCATCATGCAGCTGTTCTGTTTATGCAGTCCTGGAGTAAGGAACAAAGTCAATAGTTCTTTGTTTGATAATGCACAAATTTGTGTGGTTCTCTCAGACCTAGTGAGGTTCGTAGCCACTTAATAGAAATCAATAAATTAGTGTGTAAATGTTTGTTTGAGCTAGGATATTGGCCGTGTCATGTGTATTCCTTTTTTTTTAACTATTGTTTATTTTGCGTTTGATTTATGTTGATACTATTGACAGAGCACATTACTTTGCAGGAGTTGCTCTGTCATCTTAAATCTAGTGTTTTGTGTGTTCATGTCCTTAGTTTTCACTATTGGTCAGTATTGGGTGTCTGCCTAAACCGCCTGCCAAATCAGGGCACGGCTGTTCTCATATGACATCCGGAGAGGAAGACCTTGACTGCTTCTTTTTTTTTTTCTTTTTTTTTTTTTTTTAAATTAACGTCCTCCAACATTGTGTCATATCGGAGACCTTGACTGCAATGATCATGGAGTTAAAGGGCCACTGTCAGGTTAAAAGATAGAAATGGAATGACCATGCCATGGCTGTGTAGTTTAGTTGTGATGCTGTGAAGAAGTTTATCTGTGTATAATTGTGTCTAGGTATTCTTGGATGTTAATCTCTGGTTCCCCCAGGGCAATTGTTCAATCAAAGAGTGATAGAGATCTCGTGTGTGTCTCATTCATTGTTACATGCACCTAGCTCGCAAATGAAGTGATTGTGGTTCTTCCCTGACATATAAATTTGCAATTTGCAGTTTAATGAATTGTTCAATCGAGTGTAGCCAAAACTCATTGTGTATTAGGAAGGCCATAACTACTGGTTGGAACTTTGCTGTTACCCTAGTTATCCTATTTTGGAGCATTTGTAGTTTATTTAAATGGCTTATTGTAGCATATCCCCAGACAGGGGCTACGTATTATAGAGTTGGCCATATCAAGGTTTTATATAAAGTAAGGCCTGTATTTAGCTATAACTGACTTACGGTTTATCATAGGGTAGAGTTTATTTAGCTGCCCATTGGCCTTTGCCCTAATGGCATTTACGTACTTTTACCAGGTAAGACCTTGGTCCATAGTGACACCTAAGTAGGTGACTTGGTCTTTCCATACAGTTTGCTTGCCTCTGTATGCCTGTGGTGCCTATGCTGTATGCACTTAGTGAAAATTATTGTTTGGCATTTATTCATGTTTACTGTAATCCTCCACTTCGTGAACCACGGCTCCAGCTCATTTAGTGCCTTCTACAGGCATAGGTAGATGACCTGCAGTTGTGTGGATTGTGTTACGTTAGTTGTATTTTGCTATACACATGTGTTCTGGAATATCATTTATATATAGATTAAATAGTGTTCGTCCTAGTAAACTTCCTTGTGGCACTCCTGCCCTAATGGGTCTTAGAGAGGAGGAGCAGCCCTCCACTATTACCCAGAATTGTCTTTGATCAAAGCAATTGCTGAGTCAGTAAAATTGGAAGTGAAGCAGGCCTGCGTTCCATACTTCATCAAAAGTGTGCTCAATATCTAAAAAGATAGTGCCAGTCAATTTACTTGTGCCATAACTTTTTGCTAGTTGCAGTAGTTGAAGTGTAATGGAGTGTTACGATCTAAATCTGAACTGTTCTGAAATTAGTATGTTGTGAGAGGTAGAACTGGAACTTAAAAATTCAATGCCAGAGCTGGGACTTGAACCACAGACCCTCCGCCCACCAGGCGGGTGCTCTAAACATTGAGCTACTGCAACAGTTCTACCTCTCAAACATTGCCCACACACGGCTTGTGTGTTTAAAAACACCAACAGTAGGTTTGTTGGCATAAATAAATAGTAATTAGTATGTTGTGTTTTATGTTATGGGAGTTTATCCTTTTGAGAATTATTTTCTCAAGCAGCTTTCCCACTGTTTAATAGGTTAATTGGCCTGGAGTTAGCAGGTAAGGCGAGATTTTTCTTAGGTTTTGGAAGCATGGCAATCTTTGCCTCCCTTTGCAGTGGGTATCTACCCTTCTCGACTGAGCAGTTAAAAATGTTTACTGGGAGCAGAAGCGCTGCTCATGAGAGAATTTTAAGCTCCACATTTAGTATTTTATTGGGCCCCGGGGTCTTTCCATTGGGAAAATGTCTAAGAAACCAGCCTATATTGCCAACATTAGCTTTTTACATTTTATTATGTGTGGTTGAGTGGTCTTTCATTCACTCCCTGTTCAATATTCCCTATTTCTTCTTCGTTTGCTTGTCCCACCACATAATTTGGTTTGAATACTCCTTCCAGTGTTGAGGTGATGACCTCTGCTTTGGCCTGAGAGAGCTCAGTGATAGTGTTATTCTTAAGATTTATAAGGGGTGGAATTACTGTTTTATAACGTATTAGACATTTTGCTATTTGCCAACCTGAATTTGATTGGGGATTGAGATTCTTTAAAGTTTTGTTCCATTTGTTCCCCACGTATTCCCTAGTTTGGGCAGTTATGTCATTCCTTGGATCCAGGTAATCCTGTCGATGAATTGGACTCCTGGTCCATTACCATTTGTGGTGTAACTAATTGCGGGTTTGGTGCAAGAGTTTAATGTCATTGGGATACTGGAAATTTATTGCTGGCCTGTATCTAAGTGGTACACAATTTGTTGTTGCAAGTTTAATTGCAAGTTCTAATTTTTGTATTGCTTTGTCATGTGTTTGCAGTGAATTTATCCGAATATCAGGTATGGAGTTTTCAAATCTATACCTGAAATCAGTGCAATTAACCTTATTATAGTTTAACATGGGTGTTTCTGGTTTAAACCTAAGAGGCAATGTAACTTCCATTAGCACTGAAAGATGATCCAATGGTAGTTCATCTAAGACACTACATTCAACATGGAAAGGTTGTTTATAATTGTGATGTTTAATAAATCTGATCTATGGTTATCAGTGTGAGGGATGTGTGTAGGTTCTTCTGGTCCTATCGCGAGGAAGTTAGTGTTTTATATGTAGTTCAGTAATTTTATTACAGGTTTGGGTTTAAACTTTGCCATAGATTATGTTTACAGTTAAAGTACCCAGGCCCAATGGGTTTTGTGTCTAAATGCATAATTTTATCGATGTCCTCCCCTGGAGGATTGCAAATACCTGCTAGCGTAAATACAGCATGGAACGTATCAATTTTTATCACGGTTGCTTCTAAACAATTAAGCCCCGGGATATGAATTTGATGTAACTAATGAAGGATCGTATGAGTATTTCCATCCCGACGGTGACGTTCTGTCCTGTAAATTGTATACTCAGGAAGTGTAAATCTATTCTGTGTTGCCTAAATGAGTTTTGTTTAACAGTGCAATTTGGATTGAGTGAGTTTGCAGAAAGTCTGCACAATCTTGCTCCTTTCTGCTCACTCCTCAGCAGTTCCAGAAAATTATTAATTTTGTCTGTTTCAGTCATGGCGATGTTCATGAAGAGCTGTCAGAATGTCAGATAGGAAGTGAACCAATGTTAGTTGTTCCTCTATTAGTTCCAGGGGAACAGTGTGTTTGGGTAACCTCATGGCATGCATGAGTTTGCTTGCGACCTCAGCATTTATTTTGTGTTCCGTGGCCTGTTTCCCGGGGGTGAGCTACTTTTGGGCGGGAGTGTGAGGGTACGTTTCGTATGTTAGTGTGTGTGTGTTTGGGAGGGGGGGGGGGCTTTTGGAGGATGTGGGGGTTGCTCATTCCTTGCTGGGCCCTCCTCAGTGACTAGCCGGGGGGGGGGGGACATCTGCCATAGAGCAGGACAGGTTCTGCCTCTCTTATCTACTGGGAACGACCCTGTATGGTGCCTGTTTGCACTAGCAGCAGCCTCTGCATAGCTATGTATCCTGGTTGAATTTTGAGGGGGTCTTTGAGGCTGCATGCAGTGTGTTGGGGAGGTCCTTGTGACTGCTGCTTGGTGTGTGGTACAACCGCGTCATGTTACACCATGGTCCCAATGGCCAAATAGCATGCAGTACCATTCTGCTGACAGAACAGTGCACATACTTTAAGGGTGCATACGTAGTTTGGGGACCTACATTCTCTCTGTACGTGCCACAGCTGTTGGCATTGTGCACATAGGTTCGGTTCAGGAGCGGTTCTGTATCTCTTTATCCTAACCTTAATATGTGCCAGGTCTCCATGGTACGTGGCCCTTCATATTTTTGCTGTTTGTTTCTCTTATATTATTTCCAAACAAGAGTGAATTGTGTTGAGAGACGGTGTTGGAGCACATTTCTTCATTACTGTAAGTAAAATTAAGTGTTATACTTGCACCTGATGTGATCATAAGGATCCTGTGGTAGTTAACTTTGGACAATGTGTGAAAACTAAATCTTAATGTCCATCTCTTATACAGACGGAGATATTTAATCATAATTGTAATGTTGAATACATGAAACCATAGTGTTACACGTGCACTTTCTTGGTGTATTCTTATTAGGTACTCTTCACTGTTACTACTTGATGTGTTAAAACGTATCCACCATAAGATCATATGTTGTACCATAAGTTGCATATTTGACAAAATCCCATTTTCTTCGCAAATACTTTTATTTGTGAATGTTGGGTACCTGCATAAAAAAAATCAGTACACTCATGTTAGTTTAGAACATAATATTGACTCGTTGAACTCCTAGAACTACCCAAATAACCTCTTTCGAACCTGGTTAGGTAGCAAATACAGTGCGTTCCCACCATGTCTTTCGGTTATGAAAATTGCGCACCTTGCTTTACGTAACTGGATAATACCATCACGTATATGTATAAATACCACAGTATAGGTACAAATTATTGTTCCTAAAGGTGTATTGTTAATACTTGTGCAATAAATCAGTACAATATAGTGTTAAATACACAGAAAAATGTATGGAAGTGTTTTAAGCAAATACGCAATATTAACCTACAGATAATCTTGCTACAGACGTGTACTTGTCAAGGAGAGTTCCGTCCAATATCAGCCAAGCAACCGTTGGAAGAAAAATTGCTAAAATAGCGCCAGTGAACAGGCTTTGGCATTTTGAATACCGACATTCGTTGCAACATTTGCAGTTATGATGTATTCTGGCACAAGGGCAGTTTGTGGCTTGGTTGTTTAAAAGGAAAAGCTGCCAACATTTGAAGGATAAAAAGAGCCAGAGGGAATCTATTAGCAATCCATAATGAAGGATGTAGGCATTGCTGTTCTCCTTGTGAAAGGCTTTTATCAGCATGGTTTGCACTGGAGTTAATTGTGTTTCTTTGTTTGTGGCACTATTAAAATGATACCTAACATCGCTTATGCCACCATGTGAAATTGAAAATCCATCCCCAGCTTTTCCAATCCATAAAGTACACTTTTCTTTGTATTTATCCCTAGGAACGTGCCGCAATTCTGGAAAATCTTTTTCCCAAGCTGAGCAATATCCTTTCCATCACAATTTTCAAGTGCTCTTTTTGTTTCATTTCATTCCTACCATTCACATGACTTCACAAAATTTGTCTACATTACACAATTTGCAGTAAAGTGAAAGAATTCATGTGATTGGTGGCAGACCGCACTTGATGCTAAGGGACAACTCAATTCTGATG
Source organism: Tenodera sinensis (assembly GCA_030765045.1). NCBI lineage: Eukaryota > Metazoa > Arthropoda > Insecta > Mantodea > Mantidae > Tenodera > Tenodera sinensis. Next base: position 59,596,923 of record CM060974.1, on the reverse strand, counting down.
TCATATCCGTTACCTTACAATGATCATCACACCTTCAAATGCTCATCCTAGCATGCACAACAGAAACTGTCCCCAGCGAAAAAGATAATAATTTGAAGGTAAATTCAAATATACTAGTCATTATGCAGTCATTTTCAAAATCGGAACATTTGTCATACAGGTTATGGTCTGCACCATACGGAAAACAAAGCTTGAAAATTCTGTAAAGTTCCCGACTAACACTGTAAGTCTGGCAACCCTATTCTGCACTGCTGTTCTACATACAATTCATACAATCTACTGGTTCACCAATCACAAATATAAATAGCACATCTAAGTGTTTTTTCCATGGAGATTTTAATGCCTTTCATTTTACAATGCAACATATTTGTCACAGTTTCCTCTACTCCTCTTCTACATAGCACATTTACATGTCCTCTGCTCACACTGCAACATAAAATTCTTACAATTTTGATGAATGAAACAGAAATACTATGTATTACATTCACTTGGTTTTCTCTAGTTCTTTGTTTTATGTAACACATTCGCATATATGCATATGCATAAATGCATATAATTTTGTATGACATATAAAATGCAGTGAGTCACGTTCACATGGTTTTCTTTAGTTGCTGTTGTTTTATGTAACACATTTCCATGTTGTTCTCTACTCGCCCTGTAACATGAATTCATATAATTTTGTATGACAGATATAAAATGCAGTGAATCACAGTCACATGGGCTTCTCTACTCACTTTTATTTTATGAAACACAATCACACTTGTTCCTCTACTCCCTGTTCTACAAAGAATTCATATGATTTTTATATAATTAAAACAGAAGTACAATGTGTTATATTTACATAGCTTTCTCTACTTGCCTTTCTTCCTGTAGTGTTTGAAGTTCACAAGTTTTTATTCCTAAGAATAGCATTAAATCAGTAAAATATAAATTTTAATTTTGTAATCCTCCTTGTAAATGTGTCCATATGAACTTCAGTGGTCAACTCTTAAATCATCACTATTGCCAATGAGGTTCAATTGCATACAGACACCAATTTTGGCATATAATCTCTCATAACAGTATTTCTTGTCACAAGAGGAATATTACAAAAAGATATATAATGTATGTAAACTAGGAAAAAAAGGTTTTATTTGTGAAGGACACTATCAGTAACCAACATCATATCAGCGCTGCTGCTCTGCCAGAATTTCTTTCCTGAGGAGTCATTTTACTTGCTAGTAAATCTACTGAAATGGGACTGTCACTTTTAAGCCCACTTAAAAACCATTGATCTGGACAAGGTTTGAACCTGTGATCTTGGTGTCAGTAGTCAAGCCCCTAACTGAGACATCTGAGCCAACAAGCATACAAACTGAGGCTGGTTCATTTCATTGTATCCTGTTTATACAATGTTATTTACTGTTTTGTAATGAAAAAGTCTCAAATTGCCAACAACTACCTTCTGTTTATTAAAAGAGAATGCTCAGCTCTGATATAAAACAAGTATTTGCCTGGCAAAGCAGCTGACGACAAAACAATTGTTTTTCCCTCAGCTGGTGCACCTGTACTGCATTCAGCATTTTTAAGACTGGGTGCCGCAGAACAGTTTAATGTGTGGGGTACAATAATGAGATGACAGAGGCAAAAGGCCATTTAATTTTTCAACTTAAAACAAATAGTTAAATGAATACTTATTTCTGTGACTGTACAGTACCTCAACACAGAAATGAAGAGTTATTACCCATAGTAGTTTTATGAGTGATGACTCTTTGTTTTGTGGGAATTAAATTATACTGTGTTCATGTTGATAATCTAGTGAATTTTATCGATTATATATATATATAAGTCTGTGTATATGTATCTAACCACTTGATCAATCACCATGAAATTCAGCATGTATATGCATTTTTTCATGTAGAAGAATCATACCAATCAGCGTATTACATTTACATGGTTTTCTCCACTCACTTTTCTTTTACTCAACATGTGCACATATCCTCCACTCACCCTTCAAGACACAATTTTATTCATACAGTATGATTTGAAGCTTTCCTGGCGACGAACATATTCAAGATGTTCTCGGGTTTCTAGCCAGGTGAAACGTCGATGGCTCTTCAACACAACACCTGGTTTGAAGCCCGCAAACATACAATACAATTTATACAGTTTTCTGTGCTTGAAATAGAAATGCAATGTATCACATTTACATGGTTTTCTCTACTTTCTCAAAACACGACCACACTTCTGCCTCTACTCGTCCTTCAACATATAATTTATACAGCTTTCTATATCATTGAAATGCAAATGCAATGTATTATATTCACATAATTTTCCCAACCCATTTTTCTTTTACAAGTACATTTATGCTAATGGCTTCATTGCCAGATGCAAGCCACTAGAAAACAACAACATTTACTTGTTCTTATATATGCGCTCTTCAACATACAATTGAAACATCTATACGTGAAGCTGATAACCTGAAATACCAACTGAACAATGACTATGAAAGTTGGCTCATTAAAATGTTTTCCATGGCCATTTTATCCAGTTCATTTTACTATGCATCATGTTACATTCAAATGGTTTTCTCTACTCACTTTTCTGGTAGGTACCACATTCATATATCCTTCTCTACTCATCCTTCTACATACAATTCATGTAGTTTTTAATGATTGAAGTAAAAATGAAATGTGTTACATACAGATGGTTTTCTCTACTACTTTTCTTTTACATATGACCTTCACATGTTCTTCTTTGCTCACTCTTCAACATACAATTCATATGATCTACTGTTTGACTGATCACAATGAAAATCGGCACATCTAAGTGTTTTTCATGGAGATTTTTATGCCATCCATTTTACTATGCAATATATTACATTCACATAGTTTCTCTACTCTTCTATGTAACACATATGCATGTCCTCTACTCACCATTCAACATGCAATTCATAGACTGTTGATGATTGAAATGGAAATGCAGCGTATTAAAATCACATGGTTTTCTCCAGTTGCTCTCATTTTATGTAACATATTCGTACATTGTTCTCTACTTATCCTGCAATATAAATTCATATCATCTTGAGTTCGTCTCGGTAGCGTGATGGTTAGCATGTCTGCCTCACGTTCAAGAGGTCGGAGTTTGAATCTCGCTTAGGGTAAGTTATCCGGGTAAGGTTTTCTTCCGAGGTTTTCCCTACCCTGAGAAGACGAATGTTAGATAACTTAAAGCTCCATGGGCCTCAGGCTCATTTGAGCATCATTTCACCCATTTCATTCATTCACCATCCAATATGACATTACATTGGAGGACGTAAACTTAAAAAAATGTATACATTATCTTGTGTGATAGAAATGAAATGCAATGAATTTCCTTCATACAGTTTTCTCGTCTCACTTTTATGAATACAATAACACTTGTTTCTCTGCTCCCCCTTATACAGAGAATTTGTATAATTTTTTATATGATTGAAATAGAACTTTAATGCTCCATATGTACACGACTTTCTCTACTTGCGTTGATTTGTTGTAAGCTCCTCAGTGTACAAGAGCGTAAAATTGCTTTTAGACTAATATAATTTAAAGCATGTTTTGCTGTAATAATACACACTAGTTTCAGAAAATAAAATTAATAAGGAGGCTATGGGTCTTTGAATGTTAAAAATGCTATTCTAAACATTTTACACAAAATTACCATCACTACTTTGTACTACTTTATGTTGTCTGTTGAAATGCAATATTGTTTCAACTATCTGGAAGCAAAGTCATAGATCTTACCAATAATGTGTTTCATTTTCCACAGACTTGCTACTGAAGTTTAAGAATAGAACTGATCAAATAGAGCCACTATAGTAAAATGGATATTAAAGAAGAAGTCAAAGAGGAAACTTCTTTCCCAGACTTTGGTTTACAGAATGAGAGAGAACATTTTATTAAAGACCTTGTGATGATGATTAAGACAGAAACTGTGACAAGTAGCAGTGATATCAATCCAGAACGTGAAGATTCATGTATTACTGATGATACTAATGTAAGTTGTAGAAAGAAGTGCGTTAATTTTGCTTCTTTGTCCTATGAATACTATACATTAATTATTAAAAATGTATGTTTATAATACATCAACTTAGCTTCACATTTTCTACTCATACTTGCTAGTATAATATAAAAATATTTGCTATTTTAACTATTTTATAAGGTTGGGTAAACCTTCTTGCTTGAAAGCAACCCGGTGCACCAAGAGGTTCTTCATTCCTTTAATTTTATTGTAATATGTATCTATAGCTAGTGAGTAATACCTTCTTTTTGCCTCATTCATGATTCTTTTAAATATTTTACAATAGGCACTGTAGTGTACTGTAATGTCTGGGTCATAAATTGTATGATATACTCTGCAAATTTCTTTTGTTTGCACAGGACTTCCTCATATTTAGGTTATCTAGGGTTAGACCATTATTAGCTGTGGTGACTTTTTCTTAGGGTGAATAGCTTTAATAATTGCACAAATTTGAGTAATCATCAGTGTGCTCGTTAATGCAGTGTTGACGTAAACATGAGTTTACTTTTCATTCTTCAACACCAATTTAAACTTATTCATATGTTCATCACTAATTATTCTTGTTCTACCTTCCTTTCATAGAAGTTTGAAAACAGTGTTGTTATAATTCATTTAATTTAATTTAAAAGGTGAGTCAATTAATAACGCTAAACAACACTTACAACATAATTTTCCGGAACGCGTTTCAAAGGTTAACTTTCCTCCATTGTTGATAATGGAGGAAAGTTAACTTTCGAAACGCGCTCCGGAAAATTATGTTGTAAGTGTTGTTTAGAGTTATTAATTGACTCACCTTTTAAATTAAATTCTAGTTCTAGTTTACTTTTCCTATTGCATTCCCTTTCTTACCAAAAATAGCTTATCCTCGTGATCTGACATGCTATTTAGAATAGAAGTTACATTATAATGTAGAATATTTTCTGAGTCTAGAACAATTTTATCTATAGCTGTTGCAGTGTTCATATGAATTCTGGTCAGAACGTGAATCACTTATTCCAAGTAAAATGTGTTTAACTGGGAGGTGAGTATAGAGTTCATTTTACAACCACTAAGTGTATTTACCTTTAAATGTGCACAAACTATTTAGCATTTTCAATGTAAATATATGAGATTATTTTATCTAATGTATTTATAAATCCTTGAAAGCTCCTTTTGGGAGTTTTATGTTAAAGTGATACAATATGTTACCTATCAAATTCTATTTTTACTGTGACTCATTTTAAACTTTAAACCATCCTTTGTTCATTTCATTCATGTTCTGAAGGACAGTAGAATCTCGCAAATGCAATTAGTGTACACTTGACATGTTTATTACATACTTTTGTGCCTCTCTCCTGAAGTGTGTGAGGATATTTAGAAAGACAAAGGTATATTCACACAACTTTCCATGCTTAGCTTGTCATCTCTTCCTTTACATAAAACAATTCAGTTCAAATATAACATTCTATGGTTATTGTGATGCAATACTTCAAAAATCCCTGTCATTAGAACTGTTCAATTCATGAAACAGAAGAGATCATTCAAATTCACTTACAAATGACTGAAACACTATGCCAGAGGTTTATGATGCTATGTGCAGGTGCTGTAGTTTGCTTCCAAATAAGCATTTAATGTTCTTTTTGCTACAAGTATTGAGTTAAGGATTTCAGTTCATCTGTTATAATTTGTCCTATAGTGCTCCTTATATATTCCAAATCTGAGGCAACCTCACCCACCCTTTACCTCAGATAAGCACAACCCTAATGTACGTAGAAAACTTGAAAGTTGTGGCGCAAGATTCACATAATTTCATTCACCACATATCTGAGTTGAATTTTTAACTTAAATGCTTTAAATTTTCTTGTCAGATATAGGTGTTCAAAGTAATTACCATATTTACATGTGTAATGGATACCACCGCATAATGGATGCACCTCAATTTGAATGCATGAAATTTAAGGAAAAATATCCCTGCATAATGGACGCATTTAATTTTTAACAAATTTTTGGCATACAATATGCTTGCATACATATGCCTGCAGTATGGGTTAATCTACATTTGAACAACAATGGACATAACCAGTGACAATGAGTAGGAGTTACAAAACACATCAGAGTAACTGTGGCAACATATAGTTTTCTGCAATTTCACTATGAACAACATAGGATGGAAACAGCGATAATAATTGGTAGTTACTAGAACCATCATGTACGTTTTCAGATCAGCTGTTATTGTTAGAAGTGTTAAGTTTGTTGTTTGCTTACTGCTACTGCTTATAATATTCCAACTGTGAGAAATGGATCAAATGAAGAAATATTGAAGTTATACAGCTGGTTTTAAGCTAAAAGTGATAAAATTTGCTGAAGAGAATGGAAATGGGTTTGCTGGCTCTGAATTAATCATTTCGGAGTGCAGTATTCACAAGTGGTGGAGACAAAAAGGAGCCATATAAGATATAAAACTTTTGCAGCAAATGTTCCTATTAATTGATTCTCTGGTGATCAGCTGTGTCAAATTTATAAAACTCAAGCTTTCGACCATTTCATTCTCCATGGTCTTCATCAGGAACAACTACAAAGTTAAAAATATGCTGTTATATATACAAACAAGGTAAGCATCAAGATCAAATGCTAGGGTAAAAATCACGCTGGTGTATACACACAAACAAGGTGGTTGGTGTGATGTAGGTCTTGGACAATGAGAGTGGACAGACCAGTGATTGGCCGCTTGCTTAAGGTTTTCCCACGCTGTCAGTCAGCTATTCTGATCTGCTTGAATTGTCTATGATGGTATGTTTGACTGCTGGTGCCCAAGCCATGCTTAGTTTGTGTCCAGAGTCGCTGTTAAAATCCAATGGATGTAATTTGATATCTATGGATTCCTTGATAAGTCAAAGCATTTGTCAGAGCGGTGAAGAACTTAAGTGTCATCAAACTTTATTCTGTGTACATTATAAATACTGTGTTGTGCCAGAGCTGATGGAAACCATGGAGAATCAAATGGTTGAAACCTTGAGTTTTATAAATTTGACAAGAATCAATTATCAGAAAGATGCGCTAATGAAAGATGCCAAACAAGTCCAGAAAATCATTTCATGGGCCAAAGAGTGGAAAATATCCTGAACTTGAAAGTGAACTTTTAGAATATATGTTTGAGTTGCATAATAATGGAGTTGGGGTTTCACATGAAATGTTACAGTGTAAGGCTAGGGAAGTGGCATGACATATGGGAATAAGTAATAATGAATTCAAAGTGAGCAGGGGCTGGATCATCCGTTTAATGAGACGCAAGGAACTTTCACTCACAAGATGAACATCTATTTGCCAAGAAATGCCGCAAGACTTTGAACAAAAAATTTTAGAATTCTAGAATTGCTAGTCACAAATCCGAACATGGGCCAGACATCAGTGTTCTTTGATATGCTCACAAATACAACAATCAATAAAGGATATAAAATTGTGTTGATATGCACTACAGGCTATGAAAAATTGTGATGCACTGTTATTTTTGCGATAACAGCACATGGAAGAAAGCTACCATGTTACAGAAGTCAACCATGTCAAAAGTTATATGTCCAGCCGGTATTCATGTCAGAGTCCAAGAAAAGCAATGGAGGGATAGTGAGATCACCAAGGATTGGTTGAAGACAGTAGAAAATCGGCCTGGTGCTCTGCTTCATCAGCCAGCTTTGCTAGTATGGGACAATTTTCAAGGTCACCAAGCAATGATATTAACAACGTGCTAGTAGACACTAAAACAGATGTTGCTGTTATTCCAGGTCATCTCACATCAATGCTTCAGCTGCTAGATGTTAGTGTAAACAAACCATTTGAAGACAATATTAGCAAGCTTGACTCTGACTGGATGTAAAGTAAAAGTCATGTCTGGACACCATTGGGGAACATAAAGCGGCCCTCCATTATGTAAACAAACCATTCTAAGACAATATTAGGAAGCTTTACACCAAATTGGATGTCAAGTAAAAGTCATGACTTGACACCAATAGGGAACATAAAATGGCTCTCCATATAAATGATGTGCCAGTGGATCATAAGGACATGGAGGCAGATAAAACTTGAGGTGGTTGTAAAAAGTTTCTTAAAGGCCAAGGCCATTGGTATAGCCAATGGTTTGGATGGCTCGCAAGAAGATGTTTTATGGAAAGAGGATGCAGAAAAAAATAAAGTAAGTGAGGTGGAAAGTGGTTGTCGCAGTCGTATTAGTGATACAGATTCACAACAAGAAGACATGACCGGTATGTCAGTTTCTTCTAATCTAAAACTGTTTTTATTTTGTTTTCCTCTATTAATGGACTACCCTTGATTTTTTCATGAAAAATTTTGGGAAAATGTGTCAATTATGCTCATAAATATGGTATATTTAAATCAGAGATATATTTACTTAATTAATAAAACAAGTGAACGTAATACATTGCAACTATATTCCCATGTAATTACCTTTATTTTCACAATTAGTATGACCTCACACAAATTATTATTATTATTATTATTATTATTATTATTATTATTATTATTATTATTATTATTATTATTATTATTATTATTATTATTATTATTATTATTATTATTATTATTATTATTATTATTATTATTATTATTATTATTATTATTATTATTATTATTATTATTATTATTATTATTATTATTATTATTATTATTATTATTATTATTATTATTATTATTATTATTATTATTATTATTATTACTATTATTATTACTATTATTATTACTATTATTATTACTATTATTATTATTATTATTATTTTTATTAGTATTATTTTTATTAGTATTATTATTTTTATTAGTATTAGTAGTATTATTAGTATTAGTATTATTAGTATCATTAGTATCATTAGTATTATTATTAGTATTAGTATTATTATTATTGTCATCGTCATCATCATCATTATTATTATTATTATTATTATTATTATTGTTACTGTTATTATTATTATTATTATTATTATTATTATTATTATTATTATTATTATTATTATTATTATTATTATTATTATTATTATTATTATTATTATTATTATTATTATTATTATTGTTGTTGTTACTATTATTATTGTTACTATTATTATTAGTATTACACTAAAACCTTGGTTTGCGACACAAACTTTTACAACTAGCTTCTCTAAACTCTGAAAGTTACTCTCTCTTCCTCTGACTCTTAGTACCCTCCTAAAGACGTCGATTATTGCCTTGTGACTCTTAAGGGTATCCAAATCAAGGACCATCTTTTCAGTCACCCTCACGACATACACCCATTGACTTGTAAAGCTCTGCCCCAAGGTCAACTCCAACAAGGCCTCCTCGATGGGCATGGTGTTGCCCAATGCAAGCACTCTTGTAGGGCTCACTTTTTTTACCTTGACGGCAAGCTTTCCACCACATCAGGTCACACTACGGTAATGGCTGCACCCATGTTCACCAATATCTGGTACCGCCTCTCGTGTACCCATCCTTCTGCAATGATGTTATCATCCATTATCCTGCACAAACTGTGCAGCATCACTCGAGGGGTCATGATGACCGCTCCAATGTGCCCCCCTTATGCCTGTTTTTATTTGTTTTCCATTACTTTTGAGTAAATGGAAGCTTTCACAGCTGCAGTCAGAATTAAAGATAGAGATTTCTTCCAGGCTTAAAAGCCATGGTTTGCTGGAGTTTTGAGGTGCATTTTTTTAAATTATTTTGTTGTTTAACGACGCTGTCAATTGTCAGGATCACATCAGCGTCGCCGGTGTGCCGGAATTTTGTCCCGCAGGAGTTCTTTTATATGCCAGTATATCTACTGACATGGAGCTGTCGTTTTTAAGCACACTTAAAAACCATTGGCCTGGGCCGGATTTGAACCCGCGACCTTGGGAACAGTAGGCCAGCATCTAACCAACTGAGCCACCCAGACCAACTTTAGAGGTGCAGATGTTTCGTGTGGTGGATGTCATTGGTGGTGTGGTCTGAGTCTTCTCGGCACCTCCAGCCAACAATTCTGTTGTAACTGAACCTTCACCGAGAAGACTCAGACCATTCCATCAATGATGGCAGGTGTGGACGAAACGTCTGGACCTCTAAACTCCAGCAGACCACTGCTTTTAAGCCCGGAAGAAGTCTCTAGCTTTAATTCCATTAGTTTGTTGATCAGGTGAGGAGAGTCTGTCACTGATTGTCCTGGCCCACCACTCTCTCATTACACATCTCTGGAAGATTGTCAATGTCCTGGGGCTATTCCTTCATCTCACACAAACCAAATACTCTGGATCTTGCAGACATCATGGGTGGTCTGATATTTTCCGAGTATTAGGCATTGAGGTATCTTCGCATCACGCACCACGTTGATGTACAAAATAGCTTATCTGGCCAGGAGAAATTCACAGAGTGTATGCATTTACTTTGTGCAAAAAACATTTATGGATTCATGGAAAACTGTTATTTATCTTGATTAGATTGTTTTTCCGTGAAGTAATTTATTGTCTGTAGAGTATGCAAAAAATGTTTATTTTCTTTCTGCTCCTCTTTTTTAAGATAAGAGTCATAGGGTTAAAGCAGATCATGTGTTTTACAAGTGAATTATTGTTACAGGATGAAACACATGAAGACTTTTGTTCCACCAAATCACCAAGGTAAGTCATGTGGTTGATTCTTTGTACTAGAGACCTTCTATTTCTATTAAATGTTCCTCATTTTCCCCTTTTAGTGTTACATATAGAAATGTTTCTCATACTTAATGATCACAATGAGATTGCTTCATTCAGTTGTATAAGTAACTATCACCACTCATACCAAATTTCCTGTTAATGTTAGATATGGAACTGTTCACTGAACATAATGAGTATACCACAGTTATTTGACCAAGTTATATAAGCTACTCTCACAAGACATTTTTGTCTAATTCCCTGTTACTGTTAAATATGTCACTGTTCAGTGAACATAATGAGTATAACACAGTTGTTTGATCATGTTGTATGAGTAACTTGCACCAGACACATCAAATTCACTGTTATTTTTAGATAGGTAACTGTTCCTTACTTTCCTGATCCATTGTCCTTACATTTTTTCCTTACCGTTCTGTTCCTTTCTTGTTCTTTCCCCACAATTGACAGAATTGTTAACAAACACTACACTCTCTAATTCTGGTTTGTTGATACTGTGTACTGAAATTTGTGCCTTTATGAATGCGATCTCCTTTCATTATCAACCTCTCACTTATTCCTTGTGTCCTTAACTTCCAGGCCTACATTCCTGTGTATCATGTGAAATGTCTTTTCATTTTGTAGAGAACACATTGTTGTTAGCTAATGCTGGATTTCTGACAATGAAGTCATTAATCCTCTTGCTCTCCAATATTTTTTGATATTAAAGAGAGCAATAGCAGTAATAGTAACCGCTTTTTAGAGAGCACCATATTTTTATGTTTTGGCGGTTACATCGCTCTCTCACAACCCCCAGAATGTCTGGAGGACCACAACTGTCGTTGGTTTACGGGTCTCACCGACCTGACCGGGAGAATTATCAAAATAAATTCACCGACCATATCCTCTGATTACCAATCAGAGGACGTATTACATGCCATGAAATACTAGAAATATAGATGGTATAAAATTTGGTATAACACATATACCCATCCCTTTTTCACCCAGATATTTTATTGTCTTTTTATGAATTCGCTATGCTATATATCCCCTATCTGAAGAAAGATTGGAGTTGCCCAGTATTACTCTGTTGACTTTACATATTTTGCAAGTTTATCCCCCATAGATTTCTGCATTATTTATTTTTCCCTTCTCATTGTATATTCACATCAACAAGCCCATGGAATGTCTTCACTTTGTTTAGTGCTCTGGTCATTAGTTTAAACCTTTTGACATTAACATACTTTGAAGACCTTATTTTTTGGAGTAGCATGTTATATATTTTTCCCCACAGGACTCCAATGGGCTGTTAGTTTCACTTATTATTTTCTCATACCTGTCTTCTAATAATATTAATGATAATGTTATTTTTACATTTCAGTTTCTCCAAAGGTGTTTCCAGTTATACATCACATTTATTCCCCATTGAAGGCTCAGGAAATAACATAAATTTCAATATGAACACAGATGGTCTTGAATATGAAAGTGACAGAAAATGTCAAAGACTGGAAGGTGTGGTTATTGATATACCTTCAACAGAAACAACTGTTTGCTCAGAAACATATAATGATGGAAAACTTGTTAGCATGGCTTCCTCTTCAAAAGAAAGGAAGTTGCTTCAGCAGAGCAACACAAATAAGCAAAACTGTAAGGTCATCTTGAGCCATAAGCACAGAAAGTCCTACAAATGTGACGTTTCTGAGGAGTGTTTTAAACATCCGTCTCATTTAGAAAAACACATATTGGTTCCTGATGGTAAAGAACCAAATAAGTGTGACATTCGGGTCAGGGACTCGAATAAGTTATCAACATCAAAAACTCGCAACCTTGTTGGTGATACAAAAAGAACACACAAGTGTAACATTTGTAACAAGGCTTTTACTCAGTTAGCAATTTTAAGAGTACACAAATTCATTCATGAAGGGATAAAGCCACACAAGTATAACATTCGTAACAAGGCTTTTGCTCAGCTATCAAATTTGAAAACAAACAAATTCATTCATGAAGGGATAAAGCCACACAAATGTAATATTTGCAACAAGGCTGTTACTCAGTTATCATATTTGAAAAAGCACAAATTTATTCATGAAGGGACACAGCCACACAAGTGTAACATTTGTAACAAGGCTTATAAACATTTGTTAAATTTGAAAATACACAAACTCATTCATGAAGGGATAAATCCACACAAGTGTAACATTTGCAACAAGGCTTTCACTTGGTTATCAGCTTTGAAAAGGCACAAATTTATTCATGAAGGAACAAAACCACACAAGTGTAACATTTGTAACAAGGCTTTTACACAGTTATCAGGTTTGAAAAAACACAAATTTATTCATGAAGAGACAAAGCCGTACAAATGTAGCATTTGTAGCAAGGCTTTTACTCAGTTACCAAATTTGAATCGACACAAACTCATTCATGAAGGGATGAAGCCACACAAATGTAACATTTGTAACAAGGCTTTTACTCAGTTATCAAATTTGAAAGTGCACAAACTCATTCATGAAGGGATAAGGCCACACAAATGTAACATTTGCAACAAGGCTTTTACTCAATTATCAAGTCTGAAAACACACAAATTGATGCACAAAGGCATAAAGCCACACAAGTGTAACGTTTGTAACAAGGCTTTTACTCAGTTATCAAATTTGAAAGCACACAAACTCATTCATGAAGGCATAAAGCCACATAAGTGTAATATTTGTAACAAGACTTTCACTGTGTCATCAAACTTGAAAAAGCACAAATTGACTCACAAAGGCATAAAGCCACATAAATGTAATATTTGTAACAAGCCTTTTGCTCGGTTATCAAATTTGAAAAAACATGAATTTATTCATGAAGCAATACAAGTATAAATTTTTCTAACGGCTTCTACTCACTTGTCAAGTCTGAAAAGATACAAGTTTATTCATAAGCACACACTAGGATTATGTTTGTGAGTAGAGTTCACTCATTGGTCAAATTGCATGACATGAATGATTCACAAGAAGCATGCCTACAGAAGAATGACGATTTCACTCTGTTCATCTTGTATAAGTTTCTTTTGTGAAACCAATGTTATTAGTGTGATACTTGTTTCAGTTTGTAAATATATATATTAGTAACACGAGAAAGCCATACATTACATTCTGTGTAATATATTTTGCCAGTTTTGCTTGTAATCAGTAACTTGCATTTCATTAGAATGGAAAGCGAATATAACATATTTGCTTTTTGAGAGTGAGGTGCATTAGATGATTAAGTTATGGTAGTCTTTTGTTATATCTTTCTTAATGTAAAAAAACTAGGACACTCGCCCAGTGATGATATCTAAGGATATGATGATCTTGAGTTGTTTAAAATTGTGTTTCATTTTTCGGTTTGGTTGAAAAGGTAGTTCTAATTGCTATTGCTGTGGAGTTAACATTGCTATAGAGAAAGAAAATAGAATATGAACTACATTCTGTGGTGACTAACAGTAAACTATGATTTTAAATTCTATATTATATAAGGGGTACATTGTTAGGGTCTACAGTATAGAAGTAGCCCTATACAATGTGACAGTATGAAACATCAGACATCAATCAATGTCACTTGCTTTGTATGGCAAATGAAGATTGCAATGTTAATAGCTCCCTTCTTGGAAGCTTTTTTTTTAATTAACGTCCCCCAAGATTGTGTCATCGGACGAATGAATGAAATGAAATGGGTGAAATGATGCTCAAATGATCCCGAGGTCCATGGAGCTTTAAGTTACCCGACATTCGTCTTCTCAGGGTAGGGAAAACCTTGGAAAGAAACCTTACCCGGATAACTTACCCTAAGCGAGATTCGAACTTGCGACCTCTTGAACGTGAGGCAGACACGCTACCGAGGCGGGTACCCTCCTTGAAAGATAACACATCTTACTACCTCCATGACCATTCCTTTGTCTTTAAGTGATATCCCTCTGTGGGAGATAGTAATTACTATTTAATTGTCACCACATCATGAAATGCTTAAGATACGTATAAGATTGTCATTATATAATTCCAAAGTGTTCAAAATACGACTTCTGACTTTCTTTCCTTGCCTCATACCATAGCAGATATAAAAATATGGAATGATGTTAACCGTTTTCCTTTTTGATTTCCGATTTTTACTACCTCAACTGCATATAGTAAGTAGGGGAAGTACTGTATTCAACCAAAAATTTTGATGTCGAAATTTCACTGGAAAGATATGTTTTGAGGTCCACTGAATACAGAAAAAGCAGTTATAGAAAAAGTTCTGGGTATACCTGTGAACAGCTGAGCCCATAGAAACCCCCTCCGAAGGAATGTCGCCTTGACGTGGTGGAGGGGCTCAGTACCCGATCCAGACGGCATGCTGTCATTTTGACCACTGGTAGGCAAGAGGTAAGGGGAAACAAAGAGCATTCCAAAATGGGTAGATGAGACTCTGTAGTCTTTGATGACTCATCTAGGAGAAGAGGACTCCGAAATCAAACTCCCCCAGGGGGTCCTACTACGGTAGGTACAGGTTTGGCGTACCCGGGGCCCCGAGCCATACTCTCGATTGAGTTCCTCTAAGAGGCGAGAGGGCACCTGCCGAACGCCCAATCAACTTTGGTCCACTTTTGTGTTTGACCTCCCACCTGATACCTTCCTGTACACAGTCTGATAGATAACCTATGCGCGGGTTGTAGGAGGATGGGAAGACGCAAGGGTTGACTGGGTAACCGCGTAAGTCCCAGCCCCTGCTTATGTAGGATCTGTGTGCGTATCCGCTGATGAAAGTCACTCCCAGGAAGGGCCCATTGCATGAGTTGCACTCCTGAAGGCGATTGGGTCCCTCTGTCTATACTTTGGGAGGTAACACCCTAAGGTGAGCAAGGTCCAGGCCAGGAATCTCACCTAAGGCGAGGTGGCGCCCAGGATGTGAGCATGCCATTGGAGACATTTGCAATGGTGGAGGATAAATTCGCCATGAGTTCTAATAAAACTCAAACCAAAAAGCATAATAAAGTTTGTGTAAAGGAAGTAGCGGGGTCGAGTGGTCCTCGCCACTTAGTAATAGCTCGAACTGAGGGATACAAGAAATTTTTATCGTTGAGCCCATTTACCATTCAAAAAGTGTTTGGATAACATTGCTGGACCAGTAAAGTCATGCACTAGATCTCGCAATGGCACGCTCCTGGTTGAAGGACATTCAGCTACCCAGGCAGCTTAGAAACTGAAAGTGAACATCCTGTACGTATTGAGATGCACAGAACCTTGAACTCCTCGCGCGGTGCGATAAACACCCGTGTATTGGAGGGATTTTCCAACGAGGAGATTCAAGAGAATCTGACCGAACAAGGCGTCATCCACGTTTACCGGGTTCAACGTAGAGAAGGTGGTGAGTTAAGGCCAACTAATACCCTGTTCCTGACATTCGATCGGGTAGATCTCCCACAAAGGATTAAGGCAAGGTATGAATCCTACGAAGTTCAGCCCGAACCCACTCAGATGTTTCAAGTGCCAGCGCTTCGCCCATACAAGCGAACTTTGTAAGGGACTAGGTACATGCCCTCAATGTGGAGATGAATTCCACGATGCTACATGCAGCTCCGTGATGTGTGAACTGCAGAGGTGAACATCCATCTAGTTCCCGAGATTGCCCCCGTTTTGTAGAAGAAAGAGCGATCCAAGAGATACGGGTTAAAGAGAAGGTGCCCTTCTCAGAAGCCCGGAAGCTCTTGCCTATACGTCAACCCTCTGTTCCAAGGTCCGGGACCTATAGCTCACATGCAAATAAACCGGAACCGAGCAGAGAGATCGCAACGCAGACCAGCAATTTCAATGGGGCAACAATTTCTGAAAAGACACTTGTAGCTCTTAGCTCTATTCCAAAGCCCTCAACATCAGCGCGCACATGTGTATCAACGTGTACAAAATCTGGTGGTGAAAAAAGTTCAACTATTAGATCACCAACGAAAATGCCAAACTCAACACAGAAGACTAGCAAACCTGTAATCTATAATGCCTCACCAATAAAGTTTAAGAAGAGCTACACACAGACTGATTTCCTCAAAGAAGATAAACCTGATCCCAGTACATCAAAGGGACATAAGAGTATAAGAAGATCTCGAAGATCCCCTTCTGGGGAATCTTCAGGGGTGAACTCAGACCGGCACCTTTCATCTTCGCCGGTCCCCATTAGGAACCGGTTCGACAAGCTCGAATCCAAGTTCGCTATGGGAAAACGGATGTCCTCGGCAGAGGACATGGAGTTAGACCAATCTGCCCATACTGGGAGAACCCCAGTAGAAAAGAGGCGCGAGAAAGCGCCCGGCAAGAATGCCAGCCCAAGAGAGAAGAAAAGGGCTAAATTAGTTCGACAACCGCCTACTCCAATGTAATGAAGAGTTACCTTGGAACACCTGTCCCATACACAATGCAATATGGCTATCCTACAATGGAACATACGTGGTATTAGAAGTCATCGTTCAGAACTTGAGCTTTTGCTCAAAGAAAACGAACCTGTGGTCGCATGTTTGCAAGAGACTAAGCTGCGTCCTCGAGACGCTTTCCATCTAAGGCGATGCACTCCAGTACGATGTGATGTCACACAAGAAGAGGGTGTACCGGCACATGGTGGCGCTATGATACTTGTCAGAGATGACATACACACATTCTGTACCATTACACTCTGATATACAGTCAGCTGCTGTAAGGATTATACTGCAGAACATCCAGATCACCATTTGTACCGTATATTTGCCTCCATCCCATGACTTCTCGCACATTGATTTAGAAGATCTAGTTTCCTAGTTACCAACACCGTTTTTGTTGGTGGGAGACTTCAATGCGCACCACCCACTGTGGGATTCAAGTCGCACTTGTGCGAGAGGTACGCTCATTGCCGATTTCTTGGACAGTTACAACCTAACTCTCCTCAACACTGGAGAGCCTACATTCATTTCTGACTCTTACAATAGTTTTTCGCACCTTGATCTTGCAGTCTGTTCACCTCAGCTGGCAGTTTTATTGCAATGGAATGTCATCTCTTACACCCAATTGGCTGTCTTTACATACAACGAGCACGACTCAGTGACTGATTTGGCGCAGCATCTCACGGAGATAATTCTCTCTGCTGCTGAAGAATCAATTCCGCGGTCGACTACACACCCCCATCGATTTCCCATCCCTAGTGGACGGAAGAATGTCGGAATGCCATGCCTGCTCTTAGGGTTTTCGAACATCACCGTACGTTGGATAACCTAATCGAATACAAGAAAATGCTCGCCAGGTCCAGACAAGTCATTAAGGATAGCAAAAGGTCATCATGGAGTAAACTTGTAGCTTCATTTAAACGACACACACCTGCCTCGGTTGTGTGGGATAGGTTAAGGCGTGTTGCATCTAAAATGATCCATCTACCAATAGCGGGACTAAAAGAGCCACAGGAGCTGTTGCTGATTCATTTGAAGTGGCCAATACGTTTGGCAGTGCTTTCGCTCAAGTGTCTAGCTCGGAAAACTACTCCCCTGAGTTCCTTCCAACTAAAACTCAGGTGGAATCTCAAGGCTTCGCGTTTCGGTCTAGAAACGTAAAAGATTACAATCGCCTTTTCACCATGGCGGAGCTTGAAAATTCTCTTAAATCTTCGCGATTATCAGCACCAGGATCGGTCGGTATTCATGTACAATGTTACAACAGCTCTCTCCTGAGCAGGTAAGGCATTCCTGCTCGAGGTCTATAATCGTGTCTGGGTTGACAATATACTCCCAGAAAATTGGCGGGAGGCCAGCGTTATTCCCATCTTGAAGGCTGGAAAGGACCGTAATCTTCCCTCCAGCTATCGCCCTATTTCCCTCACCAGTTGCGTTTGCAAGGTGATGGAACGCATGATCAATGGACGATTGGTATGGTGGTTAGAAAGTCGTAACCTACCGACTAACATCCAGTGTGGTTTTCGACGACGCCGTTCAAATGTTGACCATCTTGTGTCAATATCGACACAGATAATGGATGGGTTTATGAAGAACTGTCAAACCGTTGGCATATTTTTCGATCTTGAGAAGGCTTATGATACGTGCTGGCGAGCAGGGATTCTAAGTTCCCTGTATGCCTGGAACATACGTGGACGCCTACCGCTGGTCATTCAGGAGTTTATGAAGGACCGCTTTTTCCAAGTAAGGGTCGGCTTGGTTTTTTCTAATTATTTTGTTCAGGAGGAGGGAGTGCGTCAGGGTTCGGTGCTAAGTGTCATGCTCTTTGCTATAGCAATTAACCCCATCTGGAGATGTGTTCCACCTGGAGTTTCGTCATGCCTATTCGTAGAAGACTTCGCTGTCTATTGCACTTCTCAGCGCACGGTGTTCTTACAAGGGCGCCTGCAGCAATGTTTGGACAACCTTAGAGAATGGAGCGTGAAAAATGGCTTCCGTTTCTCAACTGAGAAGTCAATCTGCGTTAATTTCTGGCGTCGTAGGAGACCATAACCACCTTCGCTCCGTTTCGGTTCAGATTTACTTCCCTTCGCAGAAGAGTCGCGCTTCATGGGTTTGATCTTGGACAGGAAGCTTAATTGGTCATCGCATATTGCACAGCTAAGAGCACGATGTGACCGTTCCCTAAATAGCATGCGAGTACTAAATGGCAAATCGTGGGGAGCGGATCGGACTACTTTGTTGCGAATGTATCGCGCACTCATCCGATCCAAACTAGACTATGGGTGTATTGTTTATTCGTCAGCACGACCATCTATGCTGAGAAGACTAGACGCGGTCCACAATATGGGCATCCGCATAGCAATAGGGGCTTTTCCAACAAGCCCAGTGGTGAGCATTTACGCCGAGTCCGCAGAACCTCCTCTGGAATATGGGCGTGGGATTCTCTTGGCAAATTATGGCTGTGCGCTTAGATGTATGCCTAAGCACCAATCTTTCGCTTCTTTTTTCACCGCCACGCTAGAGAACGATATAGGAATAACATTCTTAGTCCTAAACCAGCGGGGTTTCGTTTCCAAGATCTTCCAAAGAAGCTTGGAGTGGAACTCCCTATGATGTTCGCCAAGGGCAAGAGGCATTACCCTCCTTGACTATCTGGCACATCCCATGTAGATCTTGGAATGACGGTACACCAGAAGTCCACGATACCTATTTCAAGTATTTGGTGTTATTTAGAATTTTTGTCAGGCTACACTGACCGTCGATGTATTTATACCGACGGGTCAAAGAGTACCAACGATGTTAGTCGTGCTTGTGTTTATGGAACCGAACCAATACATTCGGTTTTCCGAACAGCACTTCCATTTTTACTGCAGAGCTTTATGCAATTTACCGAGCCCTTTTGTATGTGCGCCGTCGTAAATTAGGTGACTGCCTGATTTTGAGCGATTCCCTTAGTGCACTACAGGGCCTTTGTCAGTTGTACAACCCCCATCCAATTGTACAACGTATCCAGGATGCCCTCCATGTTTTACACGCTTCTGGCGTTGACGTGTTGTGTGCATGGATTCCTGGTCACGTAGGTTTGCCGGTGAATGAAATGGCAGATTTAGCAGCAAAGACGGCAACTACAGAACCCAGTATTACCATCTCACGTGTTACTTCGAAAGACTTTAGGCTTGAAGTGCGGAGAGCGGTGCTGTCGTCCTGGCACGACGAGTGGTCAGCTCTCCGCGACAATAAGCTTAGAGAAGTGAAAGAACTTCCGAAAAACTGGGTAACTTCCTGTCGCACATCTCGCCGCGAGGAGGATAGTTTGGCTCGATTAAGAATAGGGCACTGCAATTTTTCGCATGGTTACCTATTTAAAAGGGACCCTGCCCCTCTGTGTCCGCTGGGTGACAATCTTTTGTCTGTCCGTCACGTGCTGCTAGAGTGTTGCTCTCTGGCGCACCTTCGAGATTCTCTGCAGCTGCCTGCCAGACTTGCAGAGGTCTTAGCGGACGACAAAACAGCGGTTGATAGAGTTTTTGAGTTTTTAGCGGTTTGTAATATCAATTTGAGGATTTAAAATGTTAGATATTTGTTCATGCCTTTTGACCTATCTATTACCTTGTTTTATATCCGGCTATTGCCACTCTTTTGTTTTTTTCTACGCTTATGTGTACTTTCTTTTGTCCTAGTAATTTTATTTTTGATTAAAGTTTATATCTGGCTATTGCCATGAATTTTATAAGAGCGCTGATGACCTAGAAGTTGAGCGCCCTGACACCCACAAATCATCATCATCATAATCATCATCATCAGCCCATAAAAACAAAAAGTGGGTTAAAAACCAAAGTTGGTATTTCAATGTTTTGATGAAGATGTTGAAGAAAGTTCCTCCATCGCAGTAGCCCCATTTACTTAATGACTTTTACATACCTGGTAAACCATAAGAGAAGGAGCAAATGTTACTCTACTAAAACTGTAGATTTCGTAAAAACAAGCGCTATCTATATGGATTTTTGTGGAGTGAGCAATTTCGAAGATATTCCTTTATTTGTGTGAGTTTTGCAATAATAATTTTTCAAATGGAAGGTCGTTATTTACTTTTTGGCTGGTTGGCCGTGCAAGGAGAAAGGAATTTCACATAGCGATGAGATGTAAAAGAACTATCACTGAGATTCTACTGTATTCCCACATTCCCCTTGTACGTACAAGGGAATTACCAATAAGATAATTTCTCAACATGTTTATCTCGACTGACGTGAAGAAGATTGGGAATTAAGGGTCTGCAAGAATAGCACAAGAGTAGAGAAGATTATGTTTGTGCGACACATCGAACTTCTTCAGGAATTGTACTATAATTCTCATCAACTGAACGAAATGATGATTCCTCCCTGTGGTGAGGGAGACAGTCGAATCACCTCACATGTATCATGAGTGGAGACCTGTCTCGGTAGGAAGGAAGATCCTGGTTAGTTAAGAGATGTGTGTCTGAGCCTGGTTGGTGCCGTCTTCAGGAAGGGCTCACATTGCCCTGTGATTTCTTTACCAAAAGGGGAGGCTAGAGGCTAACACACCCCTAGTCAATCGACCAGGGCTGCGTATTTCACTGAACTCAGTTATCAAGTTTGAAGAAACACAAACTTATTCTTGAAGTGATTCAAGTATAAATGTTTCTAACAAGACTTCCACTCACTTGTCAAGTCTGAAAATATACAAATTTATTCATAAGGACACACTAGTATTGTTTGTCAATAGAGTTCACTTATTGGTCAAATTGCACTACACAAATGATTCACAATGGGTATGTCCACAGAAGAATGACAATTTCACTCTGTTCATCTTGTATAAGTTTGTTCTGTGAAAGCAATGTTATTTATTAGTATGATAGTCGTTTTAGTTTGTAAGTGTATACATTAATAACAGAAGAAAGGCCTACGTTACATTCTGTATAATTTATTTTGCCAGTTCTGCATGTAATCAGTAGCTTATGTTTCATTAGATGGGAAATGGAATGTAACAAATGGACTTTTTGAGTGGAGCGCATTAGATGATGAAGTACAACCCTGCTATAATCCGTGTGTAGCGCTGTGATTCCGGAGGGTATAGTACAGTGGGGGACAAAATTAATTATTTTCTCTTGGCAAGCAACATTCCTAAAAGAAAATGGCAAGTCAATGAAGAAAAGAGTTGTCAGTTGTTTTCTAGTGTTTCGTAGATTGGAAGAGCGTCGATCGTTTTTAAAGATCCAAACTTTTGTTACCCAGTCGGGTCCACACAAGATATTCCTGTATTGTCGCAGATCAGGTTCTCTTCTTGTTAAAAATTACACTGATACACAGTTTGTTGAGGACCAAACTGCTCCACGGGTATCCTATCCGTGTTGAGCAACACCACAGCCTAAACTCCACGGGCGTCATTACCACTCTCCTGTTGTATGGTGTGTCTGACAACGAGATCCAGGGTCACCAGTCGCATCAGTGTGTGCGAGTGAAGGGTGATAGTGTCCAGGTGCCTACTCCTTGTTTTCAGTGCTAAGTCTATGGTCACTTTTAGACCTCTTGTAAAGCTTCAACTGTGAAAAGGATGCCATTTTGTCCATGTGCTCCTAGCTGTGTGAACTGTAGAGGTGTCCATCCAGCTACTTCCCACGACTGTCTACATTACCGGGATTTGATCATTCAGGACCTGCGGATGAAAGATTGTTTATCCTTCTCTGAAACCTAGAAATGAAATTTGCTCGACAACCTTCTATCTGAAGTTTGGTACGTTTAGTAAAATAGCTTTAAACCAAGTGCCAAAGTGGGATATGGGTACACAAACTGGCCAGGTAACCATCACCGCCGTCGCTCCTCGCATTAATGCACCGACTTCCCGCTTCACCGGCTCCAAGACTGTATCTGTTAGTACGGAAACCCGGAAATTTAAAGTTCATCCGAAATGCACTGACATTCCCAAAGACCTCACGACTTCTGCCAGTGGCGGCACTTCTCCTTCACCTCCACTGCGATCCTACTGTCAAGGTACCAGAGGGCACGGTCGCGTGTAGCGGGTTTTCCTCTTTCCGTGTCTACAGGCGATCACTTCGTAGCACTGTGTTCCGCTTCCGATGAAACTGACCCTCTTCCTTCTGTGCCGCCTATTCAGCAAGAACCATTTAGTCCTAAAATGGCTAGTCACCCACGGATCCAAAAAGGCAAGGTGAAGTGACAGCCGCCGGCCAAGTGAACCTACCCCACAACTTGTCTTAACAATATAATGTAGATATTATAAAAAATTTTTTTTCACATGGTTTACCAATATAGCAGTTACCTGATTCACAAATAAAAAGATAAATTTCATGTGTAATGCAAGTTAACACCACCTTATGTCCATCTTTTGTACTTAGGAATTATTTCACCACATCTGCTGTGTAATGTAGAGCCTGTCATTCGGCATAACTTTTAAAATCATTTACGTTTAATGCAACTGCTTTATTCAAATTATCTTCCTCTGCATTTTATAATATTCTGGATGATGAACCTGGTTTGGCATATATTCAAGTACATGAAATATTGAAGGTATTGCACCAGGTTTTAGGTTAGGGTAGGCTCTTGGAAAAGTCTTTATTTCGCTATTAACTACATATTTTTCTACTGTTAACACAGAAAGTGCTTCTCACATATAAGAGGCTTCCCGGCCTCTGTGAAGTCTATGAAAATGCTTGTAAGCCACTGTCAAGTTTCTCATCTTTTGGTAAAGAAAATGTACAAACATTTGTTGTGATATTTTGTAGTTGCTTTGCGCCAGCTACACTACAACCTCTAGGCATTTTGAATTCCTGAAACAACTAAGTAATACTTAAGTAGTATTGTCGTACTTTATTATATTTCAAAAATAATTAGCACAACTTCTGTATTACGAATTAGTTTGGAATCCACTGAGGTTATGGTGTTCTGTATCTGAAAATACTCTGGCATGATGCACTATTAGCCAGCTATAGTGAAGTTATAGTAAATATCTATAGAGCTTGTTGCATGAATGAATTAGAAATCAGTTTTATTTCTTTGGTAACAATTCAACTCAGAGGAATTATTACCTTCAATAATTGTTCCCCATGATAAGAAATGAGCTTTAAATGCGCACCTTTATTCATTTCATAACTAAAGACCTATGGAGTATAAGTAACTGCTCAATATTCTGTAAAGACATACTTCCTTAATTAACACGCTGATATAGAAGAACTTAATACAAACTTCATAACTTTGTTTATGTAACCCACAAGAGAGCGTGCCGTGCCGAGTTCTGTATTTCCCGTTGGGGTGGATTCAAAGTGTCTACGTGACACTCACAACTGGCAAAGAGGAAAGCCCAAGAGAGCATGCGCATTAACGTGCGTTCTCTCTGAGTGAGCTTTTAGGAGCTGAAATCCATTCAGCACTTGGTAGTGTGCTTTCTAGCTGTGGCAGTTCCTGTTATTCTGGTGAGAGCACTAAAGAGTATATTCTTGTCATTTGTTTAATAATTATTCCTTTTTGTCTATTGCACTTAGTATTTGTTTTTCATTCCTGCTGCAATTTTACGTTTTCTTTCCAGGAAACCTTTTATTTCATTTATCTTCACGTCACAAAACCTTCCAGTGACATAATGTGAAATTGTAACATATTTAAATATCTGAATTAGTTCATCTGTGTGCAATGTTCTATGTGGCATTTGGAATAATAGAAAAGAACAGTCCAGAGATATAGTGTTTTACCTAAATGTGATATTTAGGTACATATTTTCATTGTTACAATTGTTGTGTAATAACTGGAGTCCGTAAGTTTAGGTGTTTATTTTGATCAAATGAACATGCGAAAAGGAACTAAAAACACCTAAAATAGTAACCTAAGCGAAAACACTAAGACAGCTAATAAAATATTTATCGCATAAAGTAATTACTGTTGCTGTTCTAGATTACAAATACAAAATAGTGTTTTTTTTTTTTTGTTTTTTTTTTCAGGCTGACAACTGTCATAGTCAGCCGTCTATCAGAGAGAATATTTTTTTCATAATGGAAAAAGAACGTTCTACTTCCACTGAAGTGACTGGAGCATATTTACAACAAGCAATTTCGGAAGGACAACAGAACGTTCACCTTGGAGGACATCCCAAATGTTCTTAAGTTTATCTAGGTCCACATTAGCACTCACAACACGTTTACACTTTTCCCTTCCTCTCGTGCAGCAGTTGATTTATTGCATCGTCAAAGATCACATGGATGACATTAGCGTATCATCTTTTTTCTCCAACTTCAAGATTGCTAGCGGTAGCAGTCTAACATATATCTCCTATAATCGGCGGATTGTTATTGTACAACTTGGTTACTTCGCGAACAGAAGCAACTTCGTCTGCTGACAGAGCACCAAATATTTCACATATCTTGCTAAAATTCAGTAGTTTGATGAACCATGTAACTTTATCACTTTCATTAATTGAATTCTTTATTTATATTTTAAAATGTCTGATAAAAGCCATAACGACCCAAAGCAGGCAAAAAAGGACTTCAAACCTTAAAACAGACAAAAAGTAGGATAGCTCTACCGTACCGAAACATCTCTATGTAATTCTTTTAATATATACACCCAAATACAAAAGGATCTTTTGCCTAATTGATGATAGTTTCTCGGGCTAAGAGCCAGTTCCCTTCAGGATGGCAGCAGACTTAGTCGCTGAAAGCTAGTTACCCAAATTTGACCTGGCTGATAGCCAGCCCGAGTAACTATCATCAATAACCAACGCCGGGAAAACTTCAAATCATTAATTTTGCCTAAGTTCCAGACTCTAATAATAACTGATGTTCTTGTGTGCTAAGGCAGGCATCGGCAAACATGTACTCAATGAGGCCTCGCAACTATGACGTGTCAAGGGAAGCGCTTACTCTGTCTCCCCCTCCCTCGCAGCCTTAACTGGCACTGCATACACACCGATCACGGGCGGACTGTCCTGTCGTATTTACCTGTACTTCTGAACATGTCTCTTTCAAATTGTAATTAGATAAACTTCTTTATTTACAACTTTGAAGGATAGTAGTTTATTTAACTTAAAGTATTAGTATATTCATAGAACTAGAGTGCATCTAATTATTCCTGGTTTATTAAATTTGATATCTAGAATAGAACTTTGAAGATTTCTTCTCTCATCATGTAAGGAACGTAGATCTAAAGTATCGTAGACCAAAATAGCTGGATTCAAGTATGTGTACTATTCCTTATTGTACTCTGTAGCGAGCGAGTCCAGCTCTGACTGTGAACGAAGGTCAATACCATCCCCTGTTCTACATTACGTCATGTCCGTTGCGGGTTGCATGTAGAGACGTCATACTGATACCTCATTGAGTACATGTTTACCGATGCCTGTGCTAAGGAACATGCCACAAACCAAGTGTTGCGAGAGACAAGCATTGTTTACACACTCTTATAGCTGTGTGCTAAACTCAACTCAACGTTGATCACCTGGATCAGACCATTTCTGTGAGGACTGCTATTTGATTTGACTTCGTTTTACACATATTTCTATATTTAAATTTGTAAGGTAACTGACGATAAACCAAGTGCCTGAACATTAAAATTATACTCATATTTCTAGTTATTAGAATACTTCCTTTTCATTTGTTGTTGTACACAATCCTGTTACACGTTTTGTGACTTAGCACTTTACGAACTGTTTTGTGTAATAAATAACGGCATGTCTGTTGCTAATGCTTTTCCTTTTATTGGTCATTTCTTAAGTCATGGGGAATTTTTGCAATTCTAGGACATTTGTCTTCTTAATTCTTTCAAACTATCAATGTTAAACAAGCTTTACTACATTAAGTGATGGTTAAATTTGCTACTTCTTCACCTTTCTGCGTCGGGCCTTACATCCATTTTCTGTACTGTTCTCTATCCCGTGCCTTCCTCTTCAGTTTTGTCATTTCCATCCCCCTTTTCAAACCTCCTTCTCCAATACATTGTTTCCATACTTTTCTCGGTTTTCCCCGTCTTCTTCTTCCTTCTGGTCTTGCCTCATTTGCTTGTGTTGTCTTTCGCTGATCATCCATTCTGATGAAGTGTCCATACCATTTTAAATTTCTTTTCTCTACCTCTTCCCCTAATGGCTCTATTCTTAAATTTTCCCTAATAATTCTATCTTTTCTAGTTTTCCCTTCCACTTTCCTCAAATATTTCATTTCTGCATATGCTACCCTCATTTTATGATTGTCTAGCATTGCCCACGTTTCTGATCCATACAATAGAGTGGGTAAATATACTGTTTTATATTTTTAAATTTCACATATTTTGATATTTCTTTCTTTCCGATAATTGTGTAGCAGATCTAATAATATACACTATTTCCCTACATGATAGGATACATGGTACCTATATGGGTATAAGTTCTGTCGTGTCAAACTGTGTTTGTAGGTGGTAAATTAATAAATGATTGTGTCCAATTATCATTACTGATAGTGCCTATTATAATCAGTATTTTGAACTTATAGTTTATATTTTAAGGCTTTAGTGCAGGGGAAGACAGGTATCGCTGCTGTGCCGTCAGCTCTCTCAGCTCACATGCCCGCAACGACGACCAAGTTACACGTGTGACGTCACTGCGTGGAAGAAGAAAGGCGTGCGGGACATCGCAATTTTAATGCTGACTGTTTCAATTACGGAATAGTCACAGATTATAAATAATTACATTTCGGCTTTATGCCATATATATGAATTCTAGTTTATGTGAACAGTCATGTTATAACGCTAATAGAACAGAAATTATAACTATTTTGCCTGAGCTAGAGGAGAGTTATACAGAACTATTAGGTAGACATTTCCGACATTTGTCGTTTCGCTTTTCTTTAATTAGTTTGTCAATGTTAGGGCGTAATGTACGGCACATTTGTAACCGAAGACTGCATGTTAGATTGTGATCTGACAATATGCTTCGGGATTTTGACTTAGAAAGGTTCATAACAGAAAAGAATTGTTACCACACATACATAAAACCAAACATACATAATACCCGTGCAATAAGGGCATACAATCTCAGAAATCTGGTTTGAGGAACATTCTTATAAAAATCAATCAAGTCTTCCTTGTGTTTATATTTGTCCTTTAGCAAATCGTCGCACTGTAAATTTATCAATTCAATTTGTTACCTGCTAGAAACATTGTTAACATCCAGTGAATACGGGGTCGCAAAGATCTGAAACGTAGTTGACAATGTTTCTACATCTTGAAGCCTGGTCTCAAACTAGTGTGAAACACGGGGAACTGAACACAAACACAAAACCACTACTCACCACACTACACGTCAACAAAAACACAAAATAAAAAACAAAATTCGCACTAACGCCGTTAAGATCCCTCACACAACAAACAAAAACCCTCAGACTAGGCTGAATAGGGCATGTTGTAAGCATCCCCAAATAACATTTTTCATATTCATTCAGTTTCGTGCAAGTAGCGCCGCTGATCTATGCAGCACAGCAATACACCGCTCTCGATGACGTCACAGGAACGTACAAGCTGGCTCTTCGTTTAAATACGTCACGCGGCCGGAAGTTGTCTTCCCCTGCTTTAGTGTGTACTATGTGGAGCTGTAGTGATGATTCTGGACTACATGGGCTATAGCCCGGAAATTCAAGATGTATGTTTCCTTTGCCATAAAAATATTTCAAACGTGTGGCATTTGAATAAACATCGTTAGCCATTTTCAAAAAAATCAATTTTTCAAACATTTTCCATGTGTTCTAGGGTGGAGGAATTTTCTTCAAAATGTTCGTGTCGCACACTTGAAAGACATTAAATCTAAATACCAACTTTGATTTTAACCCGACTTTTCATTTTTGAGTTATGTTGTCCGCAGACTGACCGTTACACACACACAAACACACACACACACACACACACACACACACACACACACACACACACACACACACACACACACACACACAGACAACCCTTTCTGAAAAAAGTTTTTTTTATTCACGTGGCCTCAAAATATATATTTCCGTTGGAATTCTGACACGGAATTTTTGGGTGGAATACAATAGGTATTTCTACTTTACTATACCTACGTAGTAAAGAAACTACAAACATTGTTGCCTTTGTGCATTTTGAACTGATTGGACTAAAAAGTATTCTTGTGAGCATTTAGAGAAATCCAGCTTTATTTAACTAAGTTTCTCTATCAGTGACAAACCGTACATCTGATTCTTCTACCTACATTAATTTACTCACAATATATATTTGCTTAGGCATGAATAAAACTTAAGACGTGCTTCATTACAACATATGGGAGAATAGTAATAAATATGAGTTTCGGGTAACATGATATTGCAATGGGAAAGGAAAAAATGGGAAGAAAAAGCCAGAATTGCATGCTTCAATGCATATTCAGTATATGATATTTCCATGGCATATTTCAATATGGAAGTGGGAGTGTAAAACTAAAACCAGAGAAACAAGTTCTCATAAAGCTGTAATAAGAACGTGTGGACAATGAACAAGAATTAGAAAACTAATAAAACAGAAAAAGCAGTTTACAATTCCTTGCTAATTGACAGTTAATACAGGAAACAGACATTAGGATAAGAAATATGTAAAACTAATGTATAAGCTAATTTAATGCATGTAATATTACATACAACTTGTGTAATGGAACACGACTCAAATCTGTTAAAAAGACAAAATACTTACTACGGAAGTGTTTTACATTTTCAGAAGTTTTATTTCGCACAAAACATATATTACATTGGTGTCTACATCCTATCTGTAATAAGCTTATATCAATCCTTTAAGGTTTCCTTTTAACAATAAGACAAAGGTATGCATTATTGAATCAAATAAAGGATACCTGTAGATTCATTACAGAAAAAGATGTGCTGGCTATCAATTCACAGACATTCAAAACTAGTGACAGATCAAATGAGTCAGTCATTACAAACAAACGTGTCCTCCTTTGGAAGTGTAAAGAAACCATTCCACTATTCTGAACTGGCAGTTTGGTGTTCTGGGACTATAATGCTTCTTGTTTGAAGTTCACATAGGGAAGATATAGCTTTAATCAGTCCTTTCTGTTTAGGTTTTCTTATAAAGCAGAATTATGGCTTGAGGACAACAGAAAGTGATGTGTAGGATGCTGTGCATGCAGGACTGAGAGTGCCAACTTAAGGGATGGAGTGAAATTCACTAGTTAGGCCAGATTTTAAGTAGTTCTAATACAGATAAATTAAGATTACACATTATTTATTTTTACAATGTGAACAAGTCTTGCAGTGTTTGCGAGTGAGTCAGTGGGTACATGTGTGAATGAGAGACTGAATTAATAAGTACTATAAAAACCATTGCTGCATGAGTGAATTTGTGATAGTGGTGAAGTGTGGTGAGTTCTGTTACAGCATGGATTTGACAGAGTGAGTAAAATCCCAGCAGGGATGGGTAAGATTTAACACTACCAGTGATATTATACCCAGAATTTCTGCCATCAGTATATCTCAGGAGGGGCTGTTGGTATAACGAGACACACAGTGAAATATGCAGTGCTAAAATGCTTTCTCCCCAACACTTTTAATGATGTTGCACACTGATTTCACTCCCCAGAGGAAAACATCTGAAAGTGGTCACAGAGGGATTGTTGCATTACACCACTATATTAATTATATGGATGCCACATATGTGAAGTTAGGCCAAGAGGCTGTTCCGTAATGTGTGCAGGATAGGGGCTTCTTAGCTGGTAAAAACCCATCACAAAGAGTGAAAAAGAAAACCTATATGAAGGACAATAAAGTGAAATGGGGCACAGGGGCAATATAGAATGCATAATGGAGAATGACTGGGTGATTGCCACCAGAACGGGGAGAGACCCATCCATAAAAAAGGGAATATCACGGAACAAAGTAAAAACTAGTGGAACTAGTTCACATTATGAAAGCGACAGTGAAATAAGCTATCTGCAAAATATGAACCACATATGTCTGTTTGAGTGAAACTTCAACATAACACATACATAAAAGTGAAAACTCAGTATAGGGAATACTAGAACAGATTAAACTGTTGGGCACTTCCTGAAAAGATGTCAATTAAAAGTGAAACTACTTATTCCTTCATAAAAAAATGGATGCAGAAATAAGTTTGCACTTAGCATTCCGATTTCTTAAATCGACGAGAAAACCAAATTTTGCTATATTTTTTTTAATATCTAGAACCCTTAACTAACTTTCTTTCTTATATGCTGAAGACTAGTAGAATTTAATTTAAAACGTGAGTCGATTAATAACACTAAACAACACTTACGTTATAATTTTCCAGAACGCGTTTCGGAGGTTAACATTCCTCCATTATCAACCGGACAATAACTGGGTTTCCATGGTTTTCATGGTGCGGATGGCGATGCTTCTTCTAATGTTTCTTCTGGTAACTGTTCAAGGAACTTGCTGAAAATATCTTTCTAAGGAATGTCGAAATTAAATACTCGGTTTTTATTTTTAAAAATGAAAATTTGTTCCCATGTGGACAGTTCTTGTTTTCCGGTTATGTGTTTGAGAAATTTCGGTTCTGGCTTTATGTCATGATTTTTGGTCCAAAAGTGAAAGGCAACTGCTGATTTTTGTTGGTTATTCTGTAATCGTTTATACAACTTTTGTGTTTTGTTTTTGTAGCTTAGCCACTCTGTTTGTTCTTCTGATAGCTTGCCCATGTAACGGCGAAGGTGTTAAATTAAATATCCAGTTAACTTAATTGTGTCGTATCTTTTATACATATTAAAGCTTCCAGTCCGAGAGAATACAAACAACAGGTTATGGGCCCAGGCATATAAGTATAAAGTGCGATACGCGAAGCGGTTTATTTTCAGTTTCGTTACATAAGGTTTAAGTAACAAAATGGCTGACTTTCGAAGTGACATCGTAAAGTTGAATAATCATAATTATTCAAACTGGAAATATAAAGTACAACTGCTTTTAATGAAAGATAACTTGTTTAAGAAGGTAACTGAATCTGAAAGACCGATAGATACAGGTTCAAACGAAAAGTTAATCGCCGATTGGGATACAGCTGATAGCAAAGCACAAGCCTACATCGGACTTACGGTGGAAGATGATCAACTTATCCACATCAGGGGTAAGTCCACAGCAAAGAAAATGTGGAATGCTCTTAAGGAATATCATGAGAAAAGTACGTTAACGAATAAAGTTCATTTAATGAGAACAATTTGTTCTTTGAAACTCGAAGAAGGCGGTAATATTCCACAACATATTACTTGCATGCAAGAATTGTTTTTAAAGCTTCGAGACATAGGTGAAGAATCTTTATCGGATAAATGGAGTGTTGCAATGTTGTTGAGCAGCTTGCCTAGAAATTATGATCCATTAATTACAGCACTGGAAACACGTCCAGAGGATGAACTAACGTTTGCCATAGTACAGCAAAAGGTGATTGCTGAATATGAACGTAAACAATATGCAGAAGGGGCTCCCTGTAATTCTTCAGATAAAATGATGAGGACAGTATCCAGAAAAGATTTTAAAAACACTTCCATGAAATGTTATTTTTGCAAAAGGTATGGACACATGAAAAAGAATTGCAAGAAATACTCAAGTTGGAAAGAAAAACCAAATAAAGTGAATGCAGTTGAACATAAAGAGCATATATTTACATTTGACATTCCGTCAAATAGTTGGATTTTAGATTCAGGTGCCACTCGGTATGTAACCAATGACAGAGAGTTTTTCACATCCTTGGATAGATCCTATGTTAATAAAGTTGAAGTTGCAAATGGTGAACTAGTTGATGTTATTGGCATCGGGACAGGAAAATTGATGCTTAAGAATAAAAAGGGAGAAGTGACACCAGTTACTGTTACCAATGTGCTTTATGCTCCTAAAGTTGTTGGAAATTTAATTTATGTTCGACAGCTAAACTTAAGCAATTTTTCTGTTAACTTCAGTAAAGACTATTGTGAAATATGCAAAGATGGAAAACAGATTGGATTTGCTAAGTCCACTAGAAACTTGAACAAATTGTGTGAGCCATACAAAATCCATGCAGTGTTGGAACACAACAGCAATTGTATTCATACATGGCATCGGAAAATGGGACATTGTGACCCAGAGGCCATAAGGAAAATGCATGCTGAGGGTCACTTAGATGATTTGAAGATAGTTGATTGCGGTATCCAAATGTCATGTGATACGTGCATGAAAGGAAAGCTGACCAGATTACCATTCCCAAAACAATCTTCAAGCGAGTCTACCAGATCACTTGATTTGATCCATACAGATGTTTGTGGACCAATGCAGACCATGACACCAAGTGGTAAGCGATTTATAGTCACATTTATAGATGATTTTTCAAGGTATACTCATGTATATTTATTGGCAAACAAATCTGAAGTTCCTGATACTTTGAAACATTATGTAGCACTTGTGAAAAACAAGTTTGACAGAAAAGTCAAGATTATTCGATCTGATCGTGGAGGTGAATATCTAGATAAACAATTAAGAACATATTTGGCCAATGAAGGTATCCAGACCCAGTTAACTGCAACTTATTCCCCACAGCAGAATGGCATAGCAGAGAGGAAGAATAGAACTCTGGTAGAAATGGCACGTTGTATGCTGATTGATGCAGGCTTACCAAATCAATTTTGGGGTGAAGCTGTGATGACTGCTAATTTCATACAAAACAGAGTCCTTACTCGAGCAAAGAAATTAACACCATATGAACTGTGGAATAATGAAAAGCCTAAACTAAAGAATTTACAGATTTTTGGTTCCAAATGTTTTGTTCATGTTCCAACCCAGAAACGCCAGAAATTGGATAATACAGGAACAGAAGCAATATTTCTTGGATATGATGAAGAATCAAAAGCTTATCGTTGCTACAATTTAGCTTCACAAAAGGTGATAATCAGTCGAGATGTCAAGTTCAGTATGGAAGCATATCAAGGGAAACGTGATGATTTAAATAGATCTGAAATCGACATAAATGTTGATTCCAAAGTTAAAATATCACATCGAGAAGTAGAAATTCAGGAGGAGAATGATAAAGAAAATGAATCAGTTAAAGACTCTCAGACTCGAGTTTCTCAGAGATCAACAAAGGGAATTGCTCCGCAAAGACTGATTGAAGAGTGTAATACTACAAGAGAAGTTATTAAAGAACCCAAATCTTACAATGAAGCAATTTCCAGCAAATTCAAAGAGAGATGGCTTCATGCAATGCAAGAAGAATTGACATCACTAGAAGAAAATGGAACTTGGGAATTATGTAGTCTTCCTAAAAATCGAACAGCGGTTGGAAGCAAATGGATTTTTAAGATCAAGAAGAGCAAAGATGGTAGCATTCAGCAGTTCAAAGCACGTCTCGTGGCTCAAGGGTTTTCACAGAAGTATGGTGAAGACTACGATGAGACTTTGCTCCAGTTGTACGTCAAACAACCTTACGTACCTTACTTTCAATTGCATCTAAAGAAAACCTACCAGTCTACCACTTTGATA
The DNA here is from genome assembly GCA_030765045.1 of Tenodera sinensis. Classification (NCBI taxonomy): domain Eukaryota; kingdom Metazoa; phylum Arthropoda; class Insecta; order Mantodea; family Mantidae; genus Tenodera; species Tenodera sinensis. Next base: position 59,562,365 of record CM060974.1, on the reverse strand, counting down.
TAAAGACAGCATTTTTAAATGGAGAATTGAATGAGGTAATATACATGAAACAGTCTCCAGGTTTTGTTATAGAGGATTCATCAAAAGTATGTTTATTGAAGAAAAGTATTTATGGACTAAAACAAGCAGCCAGAGTTTGGAATGAAGCAGTACATAAGGTTATTGTTAATTCAGATTTCAAACAAAGTGAAGTAGATCCATGCCTTTATTCAAGACAATCCTTGGTTGGTTGGTGTTATATCCTTATTTATGTAGATGATATCATAATTGCTAGCAAATCTGAAGATGAGATAAATAAAGTTGAAAACATTCTCTCTGAGGAGTTTAAGATAAAGAATTTTGGCTTAATACAGCGCTACCTTGGAATTGAAGTTACAAAAGATTCAAGTGGGAATTTTCAACTCTGTCAGTCAGATTATATCAACAACACTGCATTTGATTTTGGATTGTCAGATGCAAAGAAAGTCAATACACCAATGGATCAGAACTATGAGAAGTCAGAACCTACAAATCTTCTGAAAGATAATTCAAAATATAGGCAACTAATTGGACGTCTACTGTATATTTCAGTCAACACAAGACCAGATATTTCAGCAAGTGTAAGCATCCTTGCACAAAGGGTTTCCTCACCAAGTCAGGAAGATTGGACACAGTTGAAACGTGTTCTAAAGTACCTTAAGTCTACTGCCAATATGAAACATAAGCTTAGTAACATTGAGACTCAGGAGGGACTTACATTTTTCGGATATGCTGATGCAAATTGGGCTGAAGATCGTAAGACAAGGAAGTCAAATAGTGGATACGTGTTCTTCTTAAATGGAGGAATCATCAGCTGGTGCTGCAGAAAACAAACATGTGTTTCATTATCTTCTACTGAGGCCGAATACGTTGCTCTGTCTGAAGCCTGTCAAGAAGCTCTGTGGTTGCAGCATTTGTTGAAAGACATGCACCAAGATGTGAACAGTGCCACAATAATTTACGAGGACAATCAGAGTTGTTTATCTTTGATTAAGAGTAGAAAGTTCTCTAATAGAACAAAACATATTGATACAAAGTATCATTTTGTTAAGGATTGTGTAGATAAGCAGTTGATTGAATGCAATTATTGTCCCTCTGACCTAATGATAGCTGATTTGTTAACCAAACCTTTGTCACCCAGCTGGCATATTGCATTAGGAGAAAAATGTAAGGTGGTGTAAACGAGGAGGAGTGTTGGTTATTCTGTAATGGTTTATACAACTTTTGTGTTTTGTTTTTGTAGCTTGGCAACTCTGTTTATTCTTCTGATAGCTTGCCCATGTATAGGTCGCGCGTTACTTCTTGACGAATGAAAATTTTATATGAAAGGTTGAATGCGAGTCTCTACTCAGCTTTTGCGGGAACGAGAGAGAGGAGGTACAGTCTGCAGTGAGATGACGCGCATGCTTCTGAGCTGAAGTAGTACAACACTACAAATCAATTTATGACACTTGCAGTAATATCAGCCACACGTATTATACACTATACCTCTATAACTGTTTCCACTTAACTTTCTTGCATTTATTCTATTCCCGACATCTCTCCCTCGTCTGAATTGCTATTTTCGTTGCATGCATACATACATCCGTACCGCACAAAACTTCTGCAGTCGACTGTATACACACACGCGACAGAGGAAAACAGAGGTGTCTGTTATTGTAGCATAAACATTTGCTGACCTGTTTATTAAGGGTAGGCTCACTCATTGGATTTCTGCTCAAGGTCTTTCGTCAAGAACGAACGCGCAACCTATAACGGTGAAAGTGTTAAAATAAATATCCAGTTATCTTAATTGTGTCGTATCTTTTATACATATTAAAGCTTCCAGTCCGAGAGATTACAAACAACACTTATTGCTTATTTCCTCGTAGGTGCAAGAGGAATATTGGAATACAGTAGGCTTTGTGCGATAGTCAATTCTTTTAAAGCTTTGAGATTCCGTTCTCTTTGCACACTTAACATATAAAAAATGAACAGCGATGTTTCATTTCACCAAAGATTTAAGTTTTTCGAAACTCACACACATAACAAGGAATATCTCCGAAATGGTTCACCCTACGAGAAAATTTATGGAGACATAAATTATGGATTTTAGCAAGATCTACATTTTTTGTATAGTATGATTTAGCCTATCTCTAACGGTTTACCAGTTATGCAAAAGTCATCCGGACTAAATACGACTACAGAGGCTATAGCCAGAAAATTCGAAATATACATTTCATTTGTCATAAAAATATCTCAAAGTATGACATCTTAATCAAAATCGTTTTAGCCATTTTCAAGAAAATAAAAATTTTCGAAAAATTTTCCATGTAAAGGATAGTTTAGGGTGGGGCTATTTTCTTCAAAATCTTCATGTCGCATCCATGAAAGACATTAAACTTAAATACTAAATATGGTTTTTAACCGACTTTTCGTTTTTGAATTATGCTGTCCACAGACTGACAGACAGACAGACACACACACACACACACACACACACACACACACACACACACACACACACACACACAGGGACCTTTTTCTAAAAATGTGTTTTTTTTTGTTTTTTTTTTTGTAATTCAGGGAGTCTCAAAACATATATTTCCGGTGAAATCTCGACACCAGTTTTTGGGTGGAATACAATACTTCCCCTACTTACCAGTAGAGAAAGTAAAAATATATGCTTAGATAATCTGACAATAAAACCTATGTCAAGTTTTATTTATGTCTCTTTAAACATGTGTGGCCAATTTCATTAGTGCAATACAAAAACTGCCATACACGGAACATTTTACAGGAAGAGAATGCTGAAAATGTCAACAGTGTGCAAATAGTGATAAAAGATGAATGCTCACGTCATATTCAAATCCATGTGACACTTAAACATGCAGCAGCGCAATTAACAACGGCGTCTGGAGACAAATAATGCATTTCTCATATTCAGGAATATTCTCATATTTGTATACATCGCATCACTACAGTTAAGGGACACTGGGATTCAGGTTTGCAACCTTTTTTTCAATTTTACATGTTTACTGGGAAATTGGCATACTTAATGTAAATAAATAAAGAAATGACTGCGAAAAATCAATTTACTAGTTCAAACAGGTTCTGAGAGAACAAACTTAATTATTTATAATTAGAAAAAAATATATATATATAAATAAATAAATATATATATTCTTTTTTTAAAACTGCCTTCTCACTTTTCAGACAGTCTGTGTGTGCGCGCGTGCGTGTGTAGTGTTTAACGCCCGCTTTTACTACATACGGCATCGCAGGCGGTGACACTGATGATACATGGAATGAAGATGGAGCACCAGTGGAATGCGATGGCTGGGGAAACCGGGGAACCCGGAGGAAACCTGCCACAGCGCCGCTTGGTCCACCAGAAATCCCACATGCGGTTGCCTGGGATCGAACCTGGGTCACTTTGATGAGAAGCGTATGGCCACTCGGCTACGGCGCGGCCACATTTTTCAGAGAAAGCTGCTACAGATATTTTCTGATATTTAAGAAAATGGCGTATTTGATTGAAGTTGGTGTTATTACTTACAGAGAAATACATTCTTCTTTTTATGAAATAGTTGTGTTAAAATTCTTTTTCTTTATAAATTTTTTTTTAGCCAGTAAATAAAGCACACATCAAATTCATATTTAAATTTTTAGCTAACAGGTTTAAGATTATTTTTTTTTAATTAACGTGCTCCAACATTGTGTCATATTGGACGAATGAATGAAATGAAATGGGTGAAATGATGCTCAAATGAGCCCGAGGTCCATGGAGCTTTAAGTTACCCGACATTCGTCTTCTCAGGGTAGGGAAAACCTCGGAAAAAACCTTCCCCGGGTAACTTACCCTAAGCGGGATTCGAACTCGCGACCTCTTGAACGTGAGGCAGACACGCTAACCATCACGCTACCAAGGCAGGCTATTTAAGATTATGTGTGATAATTTACATACAAAGCAGAGATGAACTGAAATGTAAGGAATAGATTTGATTTAATTTATTTTATTTATATATTTAAAAAAAATTGAGGAAGAAAGCACTGTGTGGTTATAATGAAGTGCAACGGGTATCTTAAACATTCGCTTGACTGGCCGGGAAAAATTCACAGGTGTCTATGATATAATTAAATAACCGAAAATGTAATTTTCACCTAGAAATTTGGTCCTGGGGTCCTAGCATACACCATTATTTGGTCTAACAACAAAGACAGAACACTCCACACAGTACTATGTACTGAGAAGTTTGCTAAAATGTCCCGTGACGCAGTAGGGACGGTATACAGGGTGGAAAGTACTGCTTCGGCCACAATAATTTGGCTAATCGATGCAGGTGTAAGAAACATAAAATGCCAAGTTTCATTTCGGTAGGCTTAATAGTTTTGTAAAAATTTAAGTTTTTCGGTACTGTAAATGGTAACGCTGTGCTGTGTTCGCACACGCCACTGACCTATATTGAATCCGAGCAGCGTGTGATTGCAGGTCAGTAGTTCCTCATGTACACCAAACACCTGACTGGAGCGTGCCTCATTGCTTCAGTTGTAAACAAAACACACCGCCGCCGTGCAAGCACGAAGACGTCAACAAAATACTAGCGCAGTGCGTTTACGTAACATTGAAGCGGTCGCAATCTCGGGCGAATTGGCAAGAATCGATGTAATGCCTGAAAAGTGTGAATAAAACTGAAATGACGCGTTCCTTCAAGTAATAACGAACATGCCGTTTTCCATAGTTAAGACAGCAGAAGAATGAATAAATCAAAACCACGACATTTTTGGTTGAACAATGCTGACATAAAGAGATACAGATTTTCCTAATAGCGGACATGCTTCTTCGTCTTCTTGTTATTGTGATAATGATGATGATGGTATGATGATGATTATGATTATGATGATGATGATGATGATGATGATTATTATTATTATTATTATTATTATTATTATTATTATTATTATTATTATTATTATTATTATTATTATTATTATTATTATTATTATTATTATTATTATTATTATTATTATTATTATTATTATTATTATTACTACTATCCTTATTACTAATCTTATTACTATTATTACTATTATTTGTACTATTATTATTAATATTATTACTATTATTATTATTATTATTATTATTATTATTATTATTATTATTATTATTATTATTATTATTATTATTATTATTATTATTATTATTATTATTATTATTATTATTATTATTATTACTATTACTATTACTATTACTATTACTATTACTATTACTATTACTATTACTATTACTATTATTATTATTATTATTATTATTATTATTATTATTATTATTATTATTATTATTATTATTATTATTATTATTATTATTATTATTATTATTATTATTATTATTATTATTATTATTATTATTATTATTATTATCCATCACGAGCTAAAACAATAGTAATTGCCTTTAACACACAAGTAACTAAAAGCCTTCCGCTGAAGTTTCTCTAGACATGTGGCAAGCCAAATTCGTATTTAATCAATGGCTCCTAGGAGACATTGATTTAATACGGGAGTGAAGTACAGCTAAGATAATGCCACGTTTACAATTACTACTTAACAAAGAACACCAGTACCAGTCAGCATTTTGAAATAAATTCCATAGCCCTATCTAAATACATTTATAAGCACTTTACAACAAGAAATACTGAAAATGTACGTCATTTATGCCGATTATGTGGTGTTTGTTTAGGTTTTATTATTACTGAATTTAAGTTCTTAATATTGAGTCGCATTTCAGTTCACAATAGGCGATATTATTTACAAGGAAATAATGAAGCTATTAACAGTGAAACAACAAGAATCTAAGGTAAGAACAAATTAGAAATTAAAAGCTTCACTTATCTTAGTAATATTGCAAGTTCTTTGGTGCTGACACGTTTCGACTTGACTGCAACTCGAAACAGTGTCAGCATCAAAGAACCTGCAATATTACTGACATAACTGAAGCTTTTAATTTCTAATTTGTTCTTACTTTAGATATTATATACGTTGTTTTTCTTCGGTTTTTGTTTTTTGAAAGAAGAGTTGGAGATAAAGAGTGGCTTACTTCGCTAGATAAGGGATGACGAGAATGGGGACATCTGTCCTTATTTACGTGATCTCAATATTATGTTTTTATTGTACTTTGTCTATTTTTGTATACCTTTATTTGATTTTTATTCTTAAGGGGAGTTTCCCCCTTAAATTAGTAGCACCATGTCTAAGTACTCCCTTGATATGAAGGGATTCATGATCACAAGACAAATTCTTTCGTATTGCAGACAATGGTACTTTACCGCTCCCGTTTCCTCCCACCCCCTTCACACCAAACGCCACGCGATACTCCCCCTCCCCCCCCCCCCCTTTACCCGCAAGCAACCAGACACGCGACAACTGCTTTTCGTGTGGCCCACGAGGTTGCCATAATTCGCGTAGAAATAATTATTAAACTTTGAATGACACTTTAACATTAAATTGTGGCTAAATTCATTCGAATTAAGATTAAAAGGCATTGCAACCTTGTTCATACGATGTTTGTGCAACAGTTCATGAAATAATAAACCATTTATATCCATTCGTCAAAAAGCTAGATGGCTCCAAATGTGTGACAGAAATTATTTTTTTAGGCGAAACGGTTCTTTATTAACAAAAATTGTATTGGACATATTCGTTACACTCATCATGTAGAATCCTTCCACCATGTATATTGAACCAAGGATACTTACGTTACGCTCCTCAGAAGTCGCGCTTATGCTGCTGTTATGAAGTCCTTTGTGAATGACCTCTGGCTTTTGTGCATCTTATATACTCTTGTGCTTGAGGAAAATGCGCATTTAATCAAGGATAAGCGCGCATGGTAATAAGGTCATTTCCTGTTTACAACATTAAAAGGTGTAGCATATAAAGACAGAATTAGAGAAAACAGCGATGGGTGATATATGGCAAGAAGGAGAACGAAATGTAGAAGCAAGACGCGTAGGGGAACCTGTTTAACAAGGGATCATTAGATACATATTTAAAAACGAAGAAACATTGGGAAATACAAAATGATATAGATACGTATATGGGGCAAGGAGAGGCGAGAGGGTTTAGCCTGGGCTCTAATGAGAGGGGGTTACCTAACAACTGTGTATTATATGGAGCACTGCTTGGGACAATGCAAAGAGTTAGGAAATAGGAGAAAAGAAATGTCAGGAAAAGTGGGAGAATAAAACTGCACTTTTAGTAACACTGAAGATGCTTACGGTAAAAAGGTGGGGGAAAAAAACGTTTACTGAGAGAGTTAAGGGAAAATGGTTAAGATGGTTACTTCAATTTAGAGGGAGAGAAAATGATGAAATAGAAGGTTAGTATAGACTAAAATTAGGGGCAAATTTCCAGGGAACCAAACAACTAAATAGCCCATAAGTAGGAGGCAGTTGGCCATATTTATACTTACAGTCATACAGTGCTACAGTTGATATTGATTACTGATATCTATATAACAAAATAAAAGGGTTATGATTTTGACTAGAAGGATAAAACATTAAATAGGCAGTATAATGGTAATATAGCCTTGAGCTAATTAAGGAAATTGAAGCTATTAACAGTGAAGCAACAAGATTCTAAAGTAAGAACAAATTAGAAACTAAAAACTTCACTTATCTTAGTAATGTTGCAAGTTAGTTTTTCAAATACTGGCTCGAGTTTCGTGTTGACTCCAATTTATTCTCAAAGCTATACAAACAAATTCATTACCAAAGCTACAATCCTTCATTTTTTTCTCTAAAAACAAAAAACGTAGACACTGATGTTCAATTTTAATTACCAATCTCTGAAAACAAAAATGTATAAACACAATCTATAGAAGGTAATTCAAAGTTCATAATACGGTTCCTGTTTTTTAAAATAATTTTCCCCCCCAAACCATTAAATCTATAGGTCCACTTAATTGTTTTAATAATTTAACTTCTGGATTAATTTCATGATTAAATGACCAAAAATGATCTGCCACAGCTGATTTGTCAGTTTGTTTATATTTAATATTTCTAAAATGCTCTTCTATTCTGGTTTCTAAATGACATTTAGTTTTACGAATATAAACCTTATCACAATCTAAACAGCTAAATTGATAAATGCCAGATTTTTAATAATTGGTATTTTATCTTTATTTAGAAAAATTTAGTAAATTTTGTATATTAAATTTATTTTGAGAGACCAAATTTATTCCATATTTTTTAAAAATCCATGTACATTTTTTATTGGCCCATGGATGGTCATTAAACCTTTTAAAAACACAATTATCTTTTATTTTTTGAGGTTAGAAACTTCTTTAACAGCTTTTTGATACTTACATTTTTCTATCTTTTTATGTACAAAATCTGTATTAAAGCCATTAATTACTGCAGTGTTAATGTGTTTATATTCTGTGTTAAATTCTTCTTTAAGGGGTATATTTATTAACCTATAAATTAAACTATTGAAAACAGCAAATTTATGTGCAAAAGGATTAAAGCATTTATTTTTTATGTAATTATCAGTGTGAGTAGATTTTCTGTAAATACCAAAATTCAAGTTATTGTTATGTCTTTTAATTGTTAAGTGCAGAAATGAAAGGCCTCCATTATTTTCAGTTTCCAAAGTGAATTGTATAGCTCTATCTTGTAAATTTAAAAGTTTTAAAGCAACATTTATTTGTTTTTTAGGGACAACATTAAATAAAATAGCGTCAGGAAGATTACCAATACCCCAATTCTGGCGCTATTCGACAGGGAAAAAAGTATTCACACATCACCAGAAATGTAAACATAGAAACCACTCATGAACCGCTTGTAGCAAGGAACACTTTCAGGGGCAAGCTGCACCTCTCTCGTGTTGGTTCTGACACGTGGTGAATGTCGCACAACAGAGAAATGGGGCACAACATTAAATAAACAACTGTAGTGGAAATGCAAATGGCTACCTCCAAATTGCAGAAGGGAAAACAATTTTAAGAAATTGCTGATATTATTGGAAGAATCCTGTGCAGACCATAATACAGCGTTATAGGAAATGGGATACTGTCAATAGTGAAATAGGAGTTGGCCACAGAAGATAATTCAAAGAGAAACAAACCTGATGTGTTACACTCACATGACTTTCTCTACTCTTGTACTAACCATTCTTACAAACTCTTATTCCTACATCTTCTTCGTGTTAGTTAAGATAAGCATTTGTACAAATTATCTTATTGCTTATTTCCTTGTAGGTGCAAGGGGAATATTAGAATACAGTAGGCTATGAGCGATTGTCAAATCTTTTAAAGCTCTGAGGTCCCGTTATCTTTGCACGCTTAACATATAAAAAAGTGAACGACGGTGTTGCATTTCACCAAAGTTTTAAGTATTCCGAAACTGACACCAATAACAAGGAATATCTCCGAAATGGTTCACTCTACACAAAAGTTTATTCTGACATAAATTGTATATTTTAGCAACATTTACATTTTTGTATAGTATGATTTGCTCTATCTCTTACGGTTTACGAGTTATGCAAAAGTCATCCAGAGTAAATAGGACTTCATGGACTATAGCCAGAACATTCAAGATATACATTTTATTTGTCATAAAAATATGTCCAACATATGGCATCTTAATCAAAATCGTTAGAGCCATTTTAAAGAACATAAACATTTTCGAAAAATTTTCCATATAAAGAGTGTTTACGTTGGGGCTATTTTCTTCAAAATCTTCCTGTCGCATCCTTGAAAGACTTTGAACTTAAACACCAACTTTGGTTTTTAACCTACTTTTCGTTTTTGAGTTATGCTGTCCACAGTCTGACAGACACACACACACACACACACACACACACACACACACACACACACACACACACACACACACACACACACATACGCGCGCGCTGACCTTTTTCCAAAAATGGTTTCTTTGGATTCAGGGGGCCTTAAAACATATATTTCCGGTGAAATCTCGATATCGAAATTGTGGATGGAATACAATACTTCCTTTACTTTACTATACGCAGTAGAGAAAGTAACAAGAAACATTGTGGAAGTAAAATTATATAGATACATTATTATTATTATTATTATTATTATTATTATTATTATTATTATTATTATTATTATTATTATTATTATTATTATTATTATTATTATTATTATTATTATTATTATTATTATTATTATTATTATTATTATTATTATTATTATTATTATTATTATTATTATTATTATTATTATTATTATTATTATTATTATTATTATTATTATTATTATTATTATTATTATTATTATTATTATTATTATTATTACTATTACTATTACTATTACTATTACTATTACTATTACTGTCATTGTCATTGTCATTGTCATTGTCATTGTCATTGTCATTGTCATTGTCATTGTCATTGTCATTGTCATTGTCATTGTCATTGTCATTGTCATTGTCATTGTCATTGTCATTGTCATTGTCATTGTCATTGTCATTGTCATTGTCATTGTCATTGTCATTGTCATTGTCATTGTCATTGTCATTGTCATTGTCATTGTCATTGTCATTGTCATTGTCATTGTCATTGTCATTGTCATTGTCATTGTCATTGTCATTGTCATTGTCATTGTCATTGTCATTGTCATTGTCATTGTCATTGTCATTGTCATTGTCATTGTCATTGTCATTGTCATTGTCATTGTCATTGTCATTGTCATTGTCATTGTCATTGTCATTGTCATTGTCATTGTCATTGTCATTGTCATTGTCATTGTCATTGTCATTGTCATTGTCATTGTCATTGTCATTGTCATTGTCATAGTCATAGTCATTATCATTATCATTATCATTATCATTATCATTATCAGTATCATTATCATTATCATTATCATTATTATTATTATTATTATTATTATTATTGCTATTTTTATTGCTATTGTTATTGTTATTCTTATTGTTATTCTTATTCTTGTTCTTCTTCTTCTTCTTGTTCTTCTTCTTCTTCTTCTTCTTCTTCTTCTTATTATTATTATTATTATTATTATTATTATTATTATTATTATTATTATTATTATTATTATTATTATTATTATTATTATTATTATTATTATTATTATTATTATTATTATTATTATTATTATTATTATTATTATTATTATTATTATTATTATTATTATTATTATTATTATTATTATTATTATTATTATTATTATTATTATTATTATTATTATTATTATTATTATTATTATTATTATTGCTATTGCTATTGCCATTGCTATTACTATTGCTATTTTTATTGCTATTGTTATTCTTATTCTTATTGTTATTCTTATTCTTGTTATTCTTCTTCTTCTTCTTCTTCTTCTTCTTCTTCTTCTTCTTCTTCTTCTTATTATTATTATTATTATTATTATTATTATTATTATTATTATTATTATTATTATTATTATTATTATTATTATTATTATTATTATTATTATTATTATTATTATTATTATTGTTATTATTACTATTACTATTACTATTACTATTATTATTATTATTATTATTATTATTATTATTATTATTATTATTATTATTATTATTATTATTATTATTATTATTATTATTATTATTGTTGTTGTTGTTGTTGTTGTTGTTGTTGTTGTTATTATTATTATTATTATTATTATTATTATTATTATTATTATTATTATTATTATTATTATTATTATTATTATTATTATTATTATTATTATTATTATTATTATTATTATTATTATTATTATTATTATAGAACATTTCGCAAAAATCAGACTTGTCCATGATTTAAAAATACTCTTACAAAATGAGTTTGATTATTTATTGTCTTCAGTTTTCTTCTCGTCGTTAACACAGTCTACAGCAGCCATGGGGAAAAGGGGTGACAGGAATGACGTCGAGTATTTACGCTCTCCCCATACAACCTTAAGTAATAGGTGGCTATCTCCCACTCGCTTTCTTCAGTTGTAGCGACAGACAGTCTGTATCCAGTGACGGACATAAATGGGCGGCTCCATGGTCTGTTTAGAACAAACCTAGAATTTATTCAAGATGCTCTCGGGCTTCTTGAAGATGGGAGAGATGTACACTCCCGAAACGTTGATGTCTTTTCATCACTACACCTGGCTCCTCGCCAGGAAAGCTTCAAATCATATTATACCTAGAATTTTCTGGGAATGTTCTCATGATCTCTTAATTCTGGATTATTTTCCATAAATGGTGAACAGTAAGAAACAGACGAAGGTGCAACTGGTTAAAATACACAATTTATGTGAAATACATAGTTGGTGTTTATTTTGAGTGAACCATTTCCAAGATATTCTTCTCTTTGCTTGAATTTACCAATTCAAATTGAAACCTGTCGACATCTAGACCAGTGATGTCCAACGTTTGCGAAAGAGGGGAGTTATTTCACTATACGTGGACTTTGTCTCCCAGCCGTACATTGTGTTGCAGTGGTGGGTTGGGTTGGGTTGGTTATATGTACGTTGCATTTGAGTTACGGAAGCACTTTCAGATCGTATGGGATAAGCCTCTGTTCGATAGTCACTTGTTTGCTACTGCTTACGGTTAAGGAGGCTATCAATATTTAGTGACAAAGTCCAAGTAGAATGTACAGCAACTGGTCGGTCTGGGTGGCTCAGTTGGTTAGTCGCTGGCCTACTGTTCCCAAGGTCACGGGCTCAAATCCGGCCCAGACACGGTGTGCTTAAAAACGACAGCCCTATGTCAGATTTATTGGCATGTAAAAGAACTCCTTCGGGATGAAATTCCGACACACCGGCGACGCAGGTATGATCCGGGCAATTGACAGCGTCGTTAAACAACAAAATAGTTTAATTAGATCGTCGCGTAACATATTTTGATATATACAGACTTTGAATATGGTTCAATTTGGAGAAACTCTGTTCGCAAATATATGTAGAGCTATACTCACTCTTATACACCCTATTCTTGCAAATGCTTATTTCTCTATCTACTTCTAAATTGATATACGCATCTTCAGAAACCATATGATTGCTAATTTTCTTGTAGGTACAAGGGGAATATGGGAACACAGTAGGCTTTAAATGATAGTGAAATGTTTTAAGAGCTGGTTACTATGCGATGCCTTTTTAATTTCGTTCTCTTTGCAAGGCCAGGAGATATGAACGAATAACTTTCCTATTTGAAAAGAGTATAAGTATTGACAAAGTGAAACAAATCAGAAAGAATATATCGGAAATACTACAAGAGTCTTCCGGGCTGATTTGCCGTGGTCTGCTGGAGTAACTTGGTCCAGACGTTTCGTCCACTACTGCGGTGGACATCATCAGTGGCGTGGTCGAAGTCTTCTTGGTGAAGGTACACTTGTGTCTGAGGCGTTGATTCAGATTCAGATTATTTTATTAAAAGAATTTTGTCTGGTGCTGGTACATGGGGCCCAGCGTACAGACTTAATTTATCATTGGATTACAATTGTTTTGATATTTACAACAAATATACATTGGGTTTTAAGAAAACCCATACAGTGACCCTCTTTTGGGCCACCGAGAACAGTTCTCTTGTGTATAGTTCTTGGGTATGTGTTTATATTTTGTTTTTGTCTTTTTTCGCTTTTTTCTTGCTATATACATATTTTTTTTACACACATGCATTCTCTCATTCACTCTGGCATATCATGTGATATGCCCTCATGCACGCACACACATATACATACACGCACGCACACTGGGCACTTCAAGTGAGCGTCCCGCTCGCACATGTTTGCTGGGCACACGTAACTATGCGTCCCAGCATTATAACAAAGGACTATATACACACGTTAACTATATACACTATATATACACTATGTACACTCCGCGGTTATCCTGGGCGGGGCAGGGTGCAGCTCCTGACCTGTTCCCTGGGGTGCAGGCCTCTAAGGTAGCGTGTGTGCGGCCTATGGCCGTGTTTGCGTGGACGCGCATCAGTCGGTGAGCCGAGTGACGTTTAAAACATTTTAATACGTGCATGCTTCCGATGCTTCGGCTCACCTTTGCCGATATTGGCAATGACATAATTGTCGTGGTTTCTGATGCGCGCCCACGCGGCAGTGGCTCTTTTTGTAATTGCCTCGGGAATGGATGGGGTCTGGGTTTCTTGGTGAAGGGTTTGATTAGTGGTTAGGATGGGAGCAGAGAGGATTTTTCGGAGGGAGAGGTTTTGGAGGGTTTGGATGGTCTTCAGGGCGGTTTTTGAGGCATTTGCCCAGGCCACACACGCGTATAGAACTACCGATAAAATAAAAGCTTTATACAGGACGAGTTTGGACTTCAGTTGCAGCTGTTTGCTGCGGAAGATGGGGGCGCATAACTTTAGCCGCTGTCTGCCTTTGTTGGCGCTATTTTTTATGTGGGTGGACCAGCACATTGTGCGGTCCAAGGTAACCCCTAAGTATTTAACTTGCCGACGGCAATGCAATACCTGACCACCGACCGTTAGGTCCATTGCCAAAGTGTGATGCCGCTTAGAGAAATGAATCAGCTGGCATTTGTTGGGATTAATTTTGATTTTCCAGTCATGTTGCCATGAAAGGAAGTTGTTAACATAACGTTGCATTTCTGCAAGGCCAAAACGGGGATTTCTATGGTGGTTCTATATTGCAGTGTCGTCGGCGTACATGGCGACCTTACATCTGGCGTCCACTGGGAAATCATTGGTGAATAATATGTACAAAAAGGGGGACATAATTGCCCCTTGTGGGACGCCAGCCCGCATCACTCTCTCCCGTGAGGAGGAGCGGCCCACTTGGACGTAAAATTTCCGTTTTTCTAAAAAATTGTGCAGCAAATATAGATAATTTTGAAGAGCCGGGAAATTGTGGTGCAGTTTGTAAATAAGGCCATTGTGCCAGCACCGGTCGAATGCGGCTTCTACGTCCAGAAATAGCGCCAACGTTGAAGCCCCATTGTTAAATTGCTCTGTTACGTCATCAGTTAGTCTGAGAAGCTGTAAATCAGTAGAATGTCCTTTTCGAAAACCAAACTGTGAATTTGATAGTTCATGAGATTCCGAAACTTGTTTTTGGAGTCGAAAAAGTATAAGTTTTTCGAGCAATTTACCAATAGTAGACAAAAGACTAATGGGGCGGTAGTTTTGCGGTTGCCTGGTGCTTTTCCCTTGCTTTGGGAGCATAATTACCTTGGCTCGTTTCCAGGTAGAGGGGAAATAGCCTTGCTGCAGACAGGCGTTAAAAAATTTTAGTCAGTTGCACCAGGGCTTTTCTCGGGAGATGCTTAAGTTCCTCATTAGTCACTTTGTCTGGGCCGGCAGCTTTCCCATTAGGTAATTTCCTAATGAGCTTGTAAACTTCCTGCGGTGTTATGATGGGTAGTTGTTGCTCTTGCTTCTGCGCCACCCAGGTTTGTACCCATGTCTGTACCTCCCGTTCTATATCTCGGTTGGTAACTGGGTTTTCGCTGAATCTATCTTCAAGACAGTCAGCGAAGACCTCGGCTTTCTCCTCTTCGGAGAAGTGCAGGCCGCCATGAGTGTGCAGAGCCTCAGTTGCGGAGTTGACGTTCGTGGAGACTTTAAATGCCTTTAATAATTTCCACAAGGAAGAGTCCGAATGGGTGGTACTCAGCATTTTGTTTTCCCACTGTTCAGTTTTGTTAATTTTAATTTGATGCCGAATGATATTGCGTAGCCATTTTGCTAGCACTTTATATTCAGGCTGACTGGTGTACCGCCACAGTCTTGTCAAGCGTCGTCTCCGCGCAATGAGTTGCTCTACCTCGGGGTACGTGCAAAAACCGGGTGGTCTTGTGGTGTAAGTGGTAGCGCTTCTCTTGGCCGTGTGTAGCGAGGCAGTGAAGTTTTCAATGGCGACATCTATGTCTGCCTCGCTATAGTATGACAGCCTGGGTTGCGCCATTCCGTGCATTTCCATGGTGAACTTATTCCAGTCGGTCTCAGCCCTCCTTCGAGGCCCAGAGGCACCGGCCGGAATGCCACCCTGTATATCGAAATGCACGGGAAGGTGGTCAGAGTCCAGGCTGTGATACACTGTAAAGTTAATTAAAGGTGTCGCATTTTTTGTTAGTACGAAGTCCAAAATTTCGGGGTCAAAGTGCCCCGATCTGTGCCAAAATGTGGGATCTGGGGGAAGGTGTACCTCTAAGTCGTCATTGTCTGTTATAAGTTCAACCAGGAGATTTCCAGCCGCGTTTGCCCGGCGTGAAAACCACCAGGGGTGCCGAGCGTTGAAATCTCCTGCAATTATAACGTGCTCCTCTAAAGCGAGGATTTGTTCGAGGTCATGTATGAAATTTAAGGAGTTGGGGGGCCGATAGAGCGCTACCAGCATCACCGTTTGATTATTTACACGGGTTTTAAGTGCTGTGCACTCTAACGCTGCCATTGCAGGTAGCGTAACAGAAGCATGAGCAACATTGTTTCTGAGCAAAATAGCAGTCCCTCCCCCCTGTCTGCCAGTTCTGTCATTCCGAAAGATTTGGTACCCCTGGAGCTTAAAAGTGTGCTCGTGCTGTAATTTTGTTTCGCAAATGAATGCGACATCAATTTTGTTACGCCGTAGGTAGTTTTCAAGTTCGTGTTGCTTCCTGTGGATGCCATCTGCATTCCACAGGAGTGCGCGAGTTAAAGTTATGCCTCCCCTTGAAGTTGCCATTTACTCGAAGAGAGTGGTTACCAAGCATATGATGGCTTCTAGCTTCTCCATGGTATCGTTGCAGCTTTTTAATCTTGCGATTATGGGCCGCAACTTTGGTAGTAGAACTGGGAGGTTTAAATCCTTGAAGAGGCTGAAAATTTCTTTCAAACCTCCCAGGTCACTGGTGGGTGCCTCTGAGGGCTGGGGTTGTGGAGGGGGACCATTTGGTGGTTGCTCGGGAGCATTTCGCCCTCCGGTGGCTCCTGCAAAAGAGGTGCCGTTTTGGACCAGGGCCGGGTGGCGGATGGGGCGTGGCCCTGGTTGAGTACCAGGAGAGTTCCTGGCAGCGGCGGCCAGTTGACGGCGGTGGCGTTCCATCTTAAATGTCTCGCACCCCCTGTAGCTGGCAGGATGCGCTTCCCCACAGTTCGCACAGTGGGGTACAGCGTCCTCCTTGGCCTTCTTCGGGCAGTCAGCTAGGCGGTGGAGGCCACCGCAAAGAACACACCGGGAGGTCATGTGACAATTTTTGAAGGTGTGGCCTAATTGTTGGCAGTTAAAACACTGCGTGATGTTTTGGAAGGTTTTTAAGACCTCCACGGTGACCATCATATGGCACACTTCTCTTTCCTGTATGAGCTTCTGATTATCGGCAGTTCTATTTACGCTTACCTGGTAATTCGAAAGAGGCCTACCGCGGGACACCATTTGTCGCACCTGAACGCCGGTGTATCCCTTCTGCTCCAGGTCCTCCTTTATGTAATCCACCTGCAGATCTGCAGGCAGGCGTTTGATCACGAAACGCAGGGGCTGGTCGCTTCTGGGTGTAAAGCTGTAGCATTCGACACCGGCGTTCGTCAGGAGCTGCATTGTAGGGACGGCGTCTTGTTTCCTCTGAAGGAAGAGTTTCAGGCAATCCCTTGTTGTTTGTATTTTGTATGAGCCATTGTTGAGTTTATTTCTTAGTAGTTGTAGTACCTTTACTGCCTGCTTTGTGTCCGGTATGATAATCCTGGGTGGCTTTTGATTTTCTTCTGTAGAGGTCGTCGGGGGTGTAGTTGTGGCTGTTGAGGTGGAGGGGACTGGCTTAGGGGGGAGAGAAGAGGGGCGGGTTTTTGTTGGGGTCTTCTGGTGTGGTGGGATCTTTGGTTTGTGGAACTGTGTGATGGGATTCTGTTTGGGTGGGGGAAGTGCTGGGAAGTCCGACTCCTCGCGTTCTGCTACCTCCAGTGGTGTGAACGAGTTGCGTAGAGCGAGGGGGTGGGGCGGTGTGGATTGTCGTGACTGCCTCTTGTTATTAGAAGACTGGGGGCGTTCGCCATCAGAGTCGCTGCCGCTGTCTCTTGTTCTTTTCTTCTTGGGTGCCGCTATCTTCCACCCCTCGCTCTGTTTCACCAGTTCGCGCTTCTTTATGGCGTACTCCTTGTAGCAGTACGCGAGGTCCTGAGAGAATTTGCCAAAGTTCATGGAGTCTGCGTCCAGATTTGATAGTATTCCGGTATAGTAGGTTATTTCTGCTTGAATCTCTTCCACTTCCTTTTTTAGTTTTGCAAGGGATCTTGCCTTCTGCTCTTCCTCCAGTATGCGTGCTTCGTGTTCCATCTCGTCCGCCAATGTGGGTGGGGAGGGCTGGATCTGTGCTGCTGCGGCTGTGGTGGTGTCTATAAATATAGGCGCTGGCGCGCGTTTGCCGCTGGTGCTCGGCTCGGCAACATGTGGTGCCGCTGCTGCCATTCTTTCACTGTCTTGCGCGCGGGGGAACGCCAGGCGCACCCCACGCTATACCTGTCACTAAGGATATCACAAACACTTTCACTGTCACTAACCATAAATTAAGCACTGGTTAGATAATATACACAGGAAAACACGAAGATTATATACACTGTTTAGTCATATGTACAACACTGTTTACACTTCACTTGAAAGAATTGATATGTACACTCCATAAAATAGTTACACAAAATAAACCACTATATACACGTCTGTATACTACACTTTCAATCCTCCCGGGAATATCTTCGCGCCACAGCCACTTCCTGAGGCGTTGACTGTCTGGGATGCGGATTTTATACACGGAGGGGTCTTCTCTGATTGGCTCGGGGCTCGCTGAGGCAGTGTGGTTGGTGGGAGGGGGCTAGCTGCATCTCGGGCGCTACTAGATTCTGATTGGTTTGTGTTGCTTGACTGTCTGTGTTGTTTAATGTTATTGGTACCCCGTCATCGATAACATTAAACAACACAGACAGTCAAGCAACACAAACCAATCAGAATCTAGTAGCGCCCGAGATGCAGCTCCAGGAGTCCAGGAGTGAGTACTAGTCGTCTGGGTTAACCCAGGCGGATGGTAAGATGGCCACGGTACCTATCCGTTTAAATACGGATTTACCCGTGTGGTGGTATAGGTTGGTATATGTAACAGGCTTTTTTGTCTTTGTAATGTCTGATGGTGCAGGGTGGGTTCCTGTGTTGTCACTGGCGGCGGGGTCTGTCGGATCTTGGATGTCTAGCCATCCAAGCGACCATTTCCCTACTGATTACTTCGTCAGCCTTGGCCGGCGAGCAATGCAGTGCCAGTGACAGGAAACCGAGGGGAATAGGTGATAGGTGTGGGGGATGAGAAGGCAAAGCGGTACCTACCAGCCAAGGGCGTCCTTGGGTAGACGGTAGCTCTGTCTCCGCCTAGGGAGGCGATGGTCATATTGCCCCAGGCTGTTCACCAGCTGGTTTGGGTGAGGTATGAGTTTGTCATACATTGTGCGAGTCCTGTCCCGCACTACGTCCACAATGTATGGGATGCCGGAATGAGTGTGAAGGATGTGTGATGGAAACCTACGGTCGGTACCGTAGATCATCCTGAGCGCTCTGTTCTGCACGGTCTGCAGCCTGCGGATGGTGGAACGAGCCACCGTACCCCAGACCTCGCACCCGTACAGGATCAGGGGCGGGACGATCGCTCGGTACAAGCGTAGTTTCAGGTATGTGGGCATGGTTGATTGGAGTATGGGATATAGCTGTCTCAGGGCGCCATGTCCCTGACCGACCTTTGTTGTGACATGTGGAGTGAAGGTTAGACCACGGTCAAGTAGTACCCCCAGGTATTTGGCAGAGTTAACCCAAGGGATTCTTCTCCGCCGCATTGCCAGGGATACACCCGGCCGCCAGTTTCGAACTTTGCCCAGTAGTAGAGCTTGGCTCTTCTGCAGGCTAATGGCCATTCTCCACTGTTCACTCTACCTGCCGATAGCGTCGAGCTGTCGCTGAAGCGGAGGGAAGCAGTACCGAACATTTTTGTTCTGTGCCAGTATGAGGACATCGTCAGCATACTGGCACGTAACAGTATGCGGTTCCACGGGTAGGTCAGACATGTAGGCAGCAAAGAGCAACGGCGATAGCACGCTACCCTCCGGAACTCCAGCCGCTATGGGTCTGACCGAGGACAACTTCCCCTCCACCCGCACCCGAAAAGAGCGATCCCGAAGGAAGCTACCAATCAGGGTGAGGTAGGGGGGAGGGATTTCAGCCTCTCTGAGTTTGTACAGTAACCCCTGGTGCCATGTGGTTGCAAAGGCTTTTTCTACATCCAGAAGCACCGCGACTGTTTTGAAGTTTTCCTGGAAACCCAGGGCAACCTTCTCAACCAGCCGCAGCAGCTGTAGTGTAGTGGAATGTCCATGACGGAAACCGAACTGATGATCCGGGATAAGTTGCCTTTCCTCGAAGAGAGGAGTGAGGCGGGATAGGAATAATCGTTCAAAGATTTTTGAAACGATAGGTAATAGGCTTATGGAACGGTAATTGGAAGGGAAAACCGGGTCCTTGCCGGGCTTCAAAATGCAGACCACCCTCGCCTCCTTCCAACAAGTAGGAAAGTGACGAAGCTGCAGACATGCATTATAAATCCTCGTCAGGTGGACTACGGCCTTTCGGGGAAGGTGCTGGAGCATTGGCGCTGTGACGCCATCATGCCCAGGGGATTTGCCAGGTTTTAATCTTCTGATTTCAGAAGCCACCTGTCTTGGGGTGACTAAGGGGATTTGGATCTCTGCGCGTGGCGGCGGAGGTGCCTGATAGAGGTAATCTACCGTCGCCTCCACGAGTTCAGTAAAGTCTTCGTGCTGGACATCTTCCCGGGGTTCGAATTGGGACTCTAGATGGTCTGCGAAAGCCGTGGCTTTCTCTTGGGGCTCAAAAGAGAGTCTCCCGCGAGTGCCATGTAGAGGATGCTGGTGTGCGTTTTTGTCCTTTCTAAGGGACCTAATTATCCGCCATGGTTGTTTCTCGGAGAGGTCTACGTTTGCCATTGTGTTTTCCCAGGCTGTTTTGCGGTGTAAACGCAGCAGGCGTCGTGACAGGGACTTGAACCGCTGGTAGACGGCCTGTATCCTGGGATGGCGGAAACGCTGCCAGAGCCTTCGGACAGTTGCTTTGGCTTTGAGCAACTGTCTGAGTTCGATGGGAATGGTGCGAGGGTTAGGTATGTCGGATGGAATGCGGTGCGTGTGGGCACGCACTACATCCCGGATGTGTTGGGAGAATGCCGTGGCTGCCGCCTCCAGTGTATCGATAGAATCGACACGCGGACGCGGGTCCACAGACTGGTTGAGTTCATGGATGGCTGCATCCCAGTCGACCTCGTATGTCCAGTCTGGAGTGACCAGAGCTGGCAGGTCAATGTTGGAATCCACCAAGACAGGGTCATGGTCGGAGTCCAATTCATTGACCGCTGAGAGGTCTAGATGAAAAGGGATGTTTTTGGTGACCATGATATCGAGCACATCTGGCCTCCCTCGTGCCGGATGGAACGTAGGTCCTCTCGGTCCATGCGCAAGAATGCTTGGGTTACCGCTGATCAGGCGGTAGAGCCCTCGCCCCTTGGCATTGGTAGCGCGGCTATGCCAATGTGCATGCTTAGCGTTGAGGTCGCCGGCGATGCAAACCGCAAGATGCAGGTTCAGGAGGGTGTTAATATCAGCTTCGTAGAAGCGGTTATCAGGAGGGTCGTATGCCACTACCAACACCGTGTCCACCCCGCCAATGGCAAGCCTAATGGCACAGGCCTCCACGTGTTGTAGTGGTGGGATAGGGAAGGATGTGTGAGTGATGTGGTTCTTGATGAAGATGGCTGTACCGCCCCCCGGTCGGCCGACCCGATCAGACCGATGGGTGACGTAACTCGGCAGCGAGAAGTTGGTTGCAGCATCCAAGTGGGTTTCGCAGACCATCAGAATGTCAATTCCATACGACTGCACAAACTCAACGAGGCTTGGGTAATGGCCCCTTATGCCATTTGCGTTCCAGAACGCAGCCCTGAATGGTCTCCGGACAAGTCTGGAGGCCATTACTTGGCAGAGTTAGGGAACAGCTGGGCCAGGGTTTGGACCAGTAGGGCATGCTTCTGCATGGGGCTCAGGTTAGGGCTTTCGTATTGCAGCTTGAATTTACGAAGTGCAGGCAAGATTCGGTTAATTATATTGTTGAACCACAGGGTTAGGTCCTGAAATTCCTCCAGATCCGCCTGCGAGAGCGTTCCCCCTAATGCAGGGGGGTCATGGGTACAGTGGGGACCACAGGTGTCACCTGTGGGCCGGCTGTAACAGCAGTATCCCTTGGTGCCAGAGCTGCCTCAGTGGACTGCTCTGCCGGCGCCTTGGGAGGCTGTTGAGGAGCTGTGCTTGCTCTCTCCGCGGCTTGACGCTTGCTCTTGTGTTTCCTTCGCCGCTTAGGTTTAGGAGCATTGGCCACAACAGACTCCTCTGTATGGCCTGGAGGTGGTGCCGAAACTTCAGTCGTGGCAGGGGCAGGTACTATTGCCTGGGCCAGTGTCTTTTCTGCCCTATTAAGGGCGTATGAGAAGGAAACGCCGGGGCGGACCTCTGCCGCTTCCGCACGTCCCTTGCGACGGCTATCTATGATTTTCAGACGCGTCGCGCATCCTTTGTAGACACTGCAGTGCGCGCCTTTGCAGTTCACACATTCCCTGTCCGTATCCGGCTTAGGGCAGTCCTGCACTCTGTGGGTTCCACCACATCGCAGACATGCGAGCGGGCGCTCACATGCCATGCTGGAATGGTGAAATCCCAGGCAATTGCGACGCTGCACGGGACCCTCCTTACCGTAAAAGCGTTCCACCTTTACGGCAGTGTAGATTAGGTGACGCACAGTGTCAATGGGCTGAACTTGTTGGTCGCGCACTTTGTCCACCACGACCAGAAACAGTGGCATGGGCACCTTTTCAGGTCCTCTGTCGGAGGCGATAGTCTTCTTCAACTGGGCCACTGTTGCTGTAATGTCATGTTCTTCGAGGAGTGCCAGCCTGACTTCCTCGGTAGAGCAGTCGGAGGCAAGGCCTCTGATTATTCGCCTTTCCACGTAAGGACGTGTGGGCGAATAACTGTAAAACGGGATTTTTAATTCCCGAAGTACAGCCTTGGCTGCCTCAAAATCCTCAAGTGAGGAGGTCTTGATGTTAACTTTCCGTGGCCTCCTTATTGCCTCAAAGCGTCTTTTCAGGCGGGAAGCTAGGAGCCGCATGGTTTTTGTATGCTCCTTGAAAGCATCCGCTACTATTGGCGGTATTTTCTCCCCCCCTTTGGTTGGGGGTTGGGTAGTAACCTGTGGTTCTTGCTGCTGAGAGCCCGTGGAGTTACGCCTGCTCCGGCGTCCCTTCACCTCAGTGAAGCCCTCGGTGTCAGTTTCCATGTCTGCCTCTGAGTCAGAGGGAGAGAAAGGATGATAGGAAACCAGTGGTGGTGACTCACTATCTATGACCTGTCGCGGGGCAGAACACTTGCGCTTTTTACGCGCAGGTGGTACCGCCTCGGGGACAGAGATGCATGATGATGATGTTGTTGGTCCGTCGGTCAGCACGGTTGCCCTCCGGCTGCTTGCAGAGGACCGGACCCCCTCCTTAGAGGAGGAGGCGCCTGGGCAAGCCATTAAGGCTTGAGGTGTTGGACCAGGGGTCCTCACCTTTGGCTGCAGCCTTGCAAGCCCGTAGTCACGTGGTCCGTCAGTCAGTTTGTCTGAGTCGGGAATGGTGATGAAAGGAAGGGGTATAGTTACCTGGCTCCGCTATGTACCAGCACGCACCCCTCCGGGGGCAGGATCGATGTCGAAGAAGCGCAAGTGATGACTGGTGCGACACGCTACCGTTTGCTGTCAAACGTCTTGCAGCGTGCCGCGAAACTGTGCTTTCACCTGAGTAGGTGCGAAGTTTTTAGCTCCACCACCACGTCGCCGCGGTCGTTCTCCCGCTTATTCCCCTGAATCGAGGATCCAAGCAGTCCAAGCACTCCAAGCTCCCAATGGTCCCGCAGAATCGAGGTGTAGACGCAGCGAGCTCCAATGAAGGAATGTGTGTGCCCGAGCGTGAGATGCAGCTAGCCCCCTCCCACCAACCACACTGCCTCAGCGAGCCCCCAGCCAATCAGAGAAGACCCCTCCGTGTATAAAATCCGCATCCCAGACAGTCAACGCCTCAGACACAAGTGTACCTTCACCAAGAAGACTTCGACCACGCCACTGATGATGTCCACCGCAGTAGTGGACGAAACGTCTGGACCAAGTTACTCCAGCAGACCACGGCAAATCAGCCCGGAAGACTCTTGTAGAATTTCAAACACCGGCCGTGAAAGCCTACGCCTACTCATATCGGAAATAGTTCACTCAAAAGAAAAAAGAAGTATTTGTTATGAGTTGTGTGTTTTAATCACATCCACGTATTTCAGCTTCTCTACTGGCAAGTAGAGGAAGTATTGTATTCCACCCAAAAATTCGATGTCGAGATTTTACCAGAAATAAATGTTTAGAGGCTCTTTGAATAAAAAAAGCATTTGTAGAAAAAGGTCCGTATGTGTGTCTGTCAGTCACACACACACACACACACACACACACACACACACACACACACACACACACACACACACACACACACACACACACACACACACACACGCACAGACAGATACAGACATACATACACACATAAGGTGAAGCTAATATAAAACGTGTAAAAAGGTCTTGCTCATACTTGACCGTGAGGATTGTAGGATTGTAAGCATTCTTGCTGGCCACATTACCTTACAAAGACATTTGCACATAATGGGCATTAAAAATGACCCGTAATGCAGGAAGTGCGGCGAGGCCGAAGGAAGCTCTGCGCATATCTTATGCAGCTGTCGTGCGTTTGTACAGATTAGGCATCGACTCTTGGGATCTTTGTTTTTGATCCCAGAAGATATTAAGAGAACTAACATCTGGTCCCTCAGTGCTTTTGTGAAAGCTACGGGGCTAATGTAGAGCACTCTATATAAGGGGCATAAAGGGTCTAATAAAAAGACGTCTACGACCGACTTCCACCGAGCCAACATGCCGCGCAAGAATACTAGGCAGTGGCGGCTCGTGCCCTACAAACTAGGTAAAACAGATGAAATAATTCGAAGAGGGAAACCTCGGAACACAGAATACAACAGGAAAAATGTGCGCAAGCAGGAAACTAGTTCAGTGGCTTTTAATCTTGTAGGTCATGACAATGGACGCTCATGTATGTCTGTTCGATGTTTACTTTCTCTACTACGTCTAGTAAGTAGGGAAAGTGTTGCATTCGACTCAAAATTTCAATGTCGAAATTTCACCGGAAATTTATGTTTTGAGGCCCCCTATACTGAAAAAAGAAGTTTTAGAAGAAGGAGCGTGTGTGTGTGTGTGTGTGTGTGTGTGTGTGTGTGTGTGTGTGTGTGTGTGTGTGTGTGTGTGTGTGTCCTTGAACAGCATAACACAAAAACGAAAAGTCGGTTAAAAATCAAAATTTGTATTAAGTTTAATATATTTCAAGGAAGCGACACGAAGATTTTGAAGAGAATTCCTCCACCCTAAAGTACCCTTTACATGGAAACTTACTCAAACCTTTTGATTTTCTCAAAAATGGCTCTAGCAATTTTGATTAAAATGCCATAAGTTTGGGATATCTTATGGCAACCGAAATGTATATTTTGAATTTCCTGGGTATAGCTCATGTAGCCGTGTTTACTCTTGATGGCCTTTGTATAACTGGTAAACCGTAAGAGATAGACCAAATCTTACTATACAAAAATGTAGATCTCGTTAAAAACACAAGTTACATCTAAATGCATGTTTTGTAAAGTGAACCACTTGGGAGATTTTCCTTGTTAGTTTTGTGGGTTTTGCAATAGTTAGGCTTTTGTCAAATGGAAGGTCGTTATTCGCCTTTTTTATCTCTTGGCCGTTCAAAGAATACGGTATTCCAAAGGTTTAAAAATCTGACTCGCTCAAAGCCTACTGTATTCCCATATTCCCCTTGCACCTACAAGGAAATAAGCAATAAGGTAGTTTCTGCAGATGTTTATCTCAACTAACATGAAGAAGATGGACGAATAGCAGTTTTAAGACTAGTTAGTACAAGAGTAGAGAAAGTCATGTGAGTGGAACACAGATTTATTCTTTTCAAGAGTCAGTAATTACAATACAGCGTTTAAATAACATTTTATAGGCTATATCATCCTTTAATTTATAGAGTGACATAAATGACAGGTGACAGTGACCGTCAGTCACTGTTTCTATTACTGAAGTGAGTACTTGTTTCAAAGTTTTCATTGTTGCTCTTTTTGAGAAACAATTAAATGTCATGGTGGTCATAATGTACTGCCCTGTCGGTATAATGTGATTCGTGTAAGAAAGTAAAACAGGAATAGTTAAACCATGTTAAATATTACCTTTACAAACATGACAAGATAGCAATGCGTGTTGGAATGCTGAAACACTATCATCACCACTCTAGCCAAATACAACAAACTGGATACAGATATTTCCCTTTACCATCGAATGTTTCACGAAATCTGTGGAATACATCAAAACTTCATTCTATATATACTGATGGATCGAAAATAAATGGTAGTAATGGTTGTGCTGTGGTATATCCCGAGTATACAATTTCCTATAAAAAATCCCAGCGCAACAGCCCATGAGGGGCCAAGGCTTGCTGCCCAGCCGCTGCATCCTCCACTTCAGTCCACTACAGGTGTCATTGGTGGGGTGCAGCACGGGAGGGTGGGACGTGGTCAAAGCCCAGAGCCCCCTAGCTAGTTATGTGGCCTTCGCGACCTAGAGCCGCTACATCTCCATCAAACAGCTCCTCAATTGGTTCTCCCGGGACCTAACCAGGCTGAGTGCACGCCGTGCCAGGCTTCCCAGTTGGGGAAAAATCCCCATGCTGATATCGGGGATCGAACCCAAATCCTCCGCGCCAGGAGCAATACAATTTCCTATAGTTTTCCGAACTACCTCACTGTGAAAACTAAATATCACTGTTATATTATATTCGCCGACTCCATGATTGCAATTCTTGCTCTTCAACAAGTGGCATCCAAAAACTCTTCAGCGCAGACAATTTTCCTGCTGCTGTATAGCAAGATTAAATGACGTAATGAATGTGTGATAGCATCTCATGTTGGCATATCTGGAAATGAGAAAGCTGATAAAGAAGCAGCTTGCCGCTGAATACAAGGTTCCCCATGAGGACTTCCAAACTTTCCTGAAATATGAAATATCTCACCAGTGGAAGTTACACTGGAATTCTACATCCAGAAGTAAATTAAACACCGTAATGTGCAATAATAGCTTAAATTGCCCAGTAAATTATCTAATTCATCGGGACCAGGTACTTGTCACATTCCTACCTCCTTGCAAAGGATCCCCAGCCTAGATGTAAGCACTGGCACATAGTTCCAGAGTGTCCTTCCTTCAGTGCGGCGTCCCTGAGTGTCCTTGACTGATCCTTCTGTGTGCCATGGTATAGTCAAGTTTATAAAAGAAGTAAATTTATATCATGTTATGTAAACAACGTTTTAACACTTTTAAATAATTTTAATTTAAAATGTATTGTACTCGACATAACTTCATTGTTTAAGTGACAATAATAAATTAAAACAAATAAAATTTAGTACCCAATTTGTTTTAAAACCTGCTGAGATATTTTGCTTCCAGTGTTGGTCACCTCCGTTGGTAGTATAAGTTCTGGAATAAGGATTTGCATAATATCTAATGTGATTCATGTAAGAAATTAATAGTTAAACAGTACTAAATAGTGCATTTAGTAACGAACGGCACAGAGTTGGTCTTCATTATTAATATCAGAAGTGTCACCTAGTATCGCTGACACAAACCAGACATGAGAAATTGCTTTCTTAATTCCGTATGTCATGAAGAAACTCACACTTGAAATTTAGTCATTCAGGTGAAGTTGCACGAGAAACAGTCAAGTTTTCCAAGTGCACTTCAGAGAGACGTCATATACTGCTAAATCATTTAAGTATTCAATATAATTGCCTCTGAAGATCTTGCCTTCCCATTGTGACCATGAAAAGAAAGTGCTTGTTTTCCCAGAATACATGCAAGATTTGGACATGCAAGACATGCAAGACATGCAAGATGAGGAAGTAAAGTTCTGTTCTTTTTCACTTCATTGTTATGTTGTTCAACTGAGAGTTTATATTGATTATTCAAGGAAAATTCTATTCTTGAGTTATCCCGAACATTTCTGGTTGTTTTTCACATATTATGTGATTATAAAAATAACTGTTACATGGCTGCCTTATGAATGTTATTTAAATCTTCACAGTCACTAGAATTGCAAGCTTAGTTTTCTTTTAAAGAAAAGATAAACAAAACATTTGTTTAAAGCATTACGACACAGTCAGGACTCCCTTTCATAAACTCTGATGTTGAAAAGCCTTATATATGTTTTAAAGTTCGTCGGAATACTGAATGCGCGCTTTGGAGGGTCTGCATTAGTTACATATTGTTTTTTAGAGAAAGTTTAATCTTTGGTAGCTTCTTGTTTGTCGATCACACAAAAGTTTATTTTGATTTTCGTTGAAACAACGGCACGGAGAATCAGTTTTGTTTTTACTGTTCTGATTGATTCATTTCGTGACCTCTCAGATGTGATTGTCTTTGTCACATACCTTTACCCAAAAATTCACGCGAATCTTATAATACATTTTGCTTTAATATTAAGTAACCAATTGTCCAAATCATGCTCCAGTGCCCACAATTGAAGAGCACACATACAAGAAGCAAAACAAATTGAGAATTACTCCCTATTCACGACTATCAATACAATAATATTAGCGCGATTCTCAACATGAGATGTGGTTTTAGATACCACATACCTTGGCTCAGGTGCACAATACCAGCTTCCTCCAGCTGACGACAGTTAATCTTGAGACAATCTTTGTTTCCAAACATACTGCTGCAAATTGGCGCGTAAGGTGTAGGAAAGCTTGGTTTTTAACCATTATATACAATAACATTATAATGAACACCAATTTGGCAACCAGTTTAACGGTATATAATATATCTCTCACATCCATTGACGAAGCGGCGCTGGGACGAGTTTCCTCCGGGTTCTCCGGTTTCCCCCGCCATCTCATTCCACCAGTGCTCCATCGGGCGTTAAATACTTATAAAAGCGTCCATTGATGCTACGCCCCTGGTGAAAAATAGAACAATAATTTGACAATCTCTAGTGGCGTTACTTATGAACTCTACTAAATGTTGATGGCGGTTCTTTGCCGCAGGTTATGGTGTTATCCTGGAATGTTTTCTCAACAAGACTGACAGCGGCTTCCATTTCCATGTCTGAGGATTCCAACTGTGTTTTATTGCCTTGGTCCAACAAGGATAATTTTCCCTTATATATATGCCGTGTTTTGAAATAAGTCGCTAAGGTTGAAGACAATTGCACTACTGTCTTCAGCATCCGGAGCATCATTTACGTTTACCCGCTCATGGTCACTGAGCCACTACGTCAGTAAAAACAGCGATATCTGAAGCAGGAGTCACGCTTGCGATAATGGTGCCAACCTTGGAATGTGTATTCATGCTAAATTAAAGCAAAGAACTCGCTTAATATAGCGTAATTTAAACGCTATTTTCAGTTGATGGAGTATATATAGCTTATAAAACTTAAACATGTTTTCAACTACTCCTCCCACTGTTAATGTTCTGCCTTTTCTATATTTTTCAAAAACCCTCTTAGTCTCTTTTGAACAAAAATGATATATCATCCAGCGTTATAACGAGCAATTCCTGTAAGAATAAGTAACCTATTATATTTCTTTAAGTATTCATTTTACCTTCTTCTATAGAAACAAGATAGTCCTTCTAAAACGGCACATATTGCTGCTATAGAATCAGAAGATAGACCTACTGTTACACTCTATTGGTACAAGAGTATAGAAAGTGCAACACATCACTTTTCTATCTAAAACGGGCCATATTGCTGCTATAGAATCAGAAGATAGACCTACTGTTACACTATATTGGTACAAGAGTATAGAAAGTGCAACACATCACTTTTCTATCTAAAACGGGCCATATTGCTGCTATAGAATCAGAAGATAGACGTACTGTTACACTCTATTGGTACAAGAGTATAGAAAGTGCAACACATCACTTTTCTATCTAAAACGGGCCATATTGCTGCTATAGAATCAGAAGATAGACGTACTGTTACACTCTATTGGTACAAGAGTATAGAAAGTATAACACATCACTTTTCTATCTAAAACGGGCCATATTGCTGCTACAGAATCACAAGATAGACGTACTGTGTAACGTATTCACTGCCCCTTTTCTGGTCGACCTCTTGGCTTGAAGTCGTTGTCTCGTCGATGCAGCTGAGGAGGCGCCAATTTCACAGGGTCAGCCTCGACGAGAGATGTTGGTCTTCGGGAGAGGAGCGATGTGTTGGACGGTTATGAGAAGGAATGGGTTTTACACGGGGTTCCTCGGAAGAAAAACACGAGATGCACTTTTCCTATTGGCACTTCGAGTTACAGGAAACTGCAAGTTCTATCTTCCACTCGTTAACTATATTATGATCACCTACTGTGCCGAATGAATCCCAATTCCAATATAAATAATATACAATCACTGGACGTGTAGCGACTCAGTGGCACTTGACAAGACACTTCCTAATAACGTGGCGTCTATTCCGCGACCCGCAGACACAACCTTTCGTTACACCTGGTAGCACTGAACTGTCGAGTTTCTCACCATGCTTTTCTCCTGACTGGCTATTCTTATTGGGCTTTGACGTTCATTTGTTTTCTCTTTAAACCTTTAAATGTTAGCAATGGTTTGAGAGTTCGTTTAGAGACTCACGGTACCTTAGGAAGGCAACAATAATAGTAGAATTCCAACGTTTTATTGCCTCACGCCAAAATTGTACCAACGGTCGCATAAATTATTTTGTTTTCTTGGCGGGAAACTTGCAGATTTCCCTGCGTAGCTGTGCCTGTGTTTATTTATTAACTTTTATGAAACGTAGAATATAAATATAATTTTACAGGGACTTTTGTAATATAATTTTCAAAGAAATTACTACAAAAAACATGGATGATTACTAAACGATTTCCTTAATTATGACAGATTAAAGTTCCATTTCTGGACACCCATTGTTAGGCGGAAATAGCGCTACAAAATGCCCCCTTTTGTGAGAGAAAATCGTGGTTGTTCCAAAACGGTTTTGTTTCACAAAATGCTGCCCTAAAACGAAGTGGTTGGTTACAAGAGATGCAGGTTGCATATACACATACACACAATATTATGAAATATGGTGAACAAGAATTAATTACCAAATGAGATATACACGAAGGTGATATCAAAGTAGTTTACATAAACGTTATAAAATGTAATACTTAACAAATAAGAATAATTAACTATGACAATCAAATCAACAGCAGCACCCCTAAACTAGGATAACAGAGAATTCAAGTAATTTTAACACAATTATACATATACAATTCCCTTTTTAACTGCGCGTGAGAGTTTTGACACCCTTATGGGTTGTTCTGACACATTCCTCGCTCAACCCTAAAAGTTTGCGGCAGTTTACGCCTGTCACTACCTTCTCTGAAAGAGAGGGTTACAATTCTGCTTTTTCACTGAACCTGCTGATCAGGCTATTAACCCTGAATGTTCTCATTATACATGTCTGGTGGATGTGGGTTAACTATTTTTCCTACCTAGTTAATTTACGTAAATTTATATTTTGTTTTGTATATCGTTGAACTACATTCACACAGATAACAAAGTATCATCTGGGTTAAAAATAAAACACCAAAATTTTACCTTGAAGTTATATTAACATTTTAAACTTCATCGCACATGAAAACTTTATGCGTTCCTTGTGATTTCACTTTATTCATTTGGATAAGTTTAGGGTAAGTCTTCTTCTTCCTGTTTTTTAACACATAACAAATTCAAGATTAACGGTTAACAAATACAGAGGTTTAATTAAAACTAATTACAATTGCACCTAATATTCATATTGGGGCTGGCGTGCATTACACATTCCTCCATTTTGTTTAGCTCTCTGACGGACCATCATTATCCTGGGGTAAGGGTTGTTTGCAGTTTATTAATATGATTATCTACTTATTTTAATTATTTATCTGAATTATTTGTTCGCTTATTAATTTGTATGTCGTTGGAAATCACGAAAATCCTTTGTGTGACTGTCAGTGGATTCCTGTCGAGTCACAAAGAAATCCCGAGTTAGTTTTCCGCCGGGGACGTCATAATTGCAGTAACATCATTTGTTACATCTTCGCCGCTAGGAGGGAGAGTAACGGTTGGACCTGGATGGCTGTAGAAGTCCTGGGTTTGACCTGTCACGTCTGCGGTTCTTTGAAATCGCGGACCCATTCCCAGGTTGTAGAATCCTCTACCACCGTTGTGTGGAGGTCGTCGTTTCGGGCTCCGCTGAAAATTCGCATATTGTACTTGTGGTTGTCGGTCACCTCGGAAACGTGGGTGAAAGTTCTGCCTCCCTCGGTGAGGTGGTGGACTCCCCCCTTGCCGGTGATACCTGTCGGATTCGGTAAAACGGGGTACGTGCTTCTGGTACCGATTCCCGGCGCGGTCGCGAGGTGATGAACTTCCTGCCCCCTGCCCTAAATAAAAGTCACCTGGACGCCTGTCCCTATGTTCCCTGCGGTTCCTATGATGGGTTGGGGATCCTCGGTTCACTTGTTCAGGTACGGAAGGGTAAGTCTCAAGGGAAGCTAGTAGTTCCATAAATTGTGGGTAGGTGTTTACTCCTGCTACTCGGATGAAGTTACGAGTCTGTGGAGGGCAGTGACCCGTAATGATTTGGATTAGGTCCCGGGGTGGGATCTTGGGGTTTGGTTGACTATTTTAAGGAAATAATCCTGCATAGACAAACCATCTGAAGGATCATATTTTCCCGCCCAAATCTCCTGTCGTATGGAGGTTTGCCGGTGTACTCCCCAATAGTGCGCGAGAAACGCCTGTTTGAAAGTGTTGTAATTAGAATTGCAATCGAAAACAATCTTGGACCACTCAGATGCCCTTCCGCGCAGTTGTTGTTTCCCTATCGGCATTTTCAATGTCTCTGGAACCCGCTTAAGGTGAAGATATTCGTTCAGCTCACGAATAAAGGATAGGGGACAGTCATCTTTGGTGCCTTCAAAAATTGGTGCACTTAATTCATTTAACAAGGACTGGTGAGTTCCGCCAGAGAGAGAGAGAGAGAGAGAGAGAGAGAGATTAATGCTACAATCAATGTTACACACTGGGTTAATACTACCTCCAATACTATTGGTACTACTACAATTTTGGGTGCTGTTGTTGCATGCACTTAACCTAACATCTTGGTTTAAACTACACCCTGTACTCGTGCTAACACTATCAGTGGCGTTGGGAGGCTGAGAGGCATAATGGATAGAAACATTTTCGTTAGGGATTTTCGTTACCGCTCACATTGCTAATGCTGTTATTGACAGCCTCTTTTAGTAATCTTATTTCTTTTTCGAAAACCTCATTTGTTTTTGCAATTCCCTCCAAGCGACTGTTAGTGCTGGCATTTTGAATGCTTATAGATAACGCGAGGGTTTTCACGCCTTCAATTTCTTTATTAATTGAGGATATTTCTCCCTCCATAGCACTGCTTAGCTGAGTTTGTACTCCTAACAGACTTTCTTTGTTGTCTTGGATTATCCCTAATAACCTTTGTTCCGTTTCTTTGTTGGCCCTCTCACAATTCTGTTTCGTCTTTTCCACCTCAAGAGTAACATTGTCTAAGCCCTATTGTAATTCCCTGTTGCTATTTACCAATAGTTCCCTAATTTCCTGGGCTTGCGCGGACATTTTCTTTTCAAGTTCCCCCATTACTCTGGATAATTTTAACTCAAGGGACTCATTAACTTTAGTTTGTAAACGTTTGCTCTGTTCCTCGAGTTTCCTATCCAATTCCCCCCCGCCCCCCCAGTTTACTTTCTAAATTTCTACTATTTTCGTCTAGTAAGCGACCAAATCTTTCTAGTAGAGAGTTAAAATCAAAGGTTTCCGCTGGGTAAGGTGGTCTGCCCGCTGCGAACAGATTCCTGGCAACCCCCGAACAATGGATTGGCTAGCTAATGGGTGTCCCTTGAGGAGAAAGGTTATTAACCTCGCCACTGTGACAGTCGTTATTTTCTGTGCTGTCCATGGTGTAATTATCTTGGTCTTGCATGCTGGCGAGATTAGGCAGAGATTTTCCACTCCTCAAAAACATTAAACATGCACACTTATGAATTCTGCACTGTCTTACTTTCTGTT
The DNA here is from genome assembly GCA_030765045.1 of Tenodera sinensis. Lineage (NCBI taxonomy): Eukaryota > Metazoa > Arthropoda > Insecta > Mantodea > Mantidae > Tenodera > Tenodera sinensis. The sequence continues at coordinate 59,528,069 of CM060974.1, read as the reverse complement.
ACGGTAATGATTACCGTCACCGTCGTTGAGGTCCTTGTAGTCCCGGCTTCGAATCTTGCACCTCCTTTGGGTATCGGGTACCTGGGTTGTGGTTTCTCGTTGTCGAGGTCCTCTTTGTCGTACATCTGGAGCGTTATCGGCCACACGTTGACGGCGTCATGTATGTAACGGATTCACGGCCCCTTTTCTGGTCGACCTCTTGGTTTGAAGTCGTTGTCTCGTCGATGCAGCTGAGGAGGCGCCAATTTCTCAGGGTCAGCCTCGACGAGAGATTTTGCTCTTTGGGAGAGGAGCAGTGTGTTGGACGGTGATGAGGAATGGGTTTTATACGGGGTTCCTCGGAAGAAAAACACGAGATGCACTTTTCCTATTGGCACTTCGGGTTACAGGAAACTCTGCAAGTTCTATCTTCCACCCGTTAACTATATTATGATCACCTACTGTGCCGAATGAATCCCAATTCCAATATAAATAATATACAATCACTTCCTAATAACGCGGCGTCTATTCCGCGACCCGTAGAAACAACCTTCCCTTACACCTGGTAGCACTGAACTGTCGAGTTTCTCACCAACGCTTTTCTCCTGATTGGCTATTCTTATTGGGCTTTGATGTTCATTTGTTTCCTCTTTAAACCTTGAAATTTTAGCAACGGTTTGCGACTACGTTAAGAGACTCGCGGTACTTTAGGAAGGCAGCAACAATAATATAATGTCAACGTTTGTTGCCTCACGCCAAAATTGTCTCAACGGTCGCATGAATTATTTTGCTTTCTTGGCGGGAAAGTTGCAGATTCCCCTGCGTAACTGTGCCTGTGTTTATTTATTAGCTTTTATGAAACTTAGAACATAAATATAATTTTACAAGGACTTTTGTTTGATATAATTTTCAAAGAAATTACTACAAAAATATGGATGATTAATAAACTATTTCCTTAATTATGACGAATTAAAGTTCCATTTGTGGACAGCCATTGTTAGGCGGAAATACCGCTACCAAGTGTTTAGGCTGCAGCGCTTTTCAACACGGATAGGATTCCTGTGAAGTAGTTTGGTCTTAACAGACTGTGCAGCAGTGCAATTCTCAACAAGAAGAGAACCTCACCTGGCACGGGTACAGGGAAGAAACAGAGCTAGGTATCTTGTCTAGACCCGACTGAGTAACAAACAATTTGACCACTAAAAATGGGTGACCCTCTTCCAATCTATGAATCACTAGGGAGCGAGTAGATCACAACGCGTGTAAACCTTTTTGTCCAAGGACTTGTCGTGTTCTTTTAGGAATGATGCTTCCCATGGGAAAGAAAAATAAATTTTATTCGCTAGTGTTCCTCACCCACTGGGATGACAGGCTACCCAGGGAATATAGCAGGCTCGCCGTCGCACTCACCCAGAAGTTAGGTGAAGTACATAGCCCTGGTTGATTGACTAGAATATTATAATAATGCTTCAGTTCTTTTGGAAGTTTCTTTTAATTATAATTTTTGCTGAGTGGTGTGGTAAGGTTTGATTTGGTTTTTGCAAGATTTTCGTTCCTTTCTTGGCAAGGAGATCGGTAACTTCATTCCCATATATCTCACAATGAGAACGTATGCATTGCAGCTGGAAATTCGTATTTTGTTAGTATTTTTATTATGTTCTTTATTTCTAACACATTAAGGGAGACGGAGAATTATTTGTTGCAATAGCTTGAATAGTTAATGTTGAATCACTGATAACAGTATTATGAAAAGAACTTATTGTGTACATAGGATGTGATAATGCTGCTTATATACACTGGATTTCTCAATGAAAATGGGTTGAATTCCCCACAGCTATATAACAGCTGAGTACATTCCAGCTTCTGCTCCATCTTCATTGTCCAATTTGGAACTGTCAGTGTAGCCATAATGCTTCGGGATACAAACAGTGGATTTCTTCCAGAGAAGCTTGTTTTAATTTCGAGGGAGTCATTTTGAATACATGTTCCATGAAGTTTAAGCTATAGTTAATATCTATATCGTCTATTGGTGAAACTGTTATGAGGAATCTTTCAGGCTTTTTTCTTGGGCTATGGTGTTGTAATTTAGTAGCTTTCTGTAGGAATACCTATTCAGTTCTAAGGTTTCTCTCTCTGTTTTGATATTTTTGCTAATACATGCCTCGAGATAGCCTTATTAATTTTTCATATTGAACTAAAGCTTGTTTATTAATCTGATGGATTATTACAGGGTTTTCAGTAAACATCTGCATTGCCGTTATAGGAGTAGATTTAACAGATCCTGTTATCAATCGTAGAGTTATTTTGAAATGTTTCCAATTTATTAAGGCCCTTTTACTGGATGTAATCATATTTGCGCTACCATTTAGTAGAATAGGTTTAATATGTCTTGTAGGTGTTTGTTTAGTACGTCCCTAGAGCAACCTCATTTTGTTCCTGTTAATCTCTTTAATATATTGCATACTTTGCTTACTTCTTGCTTTATTTTTAATACCATAATCCCAAGATAATTTTCTGCCATTGTATACACCCAAGTATATGGGGAAAAATCTTATAACATGTGTTATGGTGATTAACTTCCATGCAGTTATCGTTACACCATCGTTCTAGTGACTGTATGGCATTATTCATTTGTGAAGACTGAGTTTCTCGAGGAGCAGATGTCCTGATGATTAGATGGTCTGTATTAAGTGTACCACTAATGAGATTAATGCATCACGAAACCTTGGTCTATCTTTAATGTCACTAGTTACACCACAGTGAGGCTTAATCTCTAACATTTGTTGATACTACTACATATATAGGAATATGAACTTAAAGGAAAATATATAAATTATGCATATATCTCAAAGTATGTATATAATAGTTATATACTTTTTATCATCTTATGTAACATTTGTGTCGAATTTATTGAAGCTTCCTATATGCTGAAACATATTAATATTCCAAAAACAAAACCTTAAAATCACAAAAGATAAAGGATGTTTATAGGACTTTTGACTTCACAATTCAAAATGAAACAAACTGCACCTGTAACATAAGATAAAATAGCTCACACAAAATCCGCTTTTTGTATTCACAATTTGATTTTAATTACACATTTATTATGCCCAATTTACAGTTTTCCACCAACATCTCAATAGTTGTGGAAATATTAATTTCAGAAGGAAGTCTCAAGGCAGATGTAAGGTTAACATCAGACAATTATGCTCTTAGAGGGTACATTGTCAACTTCATTAAAGAAATAAACTGTCTGCAGATGTATGTACTGCCAAACATACACACAATTTCTGCAGCAAATTTATGAAACTTTGAGTGTGTTTGTGGATCAAGGGCTTGATAAAAACTGGCTATGTGCCCTTTTTAGATGTGAATCACACAATGAATCAGTAAGTTCTAGTTCAAGTTCAACTAGAACATTATCATGATCAATAGAATGCTGCAAGCAAAAGCGATCTAGTTTTGATTTGGCAGCTACTAAATCTGAAATCCCCAAAGAAACTCCTTTAGAGGTGCATTTAATGGCACAATCCTTATTAATTTCTATCCCTATGTTAAGGGACTGCAAATGTGGAAGTGGCTTCACTTTTTCTATGGTATGCATGTTGTACAGCCCTGATTGACACTGTCCCAAGCAGGTGCTGCTGTTAAGAGGCAGTGTGGGCCTGCTAAGCCCCAAAGTGCACCGTCTGACATCACTGTTGAACAAAACTCTGGAAGATTTTCCATTTTGCATTTAGTTGCCACCTTTGATTGTCCAAATGTTTCAGTTGCTGACTTACAACGCAACATAATAGACATACTGGAAAACTAAAACTTTGTCGGATATAAATCTTCTTCATGAAAAGTACATCTTTGTACAGTGTGACTTTAGACACCTTTGGACAACTGATATAAAATTTGTACAAAATGAAAAGGAAATTGCAGGAAATTATCAGAAAATGAAAATTATACATCTATTGTAGAAATACAGTAAACGTGTGGTAACTTAAACATAAGTCCTGGAGCCATGTGTGATAATTTAAGAAATAAATAAGAACTTTGAATATAAGGGAAACTTCCCTAACAGTGAATAAGGAATCATGTTGTATTTACATTGTATATTGTATTGCTGTATTTACATTTTTTCAAAATATGAGCTTTCCTTATGTTGCATTTGATGAACTGTTGCCTATATACTGCTTTTTTGTTATGACCAAATAACAGTCTTCTGCACCAAAGTAATTTAATTTACGTGGTATAGGAAAATAGCACAGTGCTTACTGAATTATCATTTCTAATAGCTTTTAATCAGTTTTCAGGGTTAAAAATGTCATTTAAAAGTAAAGTGTTCAAATCAGCTGAAAGAAAATGGAGGAGAAATTGCATGGCAATCCAACATGAGAAAGCACATGAATGAGATTCTATGCAAAATGCCTTTGATCAAAGATATAGGTAGATTTTTGGGACTGTACAACTCAAAGGCCATATAAAGAAGATACCACAAGAACTACTGAACCTCTGGGAAAGCCAATCTTTCCTTTTCTTTATACACAACAAATTTATGCAAAGGTTTGAAGAACTCATTAAATGTTTTGAAAATTATAGAAACTGGAGGAATTAAGTATTTGAAGAACATCTTACTTATATTTTGTGATATTAGAAAACTCAGTGGAAACTGACTTTGTAGTGTAGACAACTTTGCAGAAAACAAATTTAAACAAGAGCCTGAGTGGGACACACTGCTCTGAAAGCGGCTACTGTGACACTGATTCTTCCTTTAAACCGTCAAAAGAACTCATCAGATCACTCAACAAGCCAAGTGCAAGAGTTCAATAATAGTAGTACTACAAGAGACAACAGTAACACTGATTGTGATATTGCACAATACTGCCCTATTGATTTATGGTTTCCAGTGTGCGCCACATCTTGTTGGCTTTTTTAAGAAATTAAAATGATGCCGACGTTTCACCGCAAAACTATGTTTGGCTTCTTCAATGGGTGCCTGAAAAAAATTGTTCCAATTAGTCACTGCCTACTCTGACTGGCCCCGTCTGATCCCACTCGTAATCCTATTGGTTCTTTCTCCTCCTATAGAAGGTTAATCTCCTAATACAGTCTCCCATATCATGGTGAGTGGCTTGCCTATGTCACAACTCAGACTTCTCTTTTCTTTTAATGTTTCTATGCCTTCTATGCAATGCACAAAGGCAGTGGAAGTCTACATAATCATTAATACTATTCTACTATGAAGAAAAAGTACCAGCCTACAAAATCTGCTGCCAAGTTAGTGCCTAAAGCATCCCTATCAACAAGAGCATCAAAAGTTATTTAAAACCTGGCTCAAGACAGAATAGATGTATTCACACATCTATTTACCTTTACAATGTATAAAGTGATCCAGAATGCTGAAGAAGTCAAGATCTGGCTCAAAGAACTTGCTGGTGAAGAGGAACTCTGCTTCCATTTGAATGGGAATGGAATATCAGGTGGACCGTCTGAGGAATTCTGCAAGAATTCCTTATCTTGGTATTTTAGCTTGTGAAAGTGGTTTAGCCGAGGATATCTTTACCAAATTGAAGACCTTCTTGGATCAACACAATGCATGGAGTGTGATTATTCCACACATCATAGCAGTCAATATGCAGCACCAAAGTGATGTAGTTGCTACACTCCAGGGACAGTTCAGACAGTTCAGGTATAGATGAGCCAAGTTTACAGGCTGTGCACAGCATATTCTCGATGGTGCTTGATGTATTGCTTGTTCTCAAAAAATCACAGTCATCCACAATCAACTAACAATTTACTGAAAATGTTTAAGCAGGATATGAAGGCTTACTTACACAACTTGATCAAATTACTGTGTTATAATCATTATTTTCACTGCACAGCTCTATATTTAACACTAACAGGGAATCTGACGATGTGTCTGGTGATAGTTACTTATACAACTTGATTAAATAACTGTACTACACTCATGTTCAGTGAGCAGTTCCATATCTAACACTAACAGGGAATATGACAATGTGTCTGGTCATAGTTACTTATACGACTTGATCAAAGTTGTGCAAGTTGTGTTATAGCCATTATGTTCAGTGAACAGTTCCATATCTAACACTAACAGGGAATATGACAATGTGTCTGGTCATAGTTGCTTATACGACTTGATCAAAGTTGTGCAAGTTGTGTTATAGCCATTATGTTCAGTGAACAGTTCCATACTTAACACTAACAGGGAATTTGACATTGTGTTAGTGATAGTTACTGATATAACTTAGCCAATTCCACTGTGACTGCTAAATACAGAAAGCAATGCTATACACAACACTAAAAGGAATATCAGTAGAATTTCATAAAAATATGTAGTCCCTTGTACAAAGAACCAACCAGATGACTTACCTTGGTGGTTTTGTAGAACAAAAGTCTTCATGTGTTTCATCCTGTAACATAATAATTCACTTGTAAACACACAATCTGCTTGGATCAAATGATTATCTTCAAAGAGAGCAAGAGGAAAAAAATAAACACTTTTGGTATAATCTACAGAGAAGAAATTACTTCACACAAAAATCATCCAATGAAGGTAAATAACATTCTTCCATTAAAACACATAAAGCCCCTTTGCACAAAGGAAGGACATACACATGTGTTGCTTTTAATTTCTTTTCACAAATAGTTCAAAATAAATAATACATTCTTTAAGTAGATGTATTATTAGTTGAGTAAATATAATTTCATTTTAATGCCTGTATCTGGCAAGAAAATTCAAAGATAAAAATTCAGTTCAGTTGTGTAGTGAATGAACTGGTGTCACCCTTCTGGGAGAATTAGCTTTCATATTTACTATGTACATTAGTCTCCCTAATCTGGGGCAATGGGTGTGTGAGGTTATCTCGGATTTGGGATATGTATGGAGCACTATACAACAAATCATAAAAGGTGAACTGAAATCATTAACTTATGTTATTTATTGTAAGCATTGAAAGAGCATCTACTTTACCTCTAAGAATTTGTTGAATGTGTTTAAAACAATATAACTGTGCTCTACCCACTTTCTAGGTATATGTTTCTTCAAAGTAGTGGAGGATTCTTAGCAATTACTTTCTTAAAAGTAATATTTTCTCAACACCTGTGCATGTAGCCAAAAGTACATTACATGCTTATCTGGAAAGAAATTACACATAGCACCATAATCTCTCCGATAAAATGATTCAGTTAATTAAAGGTGAATTGGAAAGATTTTGTTCTGTTTTGTGAACTGAACTGTTACAGCAATAAGCATTTTAATGTATCTGCATAACTATTGAATGTAATACTTCAAGTAAATTGTTTTATGTAAAGGAAGAGATGACATGCTAAGCAGGGGAGCTATATATATTACTAATCTGGTAGTTGATGATAGTGTTGTTGGATGACAACAAAATACAAAAATGAGTCAACTAATAACACTAAATAACACTTGCTATTTTAAATTCTATGGAACATGTTTTAGAGGTTAGTTTCCTCTATTGTCTACCAGACATAGACTGAACAGGCTTGTAGAGGTTGGTCCTTCCATAGACTGCTCTGGTGGTGGTGATTCTAACAACTTGTACAATAAGTCACTGTTTGGGACAACTCTGTGCTTGTTCTTCCAAACGAAAATCGGTTCCTAGATCCAGATTAATATCTTGATTTTCTTTCCAAAAATGGGTGACAAATGTTTGAGTTTTACACATCTGAAATATTCCTTGACTCTTGTTTAGAAATTCCTCTTAGCTTTTCCTACTAAACCTCGTTGTAGTCTATTTGGTAGATTCCAGATATTTGCTGGAAAGCTGTCTTTAGTGTTTGAGTTGAATAAACTTTTATGCTATATCTATTAATTGCAACCATCTGAATGTTACATGCTTTAAAAAATTTTTTTTTGAAGTTTTCAAATGCCTATGGGTGATAGTCAATTCTTGTGCTCATATCTCATATATTTGTTTGCAGAGTGTGGTTCTTTGTTTCAACAGTTTTTCTTCCTTTTTGCTATGTTCACTTATTTGTCTATTGATGATTTTGGAAGTCACTTACTTCTGCAAATCTAATGGTCCTCTTATTTTCCATATATTAAAAGTATATACATATATATTAAAAGTGCTATGTTCTTCAGTCTGCGAATTATACTGTTGAAAATTGCATGTTTGAGCGGTCTCAGGTTGCAGCTCCTGCATTTGACATAATTATCTCTCTGTGTTGGCTTTCTGTACATTGCAAAGTTTATTGTTTACATTTTTTTATCTGAGTACTCAGGGGTCTCCATCTAGGGGATATGTGAATGGCAACAAGAAGGTACCCAAGCTCAGCAGAACATTACTTCCACTTACTGGTGTTTTGCTCCTCATTGTAACTTTTCTATCTGACCTTACCTTGGTCATCTCTTGTTCTCTTCCGACCCCGATGCTATTAGGGTTCCTGAGGGCTAGGGAGTCTTTGTTTTTCCAACCTCTCCATTTTTCTAATTTCTCTATAAAACCTTAACCCCTAACATGCTGACCTGACATGGCATGTAATACGTCCTCTGATTGGTAATCAGAGGATATGGTCGGTGAATTTATTTTGATAATTCTCCCGGTCAGGTCGGTGAGACCCGTAAACCAACGACAGGTGTGGTCCTCCAGACATTCTGGGGGTTGTGAGAGAGCGATGTGACCGCCAAAACATAAAAATATGGTGCTCTCTAAAAACGGTTACTATTACTGCTATTGCTCTCTTCAATATCAAATTATGAAATATGACTCGAGGGGTAAAATGTTCCGGAGTTAAAATAGTCCCCCATTCGGATCTCCGGGCAGGGTCTACTTCTCAAGAACCCAAAAATTATATTAATAGAAGATCTAACATCAGAATTCTACAATGGAATGCGGGTGGTCTCACACAAACAAAAAGAGTAGAACTGAACAGAATTGTATTTGACTATAAAATAGATATCTTTGTCATACAAGAAGCAAATCTAACAAATGACCAACTTAAATACTTCAATTTTACTGGATTTTTACTACACTTACTACCCAAAAATAGACAGATAAGTAGTGGAATATTAGTTGGAGTTAAAAAGGATATTAAATCCTCCTTTGAAATTGTTAAAGAAATGGATAACACAGATAAAAGTTAATTAATAAAGCTAAATTTTTGGGATAAAAAAACACATCTACATTTATACAGTATTTACAATATTCCCAGGAATGAACCAGATCTCTCACTTATTGACCAATTAAACAAAACAATCGTAATTGGAGATTTCAATGCCCATTCCAAAAGATGGGGTTATGAAAAAGAGGATTCTACAGGGAAGATTTTGAACTGATTTATAGTACAGAAGACCCCACAACCTCCATACATTACTCTGGAGCAGGCTGTAACCCAGACCTCTTGTTAGCTACAACAGATATTGTTTCAAAAATTAAAAAACCAGTTATAGAAGATCCAAGTTCTGGTCACAGAGCAGTAATTACTGATATAAAACTAGAAAATACAAATAACCGTCGCGGTCTTACGAATCTGTATTGGAACTTCAAAAAAGCAGATTGGAACAAATATAAAACTGAATTAGAACATAAATTTAAAGAACAAACAAACTCACAGCTGCATGACCAACTAGATCATATCAACAAACATTTCTGTAAAGTCATCCTAGAAACCGCAAAAAAAACATATTCCTCGTGGAAGAATTAAAAATTTCAAGCCCTTTTGGAACCCCCAGTTAGAAGAACTGAAAAAGCAAAGGGATATAGCTAGAAATACAGCTGAACAAACAAAACACATATTGGATACACAAGTATGGCGAAAGAAATGTGCCTCACTAAAAAAAGAAATTAATACCGCTAAAAGGAATCACTATAATAATTTCTTAGAAAAATGGATTATAGGACAGATGGTAACAAAGCTCATAAGTTCATAAAAAATGTCAATGACAGGAAAGAAAGCAACAGCACACCTATCATACACAACAATAAAATGTTAGTAAATGATGCAGTCATAACCGAAAAATTCAACAAATATTATGCTAATTCACATAAAATAACAAGAAATAATAAAAAGGAACGTAAAGAATTTAAGAAAGATTTTAAACAAGAAAGAGAATGTGATTCTAACACTCAGTGCAATATCTTTTTTCAAAATTTTAATATGCAAGAACTGAACATTGCAATATATAATCTAAAAAACAAAAAGTCTCCTGGAGCAGATCACATACATCCAGAGTTAATAAAAAACCTTGGAAAAACAGCAAAACAACAATTACTGAAACTCTACTATCTATCCTGGAAAACCACTGTACCTGCTGAATGGCGAAAGCAATAATTGTCCCACTCTTGAAGAAAGACAAAACAGCATCAGAAATAAAAAATTATAGACCAATAGCTCTTACTAACATAATAGCAAAAGTGATGCAAAGAACAGTGTCAAACAGGTTAAATTGGTTTCTAGAATCACAAAATTTAATATCCCCATGTCAGCTGCATTCAGAGACTTCCATTCTACAAATGAACAAGTCTTACTTCTCAGTCAAGAAATCAAAGACTCCTTCAATAGAAAAGAAGATAATTTATCACTTTTTATTGATTTCCAAAGTGCATATGATTCTATATGCAGAACAAAACTACTAAAGAAAGTAAAAAAATAGGGATACAAGGTCCAATGTTTTCATGGCTATGTCATTTCCTAACACAAGATATTGCTACAAGATATGGAAGAAATATATCTAAATACAAACAAGTACACCATGGCTTACCACAAGGCGCAGTGCTCAGCACTACAAATTTTGATATATCTATTAACGATCTCCCACAACAAATACTAGAATCAGGTGTGAAGTGTGCACTACTTGCTGATGACTTAGTAATGTGGACCTCAATACCAAAAAACAAAAGTACAGAACTAGAAAAATCCATGCAACAATCCTTAGCCAACTTACAAAGGTGGACCAAAGAAAATTTAATGACTGTTAATACAACAAAATCAAACTACCAAATCTTTTCATTAAGAAAAATACCACTAAAAATAAAACTAAATTTTGAGGGTCAACAATTATCAGAAACAAAGAAAGCAAAGTATTTAGGAGTTACATTTGATACCAAACTTACATGGACCAAACAAATAGAAAATTTAATACAAAGAGCAGAGAGGCGCCTTTTACTGTTAAAACGTCTAACAGGAATGAAGTGGGGATGTTCCAGAGCAACTCTTAACACAACATACAATGTATATATAAAGCCATTATTTACTTACTACAGCGAAGTTCTTGTAACAGCAAACACAAAAAAAATTCAAATCTTTCAAAACCAGTCTAAGATTAATTATAGGTGCTATCAAAACCACACCAATAGCAGCTATGGAAATACTAACACACCAATACCCCATTGAATATGAAACAGAAAAAGCGGCTCTTATTCAACACGAAAAGTTGATCAGACTCCCATTCAATACATGGCACAAGAGAAATTTTACAGATACGCTAAAGACTCAGGAGAGCTTTCTTTCCAAAATTCAAGACATCAGGAAGAATGTACACCTTCCTAATTCAAAGGAAAAGTTCATATCTAAAGTCAGTCTGACACATACATTAGACATCACATATTATTTACACCTGACAGAAGAAGTTAAGAAAAGTGATACTCCAACTAGTGTTCTAAAATTATTGGCATTAGAGACAATCCATGCTAGATTTCCAGAGCATGAATGGCTCCATATTTATACTGATGGATCATTGATATCAAACCAAGATGGAGCAGGTGCTGGAGTCACATGTCACCTCTTTTCCTATTACAAATCTTTAAGTTATGGAACTACTAACTTTGATGGTGAAATTGAAGCAATTCGAATGGCCCTACAAAATCTTTTGTACAGAATTTCACATTTTCAGCAAGCAGTTATTCTCTTAGATTCCAGGGCAGCAATTATAGCAATTACTTCCAAGTTGTCACCAAAAAACCAAACAATTATAGAATGCTGGAAAATCCTTACCCATCTAACAGCACTTCAAGAACACCTTCTCTTCCAATGGATACCAGCTCACTGTGGACTGAGTGGTAATGAGAAACTGATTTTCTTGCAAACATGGGTATCAGCGGTGTACAAAAATCTATAGTTAATCTACCATTTTATGCAGCTGAAAGATTAGTCAACTCTGTATTCAAAAAAAAAATTATTGCAAAATATTACTATGAAAAATAAAAGAATAAAAGATGGGAACTACCAAACATTCAAACAGTAATTCCTGAGTATCCTCGAAAAACAGCAGTTGCAACCTTCAGGTTGATTACAGGCCATGATTGTCTGGCAAAACAGAATTGGGATAGATTCTTCACCACTCTGTCCTCTATGTGATCTGCAAGAGGGAATGGATCGAAACCCCCTTCAAATATGCCCGGCCACTTCTAGTGCCCCATCCATCAGTGAAAAATATTGGAGAGCAAGAGGAGTAATGACTTCATTGTCAGAAATCCAGCATTAGCTAACAACATTTTTTTATCTGAAGTTTAAACATGGAAGTTGTCCATCTATTTCTGCTTCTAAGATAATATTTTTGGTTTTATCATGCAAACTTAACAGCTTTTGTGCAGCTCTGATGTGTTTCTTTGGTACTATTGCAAACATGTTTTCTGCATACTGTTGCCAAGTTTTAAGTTTCTGCGAGTTGCTTACTGTAATTAATTGAACCATTTTTCCAGTTTATTAAAACAAGGTTTAGTTTGTGCACCAGCCAATCACTTGTCATGTGGTTTTGATTACAACTCCATTGAAATTGAAGTGAAAATCCTTTGACCCTCCATTAGGCGCATTCTCTGATAGAAAACTGTTAGTTGTGTGGGTCCGAGTAGGCCCTTGTTATCTTTTTGTACTGCACTACCCTTCACGGGATGTGGTCAATTTTTCGTGGGAGTAGGATCACGAAACGGGGTAACGGCAGGACTTTTCTGTCAAAGGAGTGCCCCCCCCCTTTATTACAGAAATAAAATGTAAGATTTGGATCAACACAATTTTAATAAATGATAATTACAAACGTTGAGGCTTGATGAGATTACAATTATATGTCTCTATGTTTTATCGGGTGATAAGAATTACCAGTGGACGATAACAATAAATATGAATGAAGTGAGTTGTACAGATTTTCCAGCTATATACCAAGTTTACCTATTTGAAATCTGAATTATTGTCCGCATAAGTGACGACTTAACCCCATAAACTCATTGCCCCATAGAAATAATTATATCACCAAATCGATCCGGCATAGTTACGGCTGTAGTTGAGAGCGAGAGAGAGAGAAGAGCTACATACCTCTGGCGATTACCATCACGACTGACTACTAGACACAGACTTCCCCAGACTGCCCCCTCTCTCGCTCCCTCACGTAGGCTGCGCACGACGACAGCACTACCTATCGGGCCAGCGCCGCCCTAAAAAAAAAACGAACGTGCAATCAGCACAATCACCCCCTCCCCCATCTAACAACATCACCTCACCATAGGATAAAGGCAGATTAAACATGGTTAAGACACAGCCAAGAATTTAAAGGATACACCTTGAACCACCAGATTATTTTGTTTTGGTCACTGTGAGATCACTGGCATAGAACACTATCACCTTCACCAATTCATTGTTGGGGTCACAGTAACACTGGGGACACTTGTTCACTGGCAGAGGGGCTTAGTTGATCGCCAATTGTCTTTCGTCAGAAGAATCCCACGTTGCCGAGTGCGAAGGCCGTCGATCCTGACTTTGGGTATGAGTCTTAGCACTCGCTGAAATGAGGGTAATGTCGCCAAGATGCTTGTGCATGAACACCCGACGCAAACGGCGCCCCATCGTAAGTGCGGAACCCTGTACACCAGGAGTCCACATTTCGACTCTTATAGCTGCAGCATAACAACAGTTGATCGCCAGATTCATCGCTCAACAGTGCCAACTTGAGATGGTCAGGTGGTTTCGGAGGGGTAGACAAAGGTTTGGTGAGGCTGTAAACAGAAATCAAATCCGGCAGAAAAAGGAACATTCGCAGATTTAAAATAGGCTGTTACTGAACTCTTAGATAGAATCACTGGCATATAACCTTGGGCAATTTACCTTACCACCAAGTGTGGTTATCTACAAGCACAGATATTTAACAGGAAATAACAATTCAAATTAATTTTAGAATCACAAAAGGTGATAACAATTAACAATAAAGTGTTTAACAATAACAATATAAAATGCAAAGCAATTTAGTAACTAAATCAGAAAGTGATAACATTCGATATCAATTATTTAACAATAACAATATAAAGGTAATATTAAGAATGACAAGAGTAATAACATTCAATATACATTATTTAAATTATCAGCTGAAAAACAAGGCCTTGTACAAATTAATGCGCATATAAAACCCCCTTACTGGCCAGACAACACAAAAACACAAAACATATCACACATAATTGGTAAACGAGAAAAGACCACCAGACACACACACTCTAAACATTCCAGAAACACTTCTCAAACATACCACAAACACACACATCACAACAGCGCGGGGAGGAACGAAAAACTAGTGGAGCCGTGAAGGTATGCTACCCGCTAAACACATGGCACGCTTCATACCAAAATAAAGTACTCCTCCCACACCATAACAATAACATACAAAGGAAAACAAACACCAAATATAAACAAACAGTAACTCCACATCATAACAACACACTAACCAAAACAAATAACGAAAAGCAACAAGGAATGAAGTAGAAGGGAGGTTCTACACCTTAACCTACACAAAAGGTTTTAATTGGGAAATATGAGCTCTCCTCTCTCTGCCATTACGTAAGTCTTTTAGACGTACTGAAACATTTTTATATATATACCTATAATTTCATACGGCCCGACATACCTCGGGGCCAACTTGGCGGCATATGCGTTACCCTTGGACGATTGCGTAAAGAACTTACAAAACACTCTCTGACCTATAGCGTACGGCGAAGGCCTCTTGCCGGCGTCATAGCGTCGCTTTACCTCAGCATGGGCTCTGATGAGATTACGAAAGGCAGACTTCCAGGTCTTACGTATCTCTTCTTGAGTATACTTTTGAGGCAACAAATCATCCAAGTGCCAAAGATTAGCTAATGGTGAATTAGGCGTGTAAGCTAACATCAACCGGTATGGGGTAACGCCATGCGACTCATGGCGAGCGGAATTAAAGGCTAACTGTAGACGTGGTAAATTGGTATCCCACTTTGAATGGTTATCGTGATGATATGCTATTAAGGCTGACTTAAGGTTTCTATTGAACCTTTCGGCGTGTGAAGGGCAAGGGTAATACGGAGTGGTATTGATAGTTTTGACCCCCCAACCAAAACAGAAGTTCCTGAAAACACTTGAGGTAAACTAACGAGGAGCACCAAAGGCCGCAAAAATGGAAGCTAAAACCTTTATAACGCCTCTGGCATTGGCCTTGGGTAAAGGATTTAACCACACAAATTTACTAAAGGAGTCACTAACGCATAAGTATTGCCCTTAACCTTGCTAGCCATTGCCTGTAACAATACAACCTGCGGCACGTCAGCCCTTTCAGCTGTTTCACTCGCACGTACTAAAAATCTCAGAAACTCCACAGTCGTTGTAACATCTGTCACTATAAAATCAGGTTGGGATTGAACAAATTCCTGTAGCGGGTGTAACAACTTAATCCGCTGATATGCCGATACCATTTCACTGCCCAGGGGATTTATCGATCTAGAAACTTCGGCAAGCTGTTCGTTGGATAGTTCGGGGCCGCCATCTTTGGACATTACCCCGTCCAAACTCTGATAAATAGACTGAAACCCTTCGCGTAACTGAGGCAACGAAGTTCCAAAAGAAAGGTCAGGAAAGTATTTCACGAGGTATTCAAGTCTTCGAATATAATGGGTCACCCTCGCAGAAAGCCTTCTAAGCTGCTGTTTAGTAAGTGCCTTTCGCAAGTCAGAATCAGTAAACAACTCTTTAAATTCGACCAAAGCCTTCTCGCATTCACCCGGTGCGTCCTGCACCAACACATTATCAGCACTCAACCGTCTAATGGGGCAATCTTTCACCTTACGGAACTCTTCCAATGTGGTCGCAACATCCGCGGTCGGAATCAAAACTCCACCTCGTATAGCCAACTCAAAATTTAGTTCACCTTTCCGTAGAAAGGCCGCGTCCACTACAGTAACCATTTTGTTACTCTTCCAATCCAAACCAAATTCTGAAAAGCCAAACTATCTTTCTAATAATCCCCTTACGACTTTTTGAAAAGTAACCACGCTCTGCTACCAGAGAATTGCACTACCCTTCACGGGATGTGGTCAATTTTTCGTGGGAGTAGGATCACGAAACGGGGTAACGGCAGGACCTTTTCTGTCAAAGGAGTGCCCCCCCCCCTTTATTACAGAAATAAAATGTAAGATTTGGATCAACACAATTTTAATAAATGATAATTACAAACGTTGAGGCTTGATGAGATTACAATTATATGTCTCTATGTTTTATCGGGTGATAAGAATTACCAGTGGACGATAACAATAAATATGAATGAAGTGAGTTGTACAGATTTTCCAGCTATATACCCAGTTTACCTATTTGAAATCTGAATTATTGTCCGCATAAGTGACGACTTAACCCCATAAACTCATTGCCCCATAGAAATAATTATATCACCAAATCGATCCGGCATAGTTACGGCTGTAGTTGAGAGCGAGAGAGAGAGAAGAGCTACATACCTCTGGCGATTACCATCACGACTGACTACTAGACACAGACTTCCCCAGACTGCCCTCTCTCTCGCTCCCTCACGTAGGCTGCGCACGACGACAGCACTACCTATTGGGCCAGCGCCGCCCTAAAAAAAACGAACGTGCAATCAGCACAGTACTTATATGCTTGTATCTTTTTAATTGTATTTCTTGTTCATTTCCATGTTTAGCTTCACCTACCTTAAATATACATGTTTTTTTATTAGCATTAACTTACTAGATTTACCCAAGATAAATAAAACGTAGTATGAGTACACTATACATTATAATTTGTACCGCACTACATGGAAAAATAATACACTGCAACGTTCAGTTATACAACTTGTTACTTGAAATTTCTTGTCAAAAATAACAATAATAATAGTAATGCTAATAGTAGATGATGACAATGGCGTCAATGATCTTTTGTTAACATCCTCCAACATAGTGTCATGCAGGACACTGAGTGGTTGAAGTGGGTGAATGATGCTCAAATGAGCCCAAGGTGTATAGAGCTATAAGTTACCCAACATTCGTCTTCACAGGATAAGGGAAAATCTTGGGAAAAACCTTACACGGATAACTTACTCTGAGTGATATTCGAACTCGTGACCTCTTGAACGTGAGGCAGATACGCTAACCATCATGCTAGAGAGGTGGGCAATGATGGTGGTGGTGGTGGTGGCGGCAGCAGTAGTATATAATCAGAGTAGGCATATAGTTTGGTTGACCTCTGTGACACATAACTGCAGATTAATCATTCTCCAAAGCTAAAGAACTTAAACAGATAGGGTTGTCGCTCCAACAAGTAAGGTGTAATATTAGACTAGACAATTACTTAAGTGCATTTGTTCGAAAAGTAGAACGTTTAATAAAAGCTAAGGGACTTCCAGGTCCTTAGTGACCACTACAGGGTTAAATTGTATGAATATATCTTTGTCTCTCTTTTAGGAGAGAGGCACAAAACAATGTGATAAACACATCAGATGTACACTAACTGGATTTGTAAGACTCAATGGTACTTTAGAAGATGAGCGAAATGAACAAAGAATGGTTTAAAGCTTAAAATGAATCACAATAAAAGCAAAACTTGGTAGGTAACATATATCATTTTAACAACATAGAGTTCCCTGAGGAAACTTCCATGGATTTAGAAATAGATTATACAGAACTTTCTCATACTTTACATTCAAGTGAGTGAGTGAGTGAGTTTTGTTTAAGGGCTCGTCGACAACTAGGTCATTAGGGCCCGCTTACATTCAAAATGTTTTGGCGGTCACATCGCTCT
>CM060974.1:59497584-59505084 GCA_030765045.1 Tenodera sinensis | reverse complement strand
CTTTTTTTATTTATACTCTAGGTATGCTAGGCATGTTTCAACTGTTTTTCTGCTGATTGGCTGATGGTCCTCGAATCTCTGATTCTTTATTAGTGTCTGCTAGATTGTGCGGAGATGTCTGCCATTGTCTCTCTTTAGTCTGTTCTGTGATTTGAAGATTTCTATGCTTTCTCTTACGATTCTGACACAGAATTGTTCACCGTTTGCCAGCAGCTGTATTTTGTTGAAATGTATATGATATCTTATGTTTATGGTATGCTCTGTAAGTGCTGGCTTGTCCTGTGTGTTTAGTTTTAGGCTTCTAATGTGTTCTAAAGTAAGAACAAATTAGAAATTAAAAACTTGAAGATCTATAGCTTTGGTAACAAATTTGTTTGTATAGCTTTGAGAATGAGTTGGAGTCAACTCGAAACTTCAGTCAGTTTTGCAAAAAGAAATTGCAACATTACTAAGATAAGTGAAGTTTTTAGTTTCTAATTTGTTCTTACTTTAGAATCTTGTTGCTGCACTGTTAATAGCTTAATTTTCCTTAATTAATTCTAATGTGTTGTCATCTGGGTGTCACCAATCTACTTGTTTGTCCGATATATGAAACTTTACATTCATGGCCTACCTGCTACACTCCCAGACCACAGTATGGCTATGATATATATCGTACCACTGACAGAATAGTGAAAATATTTCAAAATCATAACATCCAAACAAGATATAGGCCCACCAGGATGTAAAAAGAATTTTCATGCCTGGTTAAAGACAAACACGACCTGCTGTAGAATCCTGGAGAGTAAAAGACAGACCGTGAATGTACAGCTTCATACATCAAACAGGTACATCAGTGACAGCCAGACAATAAGAACACATTAGAAGTCTAAAACTGAGCCAACCAGATAAGTCAGCACTTGCATAACATGCCACAGCCACGAGACATCATATACATTTTGGAAAAATACAACTACTAGCAAATTGTGAAAAATTCCATCTCAGAATGGTAAGAAAAAGCATAGAAATCTTGTAGTCACAGAACTTCCTAAATAGAGACAATGGCAAACATTTCCAGACAATCTGCCAACAGTAATGAAGAACCAGGGATTGTCGAACCATCAGTCCATCAGCACAAAACCTGTTAAAGCACACCCACCGTAGCCAGAGTATAAATAAGAAAGCACCTGCTTTGTCAACAGTCTTGTAGGTTCTGTCATGGAGTATATCCTGAAGAAGCCCAATATAAGGGGGTAAAACATTGATATTTGTCATAACCAAGATGCCCCCTTCCCTAGAAAACTCAACTACAATGGACCCTGGCTGTCAAAGCCTACGCAATATACTGGCACTTAGGGTTTCAAAATGAAGACTAACCTCACCTCCCTGCTACACATATTTAACCTGGAATATGTGATTCACTTTCTGACCAGAATTCATATGAACACTGCATTAGCTAAAGATATTTTTCCACCTTCAGAGAAAATTCCACATTATAATTTAACTCTCATTGTAAATAGGAGTATACCTGTGAATCTATATTGGTGATGAAGAATGACACATAGATTCATATCTATGCCAAAACTCACAAAATGAAAAATTGTATGATTTCTCATACTTATGCAATTATCATTTCAAGTTATCTTCCCTAAGATAAAAATAAAGCCATCACACAGAATAATGGCCAAACCTAAGAGAACTTAAGTACGAGAAAGTCCTACGTGAATAACAAATATGTTCTTAGTATAACATATTTTTAATAATTAATGCTGTACGGTCAAGGCTTCACAGGTGATCACCCATGTCAAGTTTACAATGGTCGAAAGCTCGACATTCATAAACTTGACATGGCTGATCACCCTTGAGGCCTTGATTAGTAATGCTCATCATGAAAGCTTTAAATCTTACAACGTTACACACTATTTTAAAGAAAAAGAAGCAGAAGCAGCTTACCTCAACATCATCATTAATACATGAATTTTCTCTTTCCAGCCACCAATGTTCTTCTTTGATATCTATTTTGGCTTCAGCTTCACTTTCTTTGATGACTTCATCATATCTTATTAGATGGTGTTCTTCATTCTGTGAAAACGTGGAATCTTCAAGTTCTGGTTTGATATCACTGCTACTTGTAACAGTTTCTATCTTAACCTTCTTAGAAAGGTTCTTGATAAAAAATTCTCTCTCATTTTCTGAACAAAAGTTCAGGAAACAAGATTCTTCTTTGACTTCTTCTTTAATATCCATTTTCCTATAGTTGCTGTATTTGAACAGTTCTGTTCTTAAACTTCAGTAGCAATTCTGTGGAAAAAGAAATGCATTATTAGTAACGTTCATGAGGTTACTTCAAGATAACTGAAACTATATTACATTACATAATCTACCATTTTATGCAGCTGAAAGATTAGTCAACTCTGAATTCAAAAAAATTATTGTAAAATATTACTATGAAAAATCAAAGAATAGAAGATGGGAACTACCAAACATTCAGACAGTAATTTCTGAGTATCCTCGAAAAACAGCAGTTACAGCCTTCAGGTTGATTACAGGACATGAAGGTCTGGCAAAACATTTAAACAGAATTGGTATATATTCTTCACCACTCTGTCCTCTATGTGATCTACGAAAGGAAATGGATTGAGACAACCTTCAAATATACCCAGCCAATTCTAGTGCCCCATCCAACAGTGAAAAATATTTGAGAGCAAGAAGGTTAATGACTTCATTGTGAGAAATCCAGCATTAGCTAACAATATTACATTTCAGTAGTAAACATAAAGTAGTAAACATAAAGTAGTAAAATGTAAAAAATGGTAATTTGGAGTAATATGTTTAGAATAACATTTTTGACATTTTAAGATCCATAGCTTTCCTACCATTACTTTTAACCTGCATATAATGTATATTATTATAATAAAACATGCCTTAAATTATATTATTCTAAAACAAATTTTATTATCTTGGAAACAGAGGAGCTTACAGTGCGGATTACAAAGTTAAAATTGTATTTTACCAATTTTATGCTATACTTAAGCATCAAAACTTCTCAACTTCAAATACTACAGGAAGAAAAGCAAGTAGAGAAATCTGTGTATATATAAAACATTGCAGTTCCATTTCAATCATATAGAAAATTGTATGAATTCTTTGTAGAAGGGGGAGTAAGGAAACAACTATGATTGTATTTCATGAAAGAAAAGTGAGTGGAGAAAACCTTGTGATCTATTTGTTGCATTTCATTTCAACCTCACAAAATTATATGAACTATTATGTGGAACGGCGAGCAGAGAACAAGTACATGTTATATACAAGAGGAGCAGAGAAAACTATGCGAATTGAATATGTTGCACGTTAAGTATATGGCATAGAAATCTCCATGAGAAAACACTTAGATGTTCCAATTTTCATTGTCATCAGTTATCCAGTGAATTGTAAGAATTGTATGTTGAAGAGCGAGTAGAGAACATCTGAAGGTGTTTCCTAAAAGAAAGAAGATAAAATCATGTATATGTAATACGTTTTATTTCTTCATTAAAGACTCCATGAATCGTATGTCCAGTCATGCTGTTCATATACACTTAAGGTACTGTAACCTTATCTAGCATTAGGTTTCAATGCCACAGCATCCAGTTATGTTCATATACACATAAGGTGTGGTTACCTAATCTATGGGTACAGTTCAATAGCACAGCACCCAGTCATAACCTCACCGGTTTGGACATTTTCAAGGTAACAGGCCAGTTCAACACAATTGAAAAGGCAATTATATTTCTTTAGGTGAATAAAATATTGATCAGAAATCCTCCCTACTGTGATGTTGGAAGAACTGTGATTAAGGTTCATCTGGTTAATCTTCTGGACAGAGTAGTGTGGAGGTGTCCTTCACATAAAGGGCATAATTGCTCAAGAAAACAAACTAAATTAGCCACAATACTTTTCTTATTAAATAACTTCTGGGTAAACTTGCAGAAAGCTTGCACCAGTCATGACTGATGGTGTAAATATGCATATTTAGGTACCAACTGTACTGTGGAAATAATGCTGGATAAACAGGAAACCCAATGGAGTTGGTAACTGGGAAATGTCTTATGCTACACTAAAAGAAGGCGGAAAACACAATGAAACGTAATACAATAAGCAATAATTGTGAGTATAATGAATGCATCAAATAATAACTACAAAGTAGTAAAGGGATGTAATAGACATTAATAATAATAATAATAATAATAATAATAATAATAATAATAATAATAATAATAATAATAATAATAATAATAATAATAATAATAATAATAATAATAATAATAATAATAATCATCATCATCATCATCATCATAATAATTAATAATAATAATAATAATAATAATAATAATAATAATAATAATAATAATAATAATAATAATAATAATAATAATAATAATAATAATAATAATAATAATAATAATAATAATAATAATAATAATAATAATAATAATAATAGTAATAGTAGTAATAGTAGTAATAGTAGTAATAGTAGTAGTAATAGTAACAATAATAGTAACAATAATAGTAACAATAATAATAATAATAATAATAATAATAATAATAATAATAAAAATAATAATAATAATAATAATAATAATAATAATAATAATAATAATAATAATAATAATAATAATAATAATAATAATAGTAATAGTAGTAATAGTAGTAATAGTAGTAATAGTAGTAGTCATAGTAACAATAATAGTAACAATAATAGTAACAATAATAATAATAATAATAATAATAATAATAATAATAATAATAATAATAATAATAATAATAATAATAATAATAATAATAATAATAATAATAATAATAATAATAATAATAATAATAATAATAATAATAATAATAATAATAATAATAATAATAATAATAATAATAATAATAATAATAATAATAATAATAATAATAATAATAATAATAATAATAATAATAATAATAATAATAATAATAATAATAATAATAATAATAATAATAATAATAATAATAATAATAATAATAATAATAATAATAATAATAATAATAATAATAATAATAATAATAATAATAATAATAATAATAATAATAATAATAATAATAATAATAATAATAATAATAATAATAATAATAATAATAATAATAATAATAGTAATAATAGCAATAGTAATAGTAATAGTAATAGTAGCAATAGCACCTATACTAACGTACGGTTCACCAGTCTGGGAACAGGCACTAGAGAGGAAAAAAAAATATAAAGATACTTCAGAGAACACAGAGAATAATTAATATCAAAATTGCCAAAGCATACAGAACCATATCTTTTGATGCGTCATGTGTAGTAGCTGGAGTGAAGCCTATCTATATTAAAATAGCAGAAGCAGCAAAACTATACAAGATAACACATGGAATGACACCAGAATCGTCATATTATGATGCACCCTTACATATAGCAAAATGGCCCCATCCAGCGGAGTGTATTCCTATGGAAGAAGTCAATGAAGGAAAATATTATGAAATAGAAATCTTCACAGACGGTAGTAAAATCCATGGAAAAGTTGGAGCTGCAGCAGTAATATTTAAACACGGAGAAATTATACATAAAATCAAGGCTAAATTACATGACAGATGCTCCAATAACCAGGCAGAGCAAGTGGCAATCATTAGAGGATTAGCAACACTTCAGGATATGAACATAAGTGTACAAGAAAGAATAACTGCAGTGTATACAGATAGCAAAATTACCCTAGATCTAATCAGAAATAATTCAAAACATAATAATTTAATAGAAGAAATTCGAAAGAATCTCAAAAGTCTTAAAGAACAGAAGTGGATCATACATTTTGCCTGGATCAAAGCACATGCTGGATATCTTGGCAATGAATTAGCTGATAAACTAGCTAAGGAGGCTGCGATTGATAATGCTACGGACTATGTGTACAACAAAAAACCAAAAACAACATATGTCAGTGAAATCCAAGAACAAGGGATGCAGAAATGGCAAGAAGAGTGGACTAATACAACGAAAGGAGCAGCCTGCAAGGAGTTCATCCCATCAGTTGTTCGAAGAATGAGCACACAAATTAACTTGAATTTCACACTGACAGCAATGATTACGGGACACGGACTAACTAAATCCTACTTACACCGGCTGGGAATAATACAGGACTCTAGATGCGTCTGTCTACAAGAAGAGCAAACAGTAGAACATCTGATATATCGATGTGGCAAACTAAAACAGCAAAGGGAAGTAATGAAGAAAACCATCAAATCTAATAACAACAAATGGCCAGTGACTAAAGAGCAGCTAATCACAAACAACATAAGGGCTTTCAAAACATTTATTCAAAGCATTAATTTTGGTGAATTAAAATAGTATATTCCAACTGCTAATAGGAAGATAGAGGAAGTGATATGGTGTAGTGATATGAAATAAACAAAGGACCAGATATAAATACAGCAAGTTCAATTTAAAGGACAACTGAAAGATAGTAGAAGTGATAGTGATAGTGAATATAGAAATAAAGGAAAAAAAAAAACAATGAACATGTCAGTATACTAAGGACAATAACAAATAACTATATGATTAAATAATAAAACAAATTATAACAGGTATCAATGTAATAGCATGTAGTATCGCTTACTGCGATGGGGCATGCTTGTTATAGTTAATAAAAAAAAAAAAATAATAGTAATAGTAATAATAGTAATAATAATAATAATAATAATAATAATAATAATAATAATAATAATAATAATAATAATAATAATAATAATAATAATAATAATAATAATAATAATAATAATAATAATAATAATAATAATAATAATAATAATAATAATAATAATAATAATAATAATAATAATAATAATAATAATAATAATAATAATACTAATAATACTAATAATACTAATAATACTAATAATACTAATAATACTAATAATACTAATAACAATAATAATAATAATAATAATAATAATAATAATAATAATAATAATAATAATAATAATAATAATAATAATAATAATAATAATAATAATAATAATAATAATAATAATAATAATAATAATAATAATAATAATAATAATAATAATAATAATAATAATAATAATAATAATAATAATAATAATAATAATAAT
This sequence comes from Tenodera sinensis, assembly GCA_030765045.1. Lineage (NCBI taxonomy): Eukaryota > Metazoa > Arthropoda > Insecta > Mantodea > Mantidae > Tenodera > Tenodera sinensis. Next base: position 59,497,962 of record CM060974.1, on the reverse strand, counting down.
AATAATAATAATAATAATAATAATAATAATAATAATAATAATAATAATAATAATAATAATAATAATAATAATAATAATAATAATAATAATAATAATAATAATAATAATAATAATAATAATAATAGTAATAGTAGTAATAGTAGTAATAGTAGTAGTAATAGTAGTAGTAATAGTAGTAGTAACAATAATAGTAATAATAATAATAATAATAATAATAATAATAATAATAATAATAATAATAATAATAATAATAATAATAATAATAATAATAATAATAATAGTAGTAATAATAGCAATAGTAATAGTAATAGTAATAGTAGCAATAGCACCTATACTAACGTACGGTTCACCAGTCTGGGAACAGGCACTAGAGAGGAA